>VXBA01004914.1:92098-176899 GCA_013399895.1 Serilophus lunatus
CCCCTGCACCCCCCCCTCCCTTTTCAACCCACTACACTAGGGCTAATGTTTTTGCAAGTGTTCTCTCAGCCACTACTCAAGAGACAGGAAAATCAGACAGGGAAAGCAGGTTTTCAGCCTTCTTCTTGTTTTGTGCTAACTGGAATCTTAAAATTCTCTGCTCCCTTTCCTACCCTTACTCTAAATAACCCCTAGTCCCTGCCAGACCAGTGCTCTGAGGAAGGAGATTCTTCCCAGAGGAACACCCAAAGCATACTGGGAGAAACACAGGCCCAGGACCCAGACTGCAGTGCTCATTCATACAGCACCTCAAGAAACAACATTTATAAGTCTTTGATGGGAGATGAGGCTTTGTGTCTAATCCTGGAAAGGAGCTTGCACAGCCTTACCTGACACTCAGATACTTAAATGACCATCATACTGCAGGGTCAAGATGGGTTTGGCTAGAGCCAGATCAGAGTGCTTAATGAACACATTAACTCTTAAAAACCAGATTGAAGGCTGAAGCAGTTCTTTATTCTGCAACCATGGAGCTTTTCTGGCTTCTAGAGCCCAGCCAGTTGGTGTCTTCCTCCCACATGCACAGTGTGAACAAACAACTGCTCCAAACAAAAAAGCATTCACAAATCCTGGTTGTAGCTGTGAGGTTTGGAACACCCTCCCCCCCCGGATTCCCAGGATTGGTACATTACCAGTATGCACCCTTTGCTCACAAGGAGCTGGCCAATGTGGTTTGCATATTTCAGGGCTGATCTTCAGGTAAGGTATCAAAGGCTGTTAGGAGAAATGGCAGGATGCCACTGCAGAAATTCTGAGGTATCTGAAGTCCTGCACACACCAGAGTTCAGTCTTCATTGTGGGCAGGCCACCAAGCAAGAGTTGTCCCTCCTGTCCTGCACATTTAGGACAGAATGTGCTCCAGGATTCCTTGTCTGATTAGCTGCTCACATTTCCAGCGGGGTAAAAAGTGCTGCACAGAAACACAGAAAAACTCTCCTTGACTTTGTTGCTGCACACAACCAGCTCTGTTTGTTGTGCTATGTAACTACTGCGTCATGGTACCAGACCAGGCAGAGCTGCAGTCTGGGCCACACAGAGAGCTTGCAGCACACGCAAGGAGCTGTGTATGTGCTGCAAAGCTGGATAAGCAGGGGGATGTCATGGGAGTGAAAGGAAAGAGAATGGACTTGACACTCTTGTCAGGGTTACCTGGCTGTTCTTCTTCAACAGAATGGTAGTACCATCATCAATCTCAAATTCTCCATGGTCTCTTAAACACCTCACCTGCAAAGCAGAAACACAGCTCTCAGATCATCCCACCAGACATCACAGCTGACTTGCAACATGTGCCCCAGAGCTGTAAGAGTGAACACATTCCTCCCTGCTGGCTGGAACCTCTGTACAGAAATGGAGAACTGAACTGATCCCGTGGTCTGTGGGCTCCACCTGATGTTCTCTTCCTGCCTCTGTCTGCAGCAAGAAGCAGCTGCAGCAGCACAGCCCAGCCCAGCCCTCCAGAGTTGAGGAACAGGAGCACAAGAGAAAGGGGCTGGTGAACAGCAGTAGCATTTCCAGGAGAACCTCCCCTCCCCACATACATACCAGAAAATGCCAATCTGTTAGAACAGTGAGACTGCTTAAGGAGCGGGTTTATTGTCACTACATGTTCTTTTGAAGAGAACACCAGAACAGTGCATTTCAGCTACTGACTGATTTCTCATGTGCTCTTTTTTTGTTGTATCAACCATGTAAATGGTTGTAAATGGTTTATAGTCTATCTATAAAAATTCATTTAAAAACCCAAAAACCCCTAGGTAACAGTTGTTAATGTGGGAACATGGTTTCTAGCTCATCCGAGAGTTGGTTAAGTTTCTACAAAAAGCTGCAGAAACTTCTCACTGGATAACTCACCCCTCCACAGATTCCCTGCAGACTAGAAATGCCATCTTTCAACACCTTTTACTTTGTGCCCTCACTAGGAGTAAAACACTGACAGAAAGAGTAAAGCAGAGAAGCCTGTGGAAGCTTTGGTGCTCTCAAAGGCTTTGCTCCATGAACTGACTTGGGACGGGGATAAAATTTTCGAAAAAAGATGGTCAGGCAAGTGTTCGCAGAAAGAAATCACACTTACTTCAATGTACAGGCTTTTAGGAGGTTTTATGTCTTGTGTAAGGTCCAGCCCCTCCTCTCCTCCTACTGACCTCATATAGGTAGCCAGAGACTTTTTGTACCGACTGAACCATTCCACCTGTGGGCATTAACAGTGATCCCTCAGTCAAAGCCAAACAGCTAATGCTGAAAGACAGGTCCCCCATGAGCAAGATCCAGTTATTTGTGTTGCCAGACCACTGTTCCCAAGCATCCTCATGCCAGCCAAAGGGGAATACAAGCTCTTTTAAAAGGAAAAACTGTCCCTGAGGCAGAGCAATCTTGATTCAGGGTAGGACCCATGCTGCTAATTTCAGCAGCTCTGTGCATTGGTCTAGAGATGGCATTTGAGAGCAGCATGTGCAGCCTTTGTTCTGCTGGCTGTGAGTCTGGTCTAGTGAAAATCCCCTGATCCTTAGAAGTGCTTTAAAACATGCACTCAGTGACCGTTTGGTGTTGTACCCATAGACAACAAATAAACAAATAAGCATTTACAGAAAGGCATGTTAAGTGTCATGTTTATAGTGGGGGAGGAGAAGACTACCCTACTTTGACTCCACCAACTAAGTAATCCACCAGAAGGAATGAAGTGGAAAGCGGGGAAGAGTTTAAAACAAAGTGACTCACTTCCTCAGCTGACATGTGAAACTGGATGGTGTTTGGCAGGACGCTCCCATACTCCCACCTTAGTGCTCGGACCCGCAGCAACCGGTCGTATCTGAGGAAAGAAATGGGGCAAAACCAGCGTCTCTGCTGAGGTGAGTGCTGGCAACACCCCCAGGCAACACTGGTGCTCCAGTCTGCTCTCGGAGCACAGAGCAAATACTTGGGTGACTCTTGGCCTGTCCATAACGAAAACTTTAGAAGAGCAGAGGGAAGCAGGGCCTTCTCTTTGTGATGGTTCCAGCAAGGAAGACAAGGAGAAGGAGCCCCGCAGCTGCCTTGCTACCGCCCGGGCCTAGTCCCACCGCCCTTGCCCCGGGGCACTCACAGGTAGGCCAGGACGCAGCGCTGGTTTCGGAGCAGGCAGCAGTGCCGGAACCGGATGAGGAAAATCAGATCCGTCCGTCCCGACTTCGCTTCGGACCTGGAGGATGAGGAGAAAGAGGAAGAGGAGGAAGAGCTGCGAGGGGCACCGCGCCGGGGCCAGGCGCTGAACTCACACGTCCGCCTGGTTCCGCTCGTACAGCGCCCGCATCTCCTCCAGCGCCTGCCGCAGCCCCTCCGCCTGCAACACCGGGCACAGCCAGTGAGCGCGGGCCGCCAGCGGGGCCCGCCCCGGCCCCGCCGCCCGTGCCCCAGTCCCCGGTCCCCGCTCACACGGAAGGGCGGGAGGTGCCCGCCGGGGGCGCGGTGCAATTCCCGCACCAGCTCCAGCACCCGCTCCGCCGCCATCTCACCGCCCGCGCGCGGGAAACCCGCGCCCGCCGCGGCCAATGGGGGACAGGGGGCGGGGCCTATCCGGCCTTGGGCCCCGCTCCCCGCCATTCCATGCGCCGAGTTGCGCCGGTCTCAACCCGCAGGGCGGGTCCTGGAGCAGCTCCCGGGCATCGCTGGTGGCACTGGTGGCACTGGAGCGGCTCCCGGGCACCGCGGGTGTTAACTGTTGGCGCGCCGAGAGCCCCGAGTAGCTCAGGGAAAAATCAGAATTTTTACTCCACGCTTAAAAAACACACCCCAACAAACCAAAACCGCGTTGGGTCATGCCTCTAGCAAATCCTGTTTCCCCAGTCTTCTCGATCTTTCGCGGGGCGCTGCACCGCGCTGATTCTGGCATTTCCTTTTTGGAAGCAGCATCCTCCAAACCTGAGGCATGCGAAAACTGAAGATGTTGAGTTGCTGGAATGTATCCAGAGAAGAGCAACGAGGACGGTGAAGGGGCTGGAGCACAAGCCGTGCGAGGAGCGGCTGAGGGAGCTGGGGTTGTTCAGCCTGGAGAGGAGGAGGCTCAGGGGTGACCTTATCACTGTCTCTAACTACCTGAAAGGAGATTGGAGTCAGGCGGGGGTCGGTCTCTTCTCTCAGGCTCCCAGTGACAGGACAAGAGGACACAGTCTTTGACTGCTGCCAGGTGTGAGAAATGGGCCCACAATTATTTTAATTTTCAAAAGCAATTTATTATAAAACAAAGGCAATCAGCGCTGGGCACGTGACCTGGTTGGTTTCCAAGTCAGGCGCAAAGGGTCCTCAGACAGGTCAGGTTTTTATAACAAAATTGGCACAAAAGCGGGTGGGATTATTACAATTTCTTTGAGGTAGGAGGGAAATTATTTCCATAAGTACATCCCCTTTCTCCTCCCCTCGGGAATTTGGGTCTGGGGGATTTTATTGCTTTTTGAGGGTCTTGAGACTGAAGCAGAACACTCTTCCTCATTTTGAACTTTTCAACTTTCCTGGAAAAAACTGGCATGAGACTTCCTTGATTGGCTCTGAAGGTGCCATTATCTTCTGGTGGACCAATTTATGGCCTACCCAGGAGATCCTGGAGAGATTTACTGCAGAAGGGTGTCTGTGTTCCTTCAAAGTTTCAGGGAGTGAACAATGTGTCCTTGTTCTAATGGCCTTCAGCAGGAAGGGCTCATTAGAGCTCACCATATCTTACATTACACTACTAACATATCTAAACACTATATTATGAATCCTATTCATTTAATCAAAGCATAACTCTAAAACTGCTTACAATATGGATTCTATTCATTAGCGAAAGCAAAATTGTATCAGCATTACATTTCACACAGGGAAAGTTTAGGTTGGAACTTAGGAGAAACTTTTTCACGGAGAGAGTGCTTTCCCATTGGAATAGACTTCCCAGGGAGGTGGAGGAGTCACCGTCCCTGGATGTGTTTAAGGATAGGCTGGATGATGAACTTAGTGGCATGATTTAGATGGTTTAGATGATGGATTGGTGTTGGATAGGTTGTTAAGTTAGGTAAAAGATTGGACTTGATCTCTACGGTCTTTTCCAACCTTGTTAATTCTATGTGTAATTCTGTGTGTGTAATAGGAGGTAAAGAAAAACAAACAACAAAAACGTGAGGTGCATTTCTGGATGGGACAGGAAATTTTTTAGCACTTGAAGCCCTGGAAATGGATTCAGTAATCCAGGACCATGGTTTGTCCGGCTCCAGTAATTTATTTCTCTAACCATAGGTTTCTTACTGTTGCTGGATGTAAAAACTGAGCAGTGTTTCGTGCAGCACAGGGGTGTGAAAGAGTGGAGAGGCTTTCACATCACAACTCAGACACCTTGGGGTGGTTTGTGTGCCTGAGATATTTATACTGCTTGTATTTAGAATGATGTGGCACCTGCACAAGTGAGTAGGGACTGTGTCTGCCTCTGGAAAGAGTGTTTTTATGATCTCAAGAACTGTTTTATTTGGGATTTTAGGCATGGGGGAAAAACGTCCAGAAATCCTTCAGTCACCTGCAACTGGAGATGGGCTTCTGGGATTCTGCTCCTTGAACAAATCTGTTTCCTGGCCACACTGTGCTGCAGCCAGTTGTGTCTGTCTGGTGGGGGACAAGGAGGGGTGATGGGGCAGAGCTAGTGACCTTCTCTGCAGGGAGTATTGAGTCACCTCTTGTCCTTGTGCCACCACTAAAACAGATTTGTGCCTACCTGGTACTGCTTCGTTTGACAGTGAGGCATATTCTCCAAAGGATCTGACCTGTACAGGGAATGCTGCTGTTTAACTGGGGAGCACATCGTAATGTGCCACGGAGTAATGTGACCTCATGGCTGGAAACCAAAGCTATAAAAAAACCATATGTGGCTTCAGCAGGTGCTGTAGGAGCAGCCTGGTGGGGGATTTTGCACAATACAGTGACAAGATGGGATGTTGGTCTTCAGCAACCAGCTGCAGCTGTGAAACTGATGAATGGACAAAGACCCTTGTGTAAGGAAAAAAAGTATCCTGGAATCGGGACTAGTATTGCAGCATCTCTTCCCTCTCTCCTCAGGGCTGCCTGTCTGTGGCAGGGACACCTGCCCTCTCCCTTCCCACCCAGCCTGTGGCATGGCAGACGTGTGGGGCCTGAAAAACATGCTGTAAAGTGCCAGGTTCCCAGAGCACTGTCACTGCAGAAGCAGCATGTTTGGCTTGTCATTAATCATGGTGTTCTGCAGTGATAACGGTCCATCTGAGCCAGGAAAGATAATAGCAATAAACAGACATCCCTAATTCCAATTGTAGCAGCTGAAAATTGGTTGTTGACTCTCGCCGAGGGATAGAAATATAACTAAGTCTTGATTGAAAAATTCCAGGGAAGCTGCCTTATCTTACTGCTTTGCCAGATTAAAAAAGCCTCATACATAAAAATAGACAAAATGAATGAAGAATTTACAAACATCTATATTTTGTGTTAGGAATTGTGATAAAATTAGGAAAACAGCTGAAGACACTGATTTATACAACTGTGACTATTTCAGGCAATGAAGTTTACATATCACAGTTTAACAAGATAAAAGGTCTCCCACAAAATACACAGATGACAGACAACTCATCTGAATTTGACATAACACAGCATCAAGTACAAATGTAATGTGATGAACAGTGCCAGGTCATTCCCCAGTTAGGTAACATACAACCTCTTGAATAAGGCAATTAAAATATAACTCTTATTTCAAATCACAACATACCCAGGCAGCATGCAGGGAAAAGTAATTTATTTTGTACATTGGAATGACACAACTTGCAACATGTTTCCATTTTATGTAGTTAGAGCAATAGGATATAAACCAGTCAAATAATATATGTATTTATATATATATATATATATATATACATATATATCAAGTCAACAGTTGTCTTTACTGGAATAAAGATTATCTGTTTTTGGTAAAAATAAAACTATTTGAATTCACTAATTAACAAAATGCACAGTGATCAGAAAACCAATTCTTCTCACCATTGTCTTCCCTGGCTTGCTCGCATTTCCCTGTGATGCAGCAGCTGCATAACCCTGGACTCAGAATGTTCCTTGCACAGAGGAACAGAGATTCCCTGGCATGTGGTTCCCATGGCTGCAGAGTGTGCCACCCACAGCTGATGGACAGCAGTGCTCCTATCACACCCATATGCACCCCATGGCTTGGAAACTGCTTTTCCAATCTCTGCTTCTGGGTGCCTGCCCAATAAAGCACTTACACATGTGCCTGACCTTCGGGGAATCAAAAGTTGAATTGCATGTAGAAACACATTTGCTGGAACAGGGCTTTTATTCCTTTATTGCCAATTAAGTACTCCAGGCCTTTATGACCAAGACATTAAAGAAACTGTGAATCTGCTCAGAAGAGAAAAAAATCTGAGCCAAAAATCTCTTTGATATGGTGGAGCCTAATGGACGTGGCTGAGGATGTATTTCCACCTCAACAGACTTGGGGATCACAGAGGATAATGAAGACTTTTCCTAGTACTTGAAAGTTTCTTCAAAAGGAGTAAATGAAGAAGGAAAAGAAGATCTTTATAATAAAAATAATTAGTAATTTCTGAAAGACCTATCTAGGGAGCTTCTCCCTGGTGAAGGGCTGAACATTCTCCCATTTTAACTGTATACCTGCAGGGATTAATCCTCTTGCTAAGGTATCATATCCCATGATGGCTGGGTCTCCCAAGTCCCATCCCCGTGTGAGGGAGGGGACAGATCTGGGTGTCAGCAGGATTACTTCTGTCACTGGTTCAGGGTTGCTGACAGGTGCCAGGTGCGCTGTGGGCATGGCTTTGGGAGGGGCCAGACCTTGTCAGACTGAAGCCCCACAAAGCCTTGGGTGAGGGTTCCCTATGTGCCACAGGCCTATTAAGGGCCAATAAGGGTATTGTGCCCATAAATAATGAAGAGGCTGAAGTTTGGATGTGCCCCAAGCCTGCAAATCGATTCTTGAGAGATCTCTCACTTTCAGGTGATCTACACAGCTGCCACAACAGTGGCAGCTGAGACCTTCCTTCCTGCTGGACAACTGTCCTGGGCTTCAAAACCCATCTGTCAGCCAGAGGAACTAAGGGAGAAAAGGAATTTTCAGCGTGATTGTTGCTGGATCCTGTTTATCACCTTTACAAAGTTGTCTCGTACCTCTCTACTATTCTATTTACTGCTATAGTAAAAAAAATTATTGTCATATTTCTTTGCCCTTAAAGATACAAAAAGAAAAAAATCTTGAAAAGATGTGGGGAGAAAGGTCCTTTCACAATGACATTCAGAGCAAAAAGAGAGAAACAACATCTTACAGATCATTAGAGAGCTATCTTTGGCAGAATATTTCAAATAAATTATTTTTACAAATATTTTCTGCAGTCATATTTATTTTGAATAGTTCACTTTCAGCTACAGGGTTACTGGTTCACTACTCTCTATTAATAGGAAAACACCACAAATATAAAAATATATGAGCTCAGCACAACTTTTAGGCTACCACGACTGTGTCCAATAATTTCAAAAGTTGTAGACTGATACCACGGAAAATATGAACAGGTTTTCTAACAGCGTGTGTCAGGTTAGAAGATCACAGCTCGTGGCTGCTGTAAAACACACCAGGGAGGACGGCTGGTGCCGTGGCATGGGATTAGCATGGGAAGGAGCTGGAGAAGCCGGATGCTCAGAGCCAGTCTCTGCTGTCACCGGCTGTCTTCCCACGGGGAATCGTCTCTCTCTGACCCCTAAGGCTTAGAGATGTTGTGCTGGGTGGTGGCTGAAGGGTGTTCTTCCTGGGCAGGAGAATTGGGGAGCAGGTGGGTGACACTGGGCTTGCTGTGCTGAGCATTCCTGACAAACGAAGCCGTTACCTGGTCCTGTGCTGTACCCCAGGAGAGAGGTCAAGTGTGGCCGCTCTCACTCATAATGTCGCCTCCTTTCAACTTTGTGTGGGGAAAAGCACCGAGGGAGCCGCAGGGCTTCGCCCTTGTACTGTGGCCAGACGCTGCCCCAGACTGTCTCTAGGACCCCAGCACGACGGAGACTCTTCTGGGAACCCCGAGCCTGAGCCGTGGTGGCCCAAGAAGGGGGCTTTCCTGGTCCCAATCTCCCCCTGCAGCACACGCCACTGAGTCCACCGATCGCTTAGATTCAATATCTTGTTTTGTTTATACAGCATGTACAGAATATACAGCATTGGACAATTATTTCCCAGTAGACCAGAAGTGTCTCCCAAGATGACCTCTTTTATCAACAAGTATATATATATAAATTGACAGTAATAAAAGAGTCGTACCAACAAATACTATGGCTTTTCAAATAGTGTAGCTGCATTTTGCCAGTGAATTTGTGAGGAACTATGACAGAGACAGAGAGACTGGGAGGCTCCAGCCAGTGAGCCCAGGGGTGACCCAGTTTTGACCCACCAGCGCAAGGGACAGTGCCAGCTCATAGTGCCAAGCACAGCACAGGTGGCAGAGGGAAGGTGAAGTTTAATTTATGCCCAATGCTCTGCTTCCTGTCTCTAGGCAAACCAGTTTTTCTTCAAACTCTCCTTTCAGCCCTGCTTTGAAAAAAATTGTCTCTGTCCAGCTGGGGTCTGTCTGCCCTGTCCCTGATGGGGGGACCAGAGGGCTGTTTGGGCTGTCAGAGATCTCTCTCTCTCTCTCTGTCAAGGTTTGCACAAGATATCTGTCTGCCCTCAAGTGCCCTGTGGCAGTGAGGGGGAGGACACACAGGGTGACAAGCAACATGGGATGACTGTGGTGGATGACTGGGTGGACTGGTGCTTTGGGTGCATCAGGAAAGGTGGCTGCAGCCTCTTCCTGCCTGCCTCCTCTGTATTGCTGTTGGGATGATGGGGAGCTCCCCTCTGGCTGCTGAGCAGGGGGACAATGGTGCCTGTTTGAGGACAGCAGGAAAGTAAGAGCAATTATTTCTGGAGCACATAATTTAAATGTTTCAGTACATCCAAAATACCAGAGGGCATCTTGCCTCAGCAGTGGCATCCTCACTGTGGCATGGGGTGCCTGTGATGTGAGTCACCTGCTGCTTGCCTCATGGGATGCATCCAGCCACCAGCTGTTCCCCTCACTTCTTAGGCCCAGAGAACCATTTTTTGCTCTTCCTCTCCTATATCCTGCCATTCCAAGGGACTCTTGCTGCCTCAACTGTGGGGAGTGTCCAGCAACCCTGGGACAGGCTGTGCAGGCAGCTGCTAGCTCCCTGCCCGAGTGTCCCTCCACTCCTGAGTGGGACAGTGGAAGAAGATTTTGACATGAATTACATCTTTGCCAGGAAAGATGTGTTTCTGTGTACTCTCCAAGCTCCCCAAAACAGGCTGATTTTTACTGTAGAAGGAGGCGCAGTTGTTCAAGCATGCAGAAATGGCTTTTGAGAACTGGAGTGGTCACTCAAGCACTGAGATAATTGGGCCCCTTCATTGCAGCAGAAAATTAGTAAAGAATCTATATCACTACTACTGTCATTTTTTGACTAATTCCCGTATCATTTCTCTTTTCTTCAAAACATTATGGCCACTCCCTGCAGGCCTCTCAGGCTGAAACCAAGGCTGATGCTCCCATGAACAAGCATTGAGCTCTGCCTACAGGGTGCTGAGCTGTGAGTGGCTCTCCCCTCGTGGCAGTGATGTGGGGAACAGTGGAGAGAGAGTACCATGGGGAATCTACTGCCTTTGAGATGTGTGAGGTTTCCCAGTGGCTACTGTGCTCCTGGCAGTCTGATTGCTTTTTGCTGGGAAAATCCCATGGGCTTGTTTTTGGGGTGGGAGGTAGAACATAATGTCCTCTCTGTTCTCTTCTTGCTTGATAAGTGGTGACATTCACACCTGGTGAACATCAGGTGTACCATAGACCTCTCCGGATAGCAGAGGGACAGCAGTAGGTATAAAGACGCCCATCACTGCTAAGTGGTCTTCAAGAAGTTCATGATTTGGATTTTACAACCTCATACCAGGTTTGTTGACATAGAGACCCAGGATACAGAGGGCTGCATTTGACCAAACTCTGCGTTTTGAGGGTTTTACCAGCATGTCTGTGTTTCTTCCAGCAGGAGCTAGGAATCATACGAGAATTCACCAACTTCTGCCCTTCATCCACAAATAAAACTGTGCTGGATTGCTGAACAATGTCCTCAACAGGTGGTCTTGCGGGCTGGACTATGTGCAGAGCTGTGCCTCCTAATGTTTAATGCATTACGGAAAAAAGTAGGACAAGTGTTGTCAGCGAAAAAATAAATAGCATTTTCTTCTTTGCTAACATAGCAACTGTAATGTAAGAGGTATTATTACCATCTTTTTCTCTCTTGAGCTGCTGAAAGAAGTGCACGATTCCTGATTAAGTGCGAGAAAAGAAGGTCTCCTGCAAGGCTCCCTGCATGCATGTTTTCTTCAAGAGGTTGGAAGATGAAGGAAGCAACATGGGGCAAACAAATGAAGACACAACAGGCATCGGTTCTTTCTCATTTGTACAGGAGGAGTTCAGCCAAAGGGTACTTAATCACAGCTCTTATTGTAAGGAAAGGCCAGGGCAATGCACAGGGCTATAGCTGAAGGCAAGAGCCAAGGGAGTCATCTTAGAGTTACAGAGAGCAAGGAGAAATACAGTTGTGTACATCCTTACATCCCTGGGAGCCACAAAGCCACTAGTTAGCAAAAGCTTTCATTAACATTCCCAAATAAGCTTGATAGCAAGCTCAGACACATTTGCACCATCATGATCTAATCTATCCTGTGCCAGCCCAGCAATTTCACAGTGACATAGAAACTCTCCACATTTCTAAGTATCTTTGCAAAGAAGCTCATCTGCAAGAATCTCATGTTTCTGTTAAGTGAGGAGTCTGTGGGCTGGGACAGAGGGGCACACACCCCTAGGCATGACAGTGCCATGAACTGCAGTGGCAACTTCTGTAAAGAAAATGGAGCCTGCCTATGCAGTTGCAAGAAAATCTTGAACTCCCAGTTAAAACAATTAATTTGTTCTGGGAGTGCAGAGGAAAGATTGGGTAGCAGGGGATGGAGCTGTAGCGTCTGTGGGACTTGATAATGGTGGAAATTCAATGAAAAATGTTTAATGTTTCACAGACTCATGAGCCAAGGACTGTGGCACAATAAAAACAGTGTCTGTGGGTTTTGACTGTAGCAGTGCCTGGGCTCACCATGCTGAGGTTTGCCTCTGCTGTTTGGAAGTTTGCCTGCTCCTTGGTTTGTAGGGGCTCAAGTCTATGACATGGCATGGTTAATCTTTGTCCTGCGATATAATCAGCAAGCCTGAGCTAACAAGCATTGTTGTTTGGCCCAGCGAGAAAGGAAACTTGTCCCACACAGGAAGACGCCAGTTGTGGGACAGGAAGGACAGAAACTAGTTCTCTGCAGGGAGCCTCGAAGAAGATGGCGTGTAGAGAGGCTCTATAGATGAGACAAGTACAGAGCAAGGCCCAGGTTGGATTATCACTGTGTGTATAATGTAATTTTGGGACCTTGAGATGGCTCAAAGCAGATGATGGAGGACCCCAGCATCAGGTGGCATGTGCTTCTGGTGCATCACTAATGGTCCTTCCTATTGCTACCTGAACTGGGGTGGAGCTGCATGCTGGAGGGGCAGAAAGCTTTCCTAGTGTAGTACAATAGGCCAAGGGCTGTTCGAATTGATTAGATAAAAATATTGTCTGGGTTGGTGCCCATAGACAGCCCAAAAAGCTAGAGATAGTGCTATATCTGTGCAGAAATCAAGATGCATGTCCATACCCATGGTACCCAGGGCAGGGGGACATGCTGTGGCAGTGCCTGAAACAAGGTTTCCAGATCTCAGTGGGACCCCATGGCACTTCTCCCTTCCCCATGCCCTCTAATGCTGGGTATCCCTTTGGAAGGACCCTGCTCCGCTATTCAGCAGTGTGGCACAGATCCTACTCTGGGAATTGTGTGCACCCCAGTACCCTTTTCCACACTTCAAAGTGAGGGGATCCCCAAGCTGGCATTCACTTTGAGAAGGGGGAAGAAGCAAAGCCTGCAGGAGAGAGCGGTAAACCACCTTGAGGACACTGGGGCCTCAGAGGCAGGGCTGGCCATTCTTGAGATACTCCAGAGAGACAGCAAGACCCCGTGGGGACTCCTTGGATGCTTTCAGCAGCATACCATAGGCAAAAAATCCTTCTAGTAGCAGTAAGCTTCTATCTTTGTTGATAACATCTCCTATTTGGCCAGACAGGTCTCTTTCCCTTGCAGTGTCCCTTTTTTCTGTAGTGACGGATGTTGTTGGCTGGCAAGAGACTCTTGGCACCTCTATTTCCAAAAGCAGAAAGGCTCAAGTCCATAAAAGGTGAGGAATCTCACTGTATGTATTGTCCCTTGATGCTTTTTGCAAGAATAGAGATGCCTCTGGATGCTTTCCTGTGCAAGTCAATTTTTTACAAGATTAACAGGCTTTTCTACAGCTGTGTTGTGCATGTGTTTGTACGTCACAGTCGTTGGTAATTGCACGCTCAGAGAGGCCAGAGAGGTTCCTAGTACTCTGCAAACATGCTTCCCCAGATGGGCTTGGGTGCCAAAGCCTACAGAAAAATAATGCAAGGCTTTCTCCTGAAATAACACCATCCAGCATTAAGTTTTCCCTTTTTTCTCTCTCTTTATCACTTTTTGGCTATACCCATCTCTGTCCCTCCAGGAATGTAGCTAAGCCTCCTCCTGAGTTATGTGTATGGCCACCAATACTGTTTCACTTGATTCTTACCCAAGCATTTAAAAATAGCTGTAACAATAACACATGGGCTCTGGTTCTCCAGTCCCTGCCCATAGCAGAAATAGCAGTGAGTTTACAGACTGCAGCCAGACTCGTGACCAGAGCAGCCTCAAGGCCTCCTGTCTCCCTTTTGTCCTTTAAGGGAGCGATGAGCAAGGAGGAAGATGCACAAATGACTCTTGTAATCACTCCCTCACCTCAAAGACACTTCAGAGACTGCCTGGAAAGGGATGACACATTGGCAGGTGCCTTGTTTGGAGATGAGGGATTCACATCTCTGGAGTGAACGGTTCCTGTGCTGCCTTGGCACCTTTTCGATATGTTCATGTTCGTGTTCCATATGTTCATCAATTTGACTCCATTTCTGCTGACCCCTGAAGAGCTCGGAATATGGTTTTTCCAAGATGCTTAGGGCTGTCACTGGTGTGTTCCTCTTACTTGTCCCCAAGCACTTTGCTGAGGCCTGTGGAGTTACTTGGATGTCTGTTGCTGAATGTCCTTTGCACACAGTGCTGCATCCTTTTCTATGGACAGATTTGCCTTTGGCTATTGGGGTGATGAAAGGTGGTGAGAGAAAAGGGGCAGGTGGATGGATGGAGGCTGCTGTTTCTGACAACATTGCTGAATCCAGGCCTTTACCAGAGATGCTCAATTTCCTTCCCTTGCGAGGGAGTGTGGGGAGGCTGTGAGGAATGAAAAGGAGATGGGAGAGCTATGGCATGAGACAGGGGACTCAGGAATTTGAGCTGTGGCCCATCGGGCAGACGGGCAGGCACAAGGGCATGATGTGCCCTTGTCTATGCTTCTTCCTCCTGCCTCCCAGCAGAGTGCCAGCCAGCACAGGTGTCTTCTGGAGGAGGGCAGTTTGCTTTTGCCTTTGGAAAGTATGGTTTAAAGACAAGGCTGGTGCAGAAGAGCAGGCATGGCACCCTTGGGAGCATTGACAGGTGGCTGGGGCTCAGTGAAGTAGTTCCTCCCCCTGCTGCTCACCCATGACTCCTCCATGAGCAACTAGGCACACACACATTGTGTTGTGCATAACCTTGTTAAGATGCCAAAAAGCATGCAGCTGGCAGAGAGTAATTGCATAAACAGGGCTGGTGTTTACCCTGTGATTTAGGCCTTGTCCTAAGCAAGCACTGCTCCATCATTCCCTTTGGAAAACTCTGTGAGCAGAAGTTATTTACTGTCTGTGAACCTGAGCGGCTACACAAGTCCCGTTTGACTTGTTAATTACTTCAATGACTACAATTCATTCTGAAGAAGCAAATGATGAGAGTGAAATACCAACATCACCTTTCAGTAGATGTAATTACTGGGTCAGGAGAGCTGCTTTGCTTTCACAATCCATTGCTCAGGAAAAGCACACAGACGTGACTGGCTGTGCTTGCCCGTGGCTTGGGGGATGTTGAAGCTTGACTCGCACTCATCCTGAAGGGTGCTGAGCACTCACAGAATGGCTGGCCAAAAGCAGCACAGGGTGTGAGGAAGGGCCAGGTTTGTCTGAGAGCAGCCCAGGGATCATGTTAGATCCTTTGACTGTCAGGGTGTGTTATTTACTTGGTCTGCCACACATTCCCTTGCATTGCCAGGTGGGAGTTTTACTGCCTCTGGGCCTCTATAGACACGGTCATGCTGCAACAAAATAAACCACATCCTATCCTCTCTCTTTTTGCCTGGTGGCTTGTTTCTTGCCTGGAGCTTGATGGTCAGACACTGCTGTTGGTGCCAGTATGACCAGCTTGTGGCCCCATCCTGATCTTGCTTGGCAGACAGGCAGGAGCACAGGCAGGACCCTGGGACCACACACCAGAGAACACAGGGAGAGTGCCCCCAGATGAAGGCAGTGCTTGCCTAGGACCCATCTCGGAGCTGGTGTTTGAGTTCAGCTATCAGAGCAGGACCTCCCAAGCATCTCGAAGAGGGTTTATTCAGGGACAGCTCAACAGATACTGCATGAAACACAAGGAGGAGCAACATCCCTGGGCATATGGAGACTTTTCTTCTCAGTGCTGAGCTGTGTTGAGGCACATGGGTCTGAAACAGCCCATGGCACCTGGACTGGGACATGGACAGGCAGCTATTGAGAGCAGCCCAACCTCACAGTGTGCTTGGTGACCTCATGGGGTGTCTCAGATCTGCTTTGGTACCCATGGACTCTGCCCTGGCAGTGCACCTTGCATTCTCCCTGAAAATTAGCTCATGGTTTAGCCTAGTGCAAGTCACTGTAAGGCTGTAGCAACAGCAGGAGCAGCTCCATAAAGCCAGAAGACACAAACAGAAAGACCTGCTAAGTACTTCGTGGGGCATACGCATGGCTGTCCCCAAGCCTAGGGCAAGCCAGCACTCACTAGGGACTCAGCACAGGAGTAGCTCCTGGACCTAGAAGGGTGGGTTGTACTGCAGCTTTGTCCTTGGGTGAAGAGGGCTGTGAGCTCCAGCTGTACTGCAGCATACCAAGCCTGAGGCACCATGGAGATGGAGCAGGAGGAAATGCATGAGATGGGGCAGGAGCAGGTGTGCCAAGGCACCACCACCTCTGTCAGTGACAGAAACACAGTGAAGGCAAACCAATGAGTAAAGGAGAGATGGGTACAAAGGCAAAACAACTGAAGGGGGGGAGAAGGGTTTTCCATAGAGAATATGCAGGAGCAATACTAGATCCACCAGGAATCATTATAAACTTTATTTCTCTGTGCATTGTGTACCATTGATAAAGATCATCACAATTAGTGGACTCACTGCCTATAGTGGTGGGCAATACACACAAAGAAAAAAAATGAAGCCAAACAGATGAAAATGAAATCATTGTACATAAACCTGAACAACCTGCACCTGTTTGATTCTTCCCCCAAAACAATGAGAAACAAAACCAAAAACCTCAAAACCAATCAAAAGTGAGAAAAAGGCTTGAGAAGAATAAAACCCCAACAACTTTGTATTCTTAGAGAAAATCTTACAGCAGCTTAATTAAGATTTCCACAGATAGTTCAAAATGAGTATAAATACCCCCAGCCAGCTGGTTATGGTACAAGCATATGGTTTTCAGCTGAGCACAAAGAGCTCACCATGGGTATGCAGGCTGGGAGTTTGCCTGGCTGGAATGTCAGGAAGCCTGGCAGAGAGCATAGGGTTAAGACGAAATCTCTCAACACCAGTTCACAACGTCTCCCCTGTGCTGTGCCCTGGAGAGCTCTACACCCACATTTCCCTGGCTTGGCTCTGTACTTCAACCTGCACTACTAGCACAGGGAGGTGATGCTGAGTTACAGCTCCCTGTCTCATCCTTCCCAGTGATTTTGGGTTAGGAGACTGCAAAATGTGGCCTTTTCCTTGGTGTATGCTTCCTGGTTATATCCCTTACATTGAATTATTCCGCCTCCAAATGGCTGTGGGAAAGGACCAGCTTTGGGAACTGATCCTGATGGCTTAACACTCTGAAACAGGGACTATCGCTAGACCTCTGGGGATACAGAGAATAGCAGGGGGCTAAAGGGTTTTGAGGCAGCCAACGACTATAAAGGCAGAGGCAAGGGAGGTGCTGGGAATCAGCCATGCTTGTCCTCCTGGGACTGCTCATCCCATTTGGGCTCTCTGGGACCTTATGTAAAACCTTGTGTGGATAGTGCAGGCCTTCACACTGGCCTCAGCATGTCAGAGGACCTCAGCCACACAGGCAGACAGAGCCTGCAGTCTCTAGGGTGTGGGTTTTCCTCCCCTGAAAACCTACATCTGCATGGCTGTTATTGCTTCTCATGGACCCATGCAACAAACAATAACCGGGGACAGCTTTCCATCCTTTTACCCCTGCTAAAAGGAAACAAACAAACAAGCAAAACCCTATGGCAAAACCAAACTAACTAAAAATAAATAAAACCTAGTGAAAAGAAAATGCTTGTATCTGCAATGCTCAACCCACATGGTTGGAAGGACTATCGCTATAGGTTGCTATATACAGATAAGATTTCATTTCATTCATGCACATGTTACAAGTACCACGACAGCATGCCTGAGGAGGCGGATGAAGTGAGAGGAAAGCCCTCATTCCTCCGTGCAGCCTCGGCTTAGGACACTGGACATGAGGTTGCTGCTGTGCATCCCCAAAGCATGGAGAGGGAAAGGTGAGGGGCATGTGGGTGGGAAATGTTAGTTGTACACACGCCAAAACAAAACAAAAAAACCAACCCCAAATCAATGACGAAAACGGTTTGTTCTATCCTTAGAAAGCTCCCAGTTTCCCCTTGTCTTCAGTTCGGTCTCTTGCTTCTCTCCAACGGGGCCAGAGGGGATGTTCCCGAGAGGCGAAGGCAGGTGGATGGCGGTTGGAGATCAGAACCCTTGCTTTCCTCTCCTTCCCGTGCCCACTGCTCTGTTTCTCACCAGCTACTCTGGCTTTCCTCGTACCAACGCACCCTGGTCACCTTCACATCCATCTTCCCAGGTGGCCATCAGGTGGGAGTCAGCGATGGGAAGGGGCTCGGTGGCTATCAGCTGCTCCTGTTGGTAGAGTTGCAGAAAGGGCCCTGCCGCCTGGCTCCTGGCTGGGGCCACTGCCTAGGGAGGGGTCCTGCTGGCTTTGGGGTCCTGCCTAGTTCAAAGGATGCTCCAAAGCCGCTTTCCATCAGCAGGTGTGTGAACATGGCAAATCTCTTTTATTCTTTCTCTGTTCATTATACACAGCATTATATCTATATCTATACCTATATATCACTCTATATAGATATATATAGATATACATATATTTGCTATCTCTGATTGTCCCTTTAGAAGCCCTTTATGTGGCAGTAGGCTTCCAGAGATGAGAAGAATATGTACAAGAGCCAGAGGAGGATAAAGAGTGAGGATGTGAGCAGCTTGGAAGTCCGCGGCCCGCCCAGCTCACCTCCGATCTCGGGTCTCCGCCGGTAGAGCAGCACACCCACACTGATAAAAGCAAAAATGGTGAAGAGAGTGACAGAGAAGGCCAGTGTGCCAGGTGAGACTTGGAAGGCTTGACCGTGCGCCGCGTGGTAGATGGCTGCGATGGACCAGGCTACCCCAATGCCCAGGAAAACGTTCACTGCATTGCTCCCGGTTACATTCCCAATGGAGGCATCTGCGTATTGGTCCTGCGTTGCTGCTACTTTGCTGGCGAATGTGTCTGCAAAGACAGAGAGAAACCCTCAGGAAACAACCAGGTAAGGAGTGAGAGCAGCAGGCAGTCTGGAAACAAATAGACAAACAGCAGCACCTGGGGAAAGAAGGTCATGGGGAAGGGGATAGGGTACAGCTCCTTCTAGGGACACTCCCAAGGAAGGGCACAAGTAGCCACAACCAGAGTGACAATCAGGGTCCAGAAATGCACAGGAGGGAAATATCAATGTTCAGAAATATGGGGCTTTCTCAGTATGGCTTCAGATGTCCCACAGCTCTTCAAGCAAGAGACAGCACTACATTGTATTGGCCTCTTCTCCCACATCCACTAATTTATTCATTTGCTAATGAACTGAAAAGCTTGGAAAAGCTTTGTGGAGCCACAAAGGTTCCCTGAAGATTTTTGTTTGTGTTTCCAAGTTTGCTTTAATGATGTCTCTCTAAAACTTTTTGTCTCATTGAAATCCAGTGTCTTGTATGGACCCCGACACTTTCCTAAAACAGTGATCATCTTTCACCTGTTGGGAAGAAAAAGCATGTGGGTGGGTGCATGCTTGCCCAGGTGCTCAGCTGGCTTTAATACTAATGATAAAACTTGGCTGACCTTTTATATGGAAAACCTTGTGTCAAGCAGACCAGCAAGATGCTGCTCTGCACCATAGGGAAGTGCTGATTTTATATCCAAACCCACTCTGCATCTGCAGAAGGAGGGAGCAGCAGGAGGGATTAGCCTCTGGGTTTTATCCAGGTGAGTGCTCTCAACTAACAATGAGAAGATGAGTCTCCTACATATCTGTACTCTCAGATCACCTTGGGTACAGGCAGCCAAGTGTGGCTCAGAAAAAGAAAACAGTGAAGTTAAATTTCATGTGTTTTAATTCTACAGAATTTTCTTTCCATTCCTTCCCAGCAGGGCTCCAAAGTGAGATGACCAAGTGCAGGTTGGCACAAGATCCAGTTCCATGTAACTGGAGGGGATGAGCACATATAAGCACAGCGAGAGGATCCATTTGCAGCAAAGAAATCAAAATGCTGCTTTATTAAGAAAAGAGACAAATCTGCATAGAAGCACACTTAATTGCTAAGGGAATGAAAAGACATTTTCCTTGGATCTCATCCTTGGTCATAGTGCAGTAACAAAGCTGTGAAACACTGCTCTATACCTCTGTGGCTCTCCAGCTGCCACCATGGGAGAAGGGATGAGGCACACTGCCAGCATCAGCCAGGGTGTGGAAACAATCACATGCACTTCTACAAGCTTGGGCAGTGCTTTCCATGTGGGGAAGGTCCCTGTCAATCTTGGTTTCATTGCATGCTCCTCTGATGCCTGCCCGTCTCCTGGAAAGCAGGTGTGGAGGAGCCCAACTAGCACCCAGCGAACACAACACAGTTTGGGAGCCAGCTGAAACAAGAGTAGCTGAATGTACTCTAAAAAGAACTTAAATGTCACCTTTTGTCGGCAAAAGCAGGAGGGAAGATTTTCACTGTCAGGGGTGTGAAGCAGCCCTGCAAACCTCTTGCCTAAAAGCTCTACTGCCAGGGGTCTAAAAAATCCTCCTTCTTCTGTTCCTTGTCCCAAATCTGTTCTTTCTTTTCACTCTGCTGCTTCTTCTTTTTGCCTTTGATAGCATTAGGGCGATTTCAGGATCTTTGAGCATCTAAGTGCTGGTAACTGGAAGTTTGGAGGTGGTGAGGGAAGGTGTGACTGATATGAGAGGTGACTGTGTTGGGTTAGAGCCCCTTGTCCAGGAACCAGGCTCTGCCTGGCCAACACAGCCCACTGAAGAAGGCACAGGCTCTCTCACACAAACTGACATGGGAGTTCCCAGAGCAACTGTGCCACCAGGACCATTCTCTCCAGTGCAGCAGTTCATCTCTAACCCTTTGCCAAGCCAGTGGAAAATGAGGCTGGGTTGCAGAAAGTGCATGGGGAGGACAAAGCAGCATGTAGGCATGGAAACTCATGGTTTTTCCTCTCCCTGGTCAATCCTCAGTCTGAGGCTGAGTTCCCATCAGACACATTGCCAAATATTTGTGGGGCCGGGGCCTTCTAGAGGCTTTATGAGTTGCATTTCAAGCAGCTCCCCGAGCTCAGCAACCTCACCTTGATTCATCTGATCCTGGTCTCAAACAAAGGTGTCCTGGGTAGTGTACTCTGAGTATGGACTAACACCTAAGTCATCTGTGAGCAAGCTTAAAGCAGCAAATGCTTAAAAAGTAAGTGCACGACTGCCAACATTTTAATGACTACAGCATTTTAATCAAAGACCAATTTCCTACTCTGAAAGTGGATGCCATGGAGGCTGTTCACAGAAATGGACACTTTACAGTCTTTGCAAGGGGAAGGTCCTTGAAATAATTTCCACAGGACTGAATCCACATCCTGATTCCATCTTCCCGGCCCATGTGAAACTGAGAAACAACTTCCACATATACCTCAAATCTGTCCTTTGGGGCCCTACAGAGGATATCTTTCTCAGCCCAAACCCAGACTGGGCAGAGGTGGATCATTACAACAAACCCCATGGTTGTCCTTACCTGGCACTGATGTCCCCAGTGCGACAAACACAACCGCAGTGACTGAGTCCTTCAAGCCAATGGTGCAGCCAAAGTGGGATGCCAGGTCACCAATGAAAGCTGTCAGGAGGCCAATCATGAGGATGGAGACAACAAAGCAAGCCCAGCCATTCCAGTAGTCTGTTGGGGGCACGAAGGCAAAAAGGACCTTCCAGAAGACGGTCAGAAAGTGCATCACATAGTCAAAGCAGGAGGGCAGCTTCTCCTCCCCACATTCATCGTCATCGTCATCTTCCCCTGGAGAAAACCAGCAGTGCCTGATTAGACTTTGCCATTCTTAGGAAGGTGGGGCAAAGCTCCTATGTATCCTGAAGCTCCCAGAATGCTGTCTCTCATGATTTGGGCCCTAGAAGGCCTTGACTTCCAAATATCTTATTTTCTGGGCAATGATCAGTGTGGTTCAATGGCCATTTCTTGCCCTTTCTCACAGCACAGAGAGACTCCTCAAAGGCATTGGTTTAAAAAGTAACGTGCACTTCAAAAAATGCAGAGCCTAATGCCAATACCTCTGCCTGAGTTTAACCATCAGAAGCGTTCTGGGACTCAGCCCCTGCTCAAGAGCCTTTTTCCCAGAAGCTGTGGGAAATAACTGACCTCATGCTGGCTGGAGCCAATTGTGTCAGGCAAACCCAAAGAGAGCAACATGTGCCTCATGCAGACTCTCCTGAGGAAGTCCCTTTTAACCTGCTTTCACAAGTGCCAGCTGGTTTTGGTGGTTGCTGAAGCTCTGGTGCTTCACCCTACCTTTTCTGCAAACTGGGATCCAGCCATGGATTTTTGCCTCACCTAAAACTGCTCTGGTCCACCACTGCTGACTGTCCTTCTCTGTTGGATTTCCCTGCCCCTTCGCATGCCTCCCTATGAGCTCTGTCTGCCTGCTCCTTTGTGTCTGGTCTGACTCAGGTCAGTGGGTACTCCCTGCACAAAAAATTGCTTTCCCATTTGCATTCCTTCCAGGTATTTGTCAAGCACACCAGGTCATAAGCATCATTTATCACAGCAAAAATGCACTTTTGTTCTTCTCTTTATTTTCTGTCTCTGACTGAGATCAGTGCTTCACATCTTATCAATCTGTTCTTAATGCCTTTCAGTAGTTGTTTTCTCAGTGTGAGCCTGTCAACAGTCATGGCCTCACCTCTGCTCACAAGGCACATTGTGCGGGTCAGACCTTGCCTCTTCTGGTGCTGTGCTGAGCACTCAGCCCCTCACACTGCATCCCTGCTCATGGCTGTGGTCCCTGTGGCACCTGCAAGACCTGGGTCTCCAGCCCAGATGAGGAGTTGGGGAGGAGTCCTCATGCCCAACCTGCTTGATGCCCCAGGGGCTCTTGAATCCTGTGAGGGCATGCTGCTGCATGTCCCCAGAGGCTCTCATGGAGTTACGTACTCACAGTCATGACCTCTGAACATGCAGGGGGGCTTGTGCCCAAAAGCCTTCTTGTGAGTCACAGGGAAAGAGTTCAGCAGATGTTGGACTGTCCTTTCTCCCTCCTCTGGTTCCTTGGCCCTTTCTCCCTGCACTGGCCCAATGCATCTTCATCTTGTTGGTCCCAGCAGGACCATGGGGATTCAGATAGGTGTTTTGTTTTCTTCCTTCCCTGCTCCCGGCATTGGCACCTCACCTGTCTCTCCAAAACCACTTGCCTACAGGGAGTCCCCTCTGTGTGGGGCTGACCCCGCCTGTGAGCCCACTGGGGCTGGTGACCTCTTGCCTGTCTCCCACAGCGCTGATGAGCCATCTGATGAGCCTGCTGGCCAACCTGTCCTCTGGGCAGGCTACATGGCAACTGTGGAGCTTTCCTAGTCCAGTCCAGTGCACAATGTCAGTGTGGTGGAAGAGTCAAAAACTCCTGCTCACACTCCCAGACATGAAGGAGAGGTGACATTCTTCTAAGTTTGTGGGAGCCTTCCTGCTGCTCTTAAGGAACAAGGATGTGTTTCTATGTCACCAGCATCAGGACTGTGTTAAAGACATCCTTTGCACTCTATTCAGTGATTTTTTTATTGTCTTTGATGCTTTTTTTTCCCCTCCAAGGATGTGGACTACTGCATCTCCCTGTATGCCTGTTGGAAGAAGCTCCTTACCAATAGGGGGATGTCCACTCCCATCAGACAGCATGAGTAAATCTGGCTCTCCTTCCAGGGAGGACATTTCAGGATGGCAGAGAAAAGGGCCCACAACCCAGAGTAGCCAAGAGCACCTAATGAAACCTGAGCTTCTGCCCACTACAGTGGGCAAGGGGACAAGATCCCACGGGTTTAAGGGGATGTTGCCTCTGGGCCTGGGAAAAGCTGCTTCTCCTGGCAGCCACAGTGC
The DNA here is from genome assembly GCA_013399895.1 of Serilophus lunatus. NCBI lineage: Eukaryota > Metazoa > Chordata > Aves > Passeriformes > Eurylaimidae > Serilophus > Serilophus lunatus. Next base: position 115,939 of record VXBA01004914.1, read on the forward strand.
TAATCAGGCCAGCATTCTGAACAAGATCAGGTTGCTTTTATCTGCCCAGCTGCTGGGCAGGGTGAACATTCCTTCTTTCACATCTTCCTCCACAGTGAGGATGTTTGATGGAATAACAAAATATATAAAGCCTCCCATGGGGTGAATAAAACGGCCTTGCTCGTACGTTGTGTACCAATATGTGGGTATCAATTAACCCCATGTGGCTCCGTGCCACAACAGAATTACTGGGGGAAGCTGCTGGAGAGCTGCTTGATCTGCTGCTGCTCATACCAATTGCTTTCGGCCTCATCACAAAGGTAAAAAGTCAACTGGGGAATCAAGACACGGATACTTCCTGGGAAAGCGGAGGCCCAGTGGACATCGTCTTTGGAAGTTTACAAAATTTGGCTAAATAAAGTCATGACCACCCAGGCAAAAGTTCTATTCAGAACCCCGTTGGAGTGCAGCTTTGCAGACAGTGTTTGCCTTCAAAACACCTTTGCAGATGTCTCTACCACAAGTTGATGAAAAATTATATGTTGCTTGGCTTTAAAGTTTCAAACTGACTATGAAAAAAACCAGTAGCTAATCAGCAGCATGGTGTTATTATTTTGGCAGATACAAATACCTATTCCTGTATGTAGTCATGCAGATAAGGAACAGTTTTCCAGCTAGGAAAGCCTGTGTTGGCCTGTGATTTTCCTTGATGCACAAAGGCTGCTACTGGTGGGATACTCTGTGCTACGCTCATGCTGTAATTTTGCAGCAGGTATTTTAATCCTCTGCCAAACTGCATGGCAGCAGGACTGTTATGGACATAAATCTTCACTGAGATGATGGAGGAGACAGAAAAATGAACATGAGTTCCACTGTCATAACACTCATCCAGATCTGTCTATCATTTTGTTAAGCAGAAATGATGTCTCCCTTTTGAAGAGTTTGTGAGATCCTATAAAGGTGACTTGAAATGCAGAGCGAGGCTGGATGGTGACCCAGAGGTGCGTTCAGAAACAGGCGTGCAAGCACCAGGATATTTTTCCTGTGGAAGAAACTTAACAGCTGTTGGGTGCATGCTACAGGGGCCACAGATGAGAGGCTTGTGGAAAAGTGCAGAATGGTACAGCATGGTGTGGCACAATCTTGCCTGCACCTGCACCTTCCACAGGCCTAACCTGCTGCTCCATCTCTCAGCCTCCCTGCAAACACTGCCGTCAGTTGCTCGTTGGGTGGGAGATGGGGTTTTAATGTTTCTTTTCTCAGCTGGGATGTTACATTTCAAAGTGGGAACGTGTGACTTCAACCTGCTCTCCATGGTGAGCTGCAGGGAAAAACTCCAACCTAACTGTGAAGGAAAGATCACACAGGTATCCCCCAAAAATGCCAAGAGTGGAAGGATTTAAGAAAATTTATTTCCAAAGGTGAAAATACTAAGAACATCAAACCTAACAGTGTTACAAACGCTGGGTCCTCAGGAAAAAGACATGCCTCTGTTCTTCTGGAAGTTTTTATTATTTCTCCCACCCCCTATCTCTGCTGCCGGGGCCTTCTGAAAAGTCTGCAATCTTATATTCTTCCCATGATAGGAAGCCAATCACTGTGGAATGCAGGAGGGGAAAAACACAAATGCATTCCTAGGAAAGATGGCTCTCTCTTCTGTGGGAGAATTCCTTTGAGTGAACATGCCTTGAACTCCTTGAAAATAAGTCTTTCAAATTCATCCACCCCTACACCAACCTTCAGTGTTTAAGGCATTTTAATGTGCCTGGCACAAAGCTTGAGGAGCTAAAGCCCAGGTACATCCAGAACTCAGAGACTGTTCCCCAACTGCAAGGAACAGCTCATGTCCTCCAAAATCCATCCCACTTATTAAACATTTGTTAATCATCCTGTTAGCATTGATTATGACTATATATTCAAGACATGGTGGCAACAGGGCTTTCACATAACCGTAGTCTTTTTACATGTGTCACATAAATGGGATCCAAACATCAGTGATTATCTTTGCTTTAATATGGGATGCAATTAAATAACTGATTCTGGCATAGATTAGTTTAGCCATGTTAGCTACAAAACCTGCAACAAGGATTGTCTTACATGATATATTCATGCTGTACCCAGGATAATGGGAGGCTCTTGCCTGGAGACTCAAAAAAAAACTGCTTCGAGAGAAGGGATCACAATTTGAGGAGATAGCTGCTGCACAATGTCTTGTCCTTGTTTTCAGAGGCAGAGGTAAATAGTACGGCCATCACTTCTAATTACTTTGTGCTGGCCAGAGGTTACCTTGTATAGCAGACTTCGAGGTAGGAAGTGTATGTCCCCTCTATGCATTTCAATGCACAATTATCCAGACGAGCTCTAATTGCCTTCCCCAGTGATTTAATTTAAGTGGGTTGATTTTGCCCTAATGTGTGCCCATACAGTCCAGGCTGGGCTGTGAGGCTGCAATACCTAGCCACTGAGTTATAGTGTCTCCAGCTGTTAAAACAATATCTGGAGGAGACCTTCTTTCTTTCATCTTCCACAGATGTGGAAATGATAATATATCCTCTACTGGACGTACTGGTAAACATGGCACTGACACCTATGAGAACAGTACAACATGGCATTTCTGAAGAAAAGACAATTCTCCAAGAGAGGGAAGATAGTATCAGATCTAATCTGACCACAGATACTACATGCTGCTGCAGCTATTGGGCTGCTGAGCCATATATCCCCAGTCACAGCTGGCTGGAGCAACAAGAGTTTCTGAAAGCAGGGACTTTGAAGGGCAAATTTTGGTTCACAGAGAATGACTGTCTTCAGGGTTTGGCACTCTCAGAGCCGTGTTGGTTCTTACCACAGCAGTACAGGGAGAACCAGGGATGGGAAGCACTGCTGCTTGGCACCAATATCATTTATGTCACTCTGAATTTCAACACTGTGTTCACTTTCCAAATCTCTCTCACTGAACTTACTTTTCCCCTCTGCCAGCTGGTAACAGCCAGGATGTTGCACTGCCCAGTGCTACAGACACACAATGCAGAAGGTTTCTTACACATAAGACAAGGTGTTCTCACCAAAGGGTTTAGTCAGCTGTCTTATTTAAGCAGACATTGTAAATAACTGTGCTGCCTGTTTTGCCTCCTGCTGCTCTACTACAGTCTGTATTCCTGATACAGCCAAGCTGAGACATAAGCAAGGTTCATTGTAATTCACCCAGAGCTGTGGTCCAAACTTACCCGCACTGACAGTAATAGCCTCAATAAACTGTTCCCTCCAGCTGTTTGTTCCAACCACCAGGGCCAGGTTCGTCTTCTTAATGAGCTTATCCACTGTGTTCTGTGGATGGAGATGCAGAGAATTAGGGGCTATTGGGCTGGAGATACTGGGCTAAAAACCACCAGTGCTAGTGCAGTTCATGCAGTTATGGAACAAACTTAGCAGATTTGAAGCTCAGGTCAAGAGCCCCAGGAGCAAAGTGATATGTAAGTACATGCAATTGCCCTCACTCCTGCTAAAAAACACCTTTTGAAACCTGCTTATGATGGGAGTTTGAACCATCTCAGAGACACAGTAAGGGTGGTCTGCATTTTTTAATACTACAGAAAACCATAAAATACAATGAAATGGCCAGTTTCCAGCTTTTGGTCTGTCACATGCATTCACAGCTGAGCTGCACAACCATTGCTTGCATTTAGGGCATCAACCCTTTGTACTGAGAGTCTCAGGCCTGGGGACTTGGGACTCACTCAAGACTGCCTGTAAGTAGGATTTGTGTGTAGCACATAACTGTGAGAATGAGATTAGATTTTAAAGCAACCTGCAGCATTTTGGAAACCAGTCAGCTCTTCAGCTCACCAGACTGATGTTCTTCTATAGTAATTATAACCACAAACAATCTGTGGGTGGGACAGGACGTCCCTCAGGGACCATGGCTGTGGGCTAATGGACAGTGAGGATACAGAGTGTATTTTAACCTATTGCCATCTCACTAGAGTAACCCTCAGCCTTTATCATGTCACCTTCCAAAGTGTCCCTTGGATTTTGTGCAGCCATGTGCTCCCTTGCTTTGCTTGCAATACCTTCAACATGTGCTTGCCAATGCTGTGCAAACCCAAAAGGAGGGTCCCCAGCCAGAGGGAAAGAACAGGGGGAGAGGATGTGGACAGTACCTTGAACTCGTAGGATTCCTCAATGATGATTTCGAGTTTGGTGTGCTCCCCCAGGACTGGGCGTCCCATCTCTGCAATTCGGCGCTCTTCCTCCTCCTTGCTGGTCAGTGGCTGCTTTTCTTCGTTCTCTGCAAAGTAAAGAGCCCATTGGTGAACCAGGTCCAACTGGCCACTCTCTAGATCTGACTTCCTGTCAGAGGAGGAGATCAGAAAGCCTCCAGGTGGGATCATGAGAGACAGAACAGTGGAGAATGAGGTTATGGAGGAATAGACTAGATAGTTTCAGGGGGAAATGCTAGCAGGAGGTATGCAACTCATCCAGCCTCAGAAGGAGTCCTGTTCATCCTTAGGGCTGGGGAATAGCTTATTATCTGGTACCTGCTTCCTCTCCCACATGGATGCTGGGAAAGGGAAAGATCATTGCTAACGCTGCTCCATTTCCCAGCACTCCAGGTCTGCGTTGGGATATGGTCAGAACAAGTCCACAAGCCTATTACCACAAGAGATCTGCCAGCAGCCCCAGGGCTGAGACTCGTATGAAATCTTGGGTCTGCCTCCTTCTGAGCAGGGCTTTGCTGCTTTTTGAGAGAGAGTGCTGGCAGCCACCTGTTGTGATGGTGGGGTGGAGGAAATAGTACTGGCCCATACTGGTGTGGAGTCATTCACAGGCCAGTGTCTGGCCCCAAACCCTGAGAGCAGAGGGCTACAAGAGCAGTGAAGCAGATCTGCACCTCTATGGCATTCATAAAACCTCTGAGGCATGGGGTCCTGCAGATCATGGCTTTTGTTACTGTCCCTTGCGCAGACCCCATTGATCTCCCTTCCAGTCCACCCGAAGGATAAGTGGAAGAACATCAGGGCTATAAAGGACTGGAGTTATACTGTCAGTAGGTGAACATCCCAGTCTGTTGTTGTAACTTGATGTGGCCCTCAGGTCACATTATGGGTACCTTGGATGGAGACCATGGTGCAAGGAAGAGGATGATCTCTAGCCTGGACCTTCCTGAAGACAGGTTTGCCTATCAAAGTGATCGGTAGGAGATCAGCAGGAGGGACTGCACACCCTGTGCAACTTGTCACCGTGCAGTTAGTAAACTACTCCCACGTCAAACGGGTAAGTGTTGCTCCCCTGCTGGCTGCCTCGCATCTGCACAGACAGCACTGAGTTGCAGGAAAGCCCTATCCTCCTGCTGGTCAAAGGGACCCACCTCACAGCCAGAGCCTCCAAAGTCTAAATTATTGTTTCCAGGGCTCCTGAGGAGCTGCTCTGCAACCTATGGGACCCACATGTTCAGTGTTCAGTTGAATGACAGATGCTCAGCTGGCTAATGACAGATGACCAAGCCTTTCTGCTGGGTCTCGCTGGTGGGATGGGCAGAGGCTGACACAGCCATGAGGTCTTGTACTTCCCGTAGTGCCCAGTCATTCTGGCAGCTGCATGGGGAGGACAGAGCCCTGTGCACACCTCTGGTGTGGGCAGCAGGCAAAGGACGACTGCATCAAGTGAAGTCCACCCTGCTCCAAGAGATGGAGTGGGGCTGCTTGTTGCTTCAGGGGTCACAGCTCACCCTCCCTGAGGTGGGGGTTAGGTGTGTGTGGCAGGCAGAGCATTCTGTGAGAGGACACAGTGTTAGCAGGACCAGCCAGGGCAGTGGGGCCGCGGCTCATCGCCTTCTTACCATTCCGGAGTTTCCCTCCAGGACAGAACAAAAGCAAAGAGGAAACCAAGAGGAAAGAGCAGGGTGAGCATATGGCCATTAAGAAAAGGGAAGAGGGGTGCAGGGGAAGAGTAGAAATCCATACCTGTGATGGTGAAGCCACCTAGATGAAACCAAAAATGAGAGAGAGAGAGAATAAATGAGGATTAGCATTCACACATCAACACAGACACCCTTCAGCCCACAGGGACGTGATGGTCCTTCCCTGCCCCATGGCCAGGGACTGTGGACATGGAGGCTGTTGCCAATATGCACCCCAGGGATAGTGCGGGGAGAACCTCAACATAGGCTTTTCAACGCACATCTGCAAGCTGCCACCCCCTGGTATCCAATATATGCTGTGGATGGTGTAAAACCAGTGTGAGTCTGCCCTGGGGCTGCAGGTGCTTCAGGGAAGGAGGATGGCTTTGCTTCCCTCTTCAGCTGCCCTACCCTGGAAATGGCCAGCAAGGATATTCAAAGGCTGGGTAGGCTCTAAATCTCCCCGAGACTGAAGGCAAGTTTGCACTATCTCTTCAAAAAGGAGTGGCCAGATTTTCTGTGCAGCCACAAGAATACCTAGGTATCCAGGAAATCCTGTTTCTGCCAGGCCATTTTTAGAGGTGGTGGGTTAATTTGCATGGCACAGGCTTGTATCTCAGGGTGTTGCCAGGTTTACAATGGCTGTAGCAGCACCACCCCCCAGAAATGCTCCTTCCCACAGATGGTTACCACTCATTAATATTGGTGACTTTCGGGCTCTACTCTAAGGAAAAGGGAGCATTAGATACTTGAGGTTACTTAAATAGTGCTGATCACGCTTCAGAGAGAATGCTGTGAGCAAAGGAAAACGTCAAGCAAAATCAATTGTCTTCTGAAAATATGCAAACTGGAAAATGGAAAAGAAAAATGAATGCGCGCTTACCAAGCTCATTCAACAACAGGGCTGTGAAGGAGACAGAGACAAACACAGAAGAAGAAAAGTAAATGAATAATGAAATCAAAAGGGATATCCACAGAAAGACACCAGATTCCAGGGCAGAGATTTCAGATCTGTAAAGCTGCAGGATACCATTAGTATTAAGAGAAAGGCACTGGAAATAAAGGAACAGAAATGTTTCATGGGATTGTGGATTTAAAATAAAAACCATTGCAAACATGGGGTGGATATGGGATTAAAAGACACACTCCAAAAATTCATTTTTCCCCTTTAAATTTTATGTGCAAGATCTTCCATTGGTCTCAGAGGCAGTTTTATCCCGGGGAGGACATAAGACATGCCATGTGCAGCAGCTACTGGCTTTGACCTCCTCCAGCTGCCTAATGGGGAGCAATAGCTCCAGCATACAGCTGCACTTCTGGAATATACGAGAGGAGAAAAGTCTGTGGCAAGGCTTGGCTGAAGGATCCCGTTGTTCAACATTTTAGGCCTCTGGAACAAAAGAAAATGCCTCTCCCTTACTGCACTGGTGGGTCTCAGGCCTCTGAGATGCAGATCCCACCACAGCTCTGTGGCCCAGGAGTGATATTTCAGAGATGCCCTCATCTCTGTGCTGTCGAGCACACCACTGCCCCTGCCTTGCTGCCTCTTGTATAAAACCAAGTGGAAAGATGAATTTAAAAGAAAATAAAATTACATGACCAAAGCAGCAAATAGCATCCTTTAAAATCCTGACTTGCCTTCCAGCTAGTGAGTTTACGAAGCTGAGCTTCTCTCAGGTTTCCTCAGTTATCTTTGTGATCAGGAAGATGAGAAACTTTTTCCTTTTCCTTTTATTTTTAGCTAAAAGTTTGAGCTGGGATCTCCAGAGTTGGTGCCACAGTTCTTAAACTTGGACTTAGAAAGCATTTTTTGCTTTTACTGGACTTGCAAGGCTGAGCCCACACTGGCCCCTGTGAAGCTGGGTAAGGCTGGGGCTGCTGAGTTGAGTTGTCCATGTGCAAGTTATTCCTGGCAACACTGTCTATGCTCCATAGATGCCACCAGTACCATTTAATGACACAGACCCCATTTGCAGTGCCTGAATCATGTCAGTGCATCTAATTTTTTAGCCCAGCTTTTGTTAGCTGGTCACATAAGCCAGAAGGAAAGCTAATGGAGGGGATGACGTAGCTGACCTAGACAGCACCTAAGCTGAAGAGAAATGTGGCATGTTCCCACTCAGTGTGGGGACCACTGGGGGCCCTCTGTCCTGATCAAATAATATTTTACAGCCCCATGCCTGCTGAAGGGAGTGCTATGTCCCAGAAATTAGAAAGCAGCTCCAAGGCAGGCAGACCAAATGCAGCGGCCAATTTTCTACAAGGGCTTTAAAAATGGTCCATATCTTAAGTGACTCTAAAACTGCTTCTTGCTCAGCCATGAATAGTGTGCAGAACCAGCTTTTGTCATTAATTTTCACCCTATTTTCTAGCATAAAAAATGCATGGGAAAATAGGTGAACTCTGTCTTTTTGGAAAGTTTTGCAATTGTGTTAGAAATGTGATGAAGGAGGAAATTGTTTTTATTATTCCGTGAGAAGGTATTATCCAATGCAGAGCCATGAAACTTCATTTGAGTATAACGTGATTTATCTAAACTGATTGCATCTCATGGTATTACCTGCTTGTGCTGTGATTTTCAGCTATTTTCAGATCCTAGTGCCAGCATAAAAAGGCTAAAATTACTGCTCTGGCCATGCATTTTATTTCAAGCAAAAGCTATTTTATCTTCTGATAAAAATGATGCAGCGCTGCCTTTTTTTACTTGTTGAGACTGAATCTTCCACTTGATTAAATGAAGATGTAGCTGTGATGTGGCAGGGCAGTACTCTCAAAATGTCTCTGGGCGCCGGCAATGCTCATTGTCCCCTGTCCGGGTGCTTTAGGGCCATCCTGGAAGCCCGCCTTGCTCTGTAGAGGCCCCAGCGAGTGAGACGGACTCCTCTTAAAATGAAAGAGGAAAGAAAACAGAGTAAAAAGGTGCAGCGGCCAAGCTTTGAAGGAGGGAGGGCAAAACGGCCAGGAGCCAAAGTGTGAGGAGAAAGGAGTGTGAGAGTAGGGAGACACAGAGAAAGCGGACGGCAGCGTCTCGAGAGCTGGTCTGGTTTTACTCTCACACCTTTCACTCCTCGTCGTAGCCACACCGGATCCCCAAGCACAAGGAAGAAACTGCACTCTTTCTCATACTCCTCACGGTCAAGTACTCTAAGGGTAATGAATTTCCTGTGGGAACACAAGACAAAGGCAAACACATGATTGGCATTGCACACACATGCAATTCATGTCCACCTGGGTGCCATTGTGACAGAGATGGTTGAGTAGGGGAAAGCAGCTGCACATCCCCCCCTGGGGCATATGGGGAAGGGCAGGAGCATTCCCACCTCCTGGACGAAGTTGTACCTTGGTGGGCTAGGGAAAGGCTGCGTTCAGGGGGAATGGGAAGTGGTCTTGCTCCTGCCCTTTTCCATAGGCACTGAGGATGTGAGCTCAGTGTTGCAGGTGCCAGACATGAGTGAGCCAGACAGGGACACATAGGCTGGGCTCAGCTCCGAAGCACATCCCCCACCTTTCTTCTCACTCATTTCCACCAGCTGGGGCTCCCCGATCTCTAGGTAGAAGGTCTTGTTTTTCTCATACTCCTCATCATCTATCACCTTGATTGATATCGTTTTGCTGGAACAGAGAAGAAGAAATAGAGATTCAAGAGTAAGGGGGGGAAAAGGGAAGAGGGGAAACAGGGAGAGGAAGAGGAGGAGGAGGAAAAGAAAGTAGAGGAGGAGGAGGGTGGAAACAGCAGGGGAAGGGGGCTGTGGACACAAAACAGTGTTTTTCCTAGCAGAGGCTGGAGGGATAGCACAGCCAAAAGCAAAGGGCAGGAGCTGATGGGCCAAGCTTGCCTCAGATTGAGCACAGACCATAGGGTCCGAGCACCAGCAGCTTGCCGGGTGCCAGTCCCTCTGGCATGGTCATAAGGCATGGCTGGGCATGACGCAGCTTGGGCCAACTTTCCCAGAGCTGCCTTGGTATGGGGGTGGAAAGACACATCCCTTTCCAAAAACCTTTGGTATTGAGCAGCTTCTTGACAGCGTGCACTTACTGCATAGGCACAAGAGCTGGAATCAAGCACAAACCAAGCCTCTGAAAGCATGATGCACTGCTCAAGCTTGTGCATGGAAGAGGCTCTGTCTCGCAAGGCACAGGAGATCTATGCACAGCATCATGATCAGCTGCTCAGTTTGGGCTTTGGAGGCTCTAATTTACAAGCCTGAAAGGGATGTTGGAGCTAGGACATTTTCTGCAAAGGGAATGCAAAGGAAAACAGTCTTTCTGGTTAGGGCAGGGTGATGGAAAGTTTCTCTAATGGTGAGATTTTACTTTTTAAATTTTACTTTACAAGCAGCACAACCTTTCCCAAGCCTTCAAGGCTTAGTTCTCTCCTGTTTGAGAGTTAAGCAGCAATTCTCCTCGATGTGACCTGAGGTTGCTAAATTTGCCCCTGCAGCATCATCGGGACAGGTCCAAAGACAGAGTTCCTGCTCAGAGCACAGCCACAAGCACACATCACAGAAAATGAAAGCCTCACAGAAGACTGTGGCCACCAGCAGAGAGATTAACCCCTTGAAGCACTCAATAAAGTGAAAATTGCTTTACCAGAGTTAAAAAACTAGTATAGAAGTTTTTCAGCTCTTTTCAGGGACTCATATAATCAGTCCAGAAACACCCAGCTGAAAGTTGCTCCCCAGAAGGTGACCAAACCCAGGGTACTAGGAATATGGAGTGGGGAGACTGTGCTACTGTGATCCTTCCGACAGTGCAAAGTCCTTGCAAAGACAACATAGGAAACAGAAATCCAACAGCCTCTGCTGGAGCTCTCCTCCCTGGAGCGCTCTGCTCACTGTCATGCACACATGGCATTGCTGCCAGGATAGGACCTCTTCCTGGCTCTGACCTTGTACCAGACAAGAAATAAGAAGGAATAACAACACAAAATAAAAAAAACAGTGCAGTGACTGCCTGTAGCCCTGTGCTTGCTGCTGACCTCCTGGCTGGGTTTGCTTTCCCCTTGCACTTGACAGCACCATCCTCCTGTGAATGCTCTTACTTAAAGAAGATTCTCAGTTGTTCTCTCCCTGCCCAAGCCTGTCTGTCCTGTCCTTTGAAGAAATGTTTCTTGTCCCACCCCTGGCTCCTCTGCACTTTCCACGAGCAGCCAGCACAAGTTGAAGCAGCCCCAAGGCTGCTCTAATATATGACCAAGGAGGTTTCTGGCAGTTCCCAGCACTGAAAATCCATAAACATGGAAGAAAGCCACGCTCTAGGGGAGTGAAATTCAGGCCACGCTGCTGTAATTTTTGGCTTTCTCTCCTCCTTTCACATCTGCACTGGCCACCCAGAGACCCTCTGTTAAGCTGACCAGTATTTTGCAGCAGAGTCAACATTTTCTGCTCACTCAGGGTAAACACTGCAAGCACTCAGAGGAATGGCCAGGATGATTTCTTGTGTTGTTTGCTGTGAGTCAGGAGCATATTAAGTTTGCCCTTCATGCTTATAATGAAACCATTTACTCAAGAGCAAGTGATGGCTGTGAAAAGTTTAACAATGCAGCACAGCTCAGAGTAACTGTATTTTATAATAAATATTTGTAATAATTTCTTCAGTTTGTAATTATTGCTGCAATAGGTTTATACATAGGAAAAATGGTTTACAAGCATGCAGCTGATTTTGCTTTTTGTTGATGAGTTAGGGGAAATTATCATGTATTAAAAAACTAATGAAGGATATAAAAATGCTCTCAGCTAAGCTTTCAAAAAGAACCTGACAGAATTACTAGAATGGCACAATTTCAGAAATATTACTAACAAAATCAATAATTTTCCTGACAACGCTCATTAAAATGTACACTGCATCCTGCCCCTATATATGAAAAATACCTTTTTTTTCAGAGAAGTTAATTAAAAGAGATGCTTTCTTGAATTCTGAGGCCAGAGAGGTATCAAGATTTAAACAGTGTGCTCTGGCCTGCCGTGCGTGGCTTTCCTCAAAGCCCCCCAAAATAATTCTCTCTCACATAAAGAAACCTGGGGGTCAATTAAAAAGTTATTTCTGATGCTTAGATCCAATAACAAGAGGACTCCCTTGAACAGTATAGAATAACGAGGCTTGAAGTACCACTGCCAGGAGATGGTGTTATTATGCAGTTTTCCAAGTGACCATTCTGAGGTGTGTACAAGTGCCCTGTGTTGGGTAGACATTTGCACTGCTGCTGTTTCTGCTGTACAAGGCTGTTAGGAAAAAGGGTAGGAAGAACAAATGGCAAGTCTGCTCTCTAGATGAATTTCCAATCAGCAAGAATTGCTGAGGCAAATTCGTCCCTGCAACGAGACTGCAATCCCGGAGAAAAGGATTACCTCCTAATGGTGTTTGAGAAACAGCTAGAATATGAAAATAACACAGGCTATTCTTAGAGCATGCTTGATCTGCATCACACTGTCTTTTGCCTGCCACAAAGCCCCTCTGCAGGGTCCTGCACACATGTGGCCATGTGGCAGGGTTTGATCAGTGGAGAAGGAGGAGGATCAGGCAACTGCACAATTTATCCTGTGTTAGAGCAAGGACTGCTTTCTACAGTAATCTAGGACGTGCACTGATGTCACCCTGCTCTTGCTAGACTTTTAGATATGGTCTCTGCTTCTCACTCATTTCCTAGGCAGAGATCTGCTGTGAGGAAGTGAGCAGCAACAAGCTACCATGGGGCTGCCTGCACAGCCTGTGCTCCTGGTGACTTCACCTAGTCCTGTGCTCCTGCTGTATTCAGGATCCAGTTTTGTCAGTCTGCAGGCTGCAGTCCTCTTTTTCAGAGAGAGGTGTTGCTGTGCGAGGCTATTTTCTTGCATTACAAGTCATGGTGGGAATGAGGCAGAGGTGGGTGCCTGACAGAGCCAGGACAGCTTGCCAAGGCTCACAGAGCAATGTGGACCATCCACAGTGCTGAGGTGCTGAGCTGCCCCTTGACTCTCCTGGCTGAACACAGTGGGATGAGGGGACTCAAAGTACCGACAATGCAAGGACATGCTGAGACTTGCATTTAAAATCTCTCTCTCCTCTGGCTCAGGGGCTCTTTCAGCACAAGTGCTTATATAACAAAAAACCAAAGGGACAACGATTAGCACCCTGAGACCCCCAGTGCTGAATCACTGCAGGGCCAGGAACCAAATCCACAGGTTAGAGGAAAAAACTCAGAAGATTAAAGCAGCCTCTAAACCATTAAATATCTTCTCCTTGTGAGAATTTGAGGTCAGTCTAGATGATGTTTCCAAGATGTCCATTCTAGACAGAAGTCTAGAATCAGCTTTGATTTGAGGCTGACAGTGGTGTTTGTGCCATAATCTAATGTCTCTAGGAGCTGGGTATTTAAACCAAACACTCAAAACTCCATGACTGTGCAGGACCACAGCCCTTGAAAAAGCAGGATTTTTTTCTCCTGTTTTGACCCTCAATTACAATGCAGGTGAGAAACAGCAATTTCTGGAGAATGTCTCCAAAACATTTGGATGCATGGGAGTAGAGGTCCTGTGTTAGTTTAAGCCATCAATCTTGACACAACTCCCTCTCCTCTCCTCCCTGCCTGCTGCAGGGACCCCCGGTGATCCCATGGGGCAAGTTTGCAGCAAATCGTGGCTGCTGCTGAGGTTTTCCTTCCATTGATTTCAGGTCCATTTCACCTGAGCTAAAGAATCCTGCTCCAACAAGAAGACTGAGGGCATGCATCCATGGCTCATCCAACTGTCTGCAGTTTTGTACCAGAAATTGTACTTCCTTGAGTCTGTAGTCAAAGTAATTGCCGAGGGAATGAGTTTCATCTCATTTCTGTGCACTGGAAACCAAAGAATCAAACACATCTTGCAGAATTTCAGCTCCAGCTCTTCTCTTGCAGACACCCAGCAGGAAGAAGAGAAGGACGATACCTTTGTGAACATGGCATACAAAGTTCTTCCCTCATTCCAAGTCCAATGCTCTCCATCAGGACTTAGTTTTCATTTTAAATTATGCTATATCGCATGAGACCCAAGGGACATCCAGTGCAGACTTTTCCTGTGATAATTGTCAAGAGCACCTTGGAGTAGGACAGGCACACAGACATTGTTTCTGACTGATGCTCTTGCAGTGCCTCAGGGGTTTTCTAGCCAGACTGGATTTCTGTGTGCTGTGCTTTGCAGATTTCTCATATTGCCCTTTGAGCTTGTGTAAGCTTTGGGCATTTGCAGTATCCTATGTGCCAGGGAGAGTGATGTGATTGCTAACGCCAGCTCAGCGTCATGGACAGCAAAGGAAGTGATGTGCACTTGGTACATGCATGTCAGCCCACCTGCTGTTTTCTGGGCACATCTCTGGAAAAGGCAAGAGAAAGTACCCAGATGTCTGCCTGCAAGTGACATAGCACTAGCAGGATAGGGCTGCAAATTGGCTTTGTACAAAGGCAAAGGTAGAGCAAGAAGGAAGCTAAAGCTTAAAGCAAAATGTCAGCTTTGGCTTTGATGTTGGCCCTCTGAGAAGAAGTTGGACCAGAGACTTCCTAATTCTGAGGCTTTCCAATTCAGAGATCTTGCTCAGCTTTGCTATGCACCTAGAACAGTATTCTCGCAGCTAAGAAATGGTCATTGTGCCCAGACCAGCCAGAGCCAGAGCTAGAATAGCTAAGAAGTGCTGCACATAGTCAGAAGGGTGTCTCCAGTGAGTCAGAAAAATTATAATCTCTAAACATACAACCAACTAGCTGTTATAGCAATCAGTAACAAGCTCGCCCATGAGAACATGGCATGCTGTTGCTGTCTGCACAGACACTTATTCCTGAATCAATAAAGGGAATGATACACTTATGCAGCTTTTCACCCATCCAGTTTCCACTATCACCCAGGAGAATTACATGAATAGCTTGGAGGACTTTCAACTGCAGATTCGTAGCTTACAACATCCAGGCTAGGCAGTCAGGAGTGGGATCCTGGTGCTACCAACCCTGATGTTCCAACAGACAAGCATTTCCCACCCGGAGAGCCAGCAATTACAGTTACAGCCACGAGGGATACATGTTCTGGAGGTGACATTTCAAAGCCACACCCATTGGTGCTGCCTGTTCTAGCATGCGTTCCCAGACTCCAGCAGAAACCTGCCACACTGATTTCTCATACATCTGCTCGCCAGCCAGTCACTTAATTAGCTGAACTTAAAGCTTGCCATGAGAGATGGGCATGTGGCTTGGGACACTTCCTACCTTGCACAACTGGGCACTGGGCAGTCCCTGCACAGAGGGGCAAGTAAGCTGCTGTAGGGTACCACAAGGAAGAAAAGTTCCTAAATCATCATCACCAGAGCTGGGCACCACCAGAGCCAGAAGCCAGGGCCGTGTAAATGGGCCATGGCCACAGAGAGGATCCTGGACTATACACCAGGGTACAGTTGGAGCAAATGACCGAGAGCAAAGCAGCTATTCCTCTTATCTCTGCCCTTGGTACACTCTGCTCTCCATCTTTCTGGATGTCCTTATCTGGTCTGTGAAACTTCCCAGAGGCTGCAGGGGCTCAAAGCCCCATCTGTGCTATTATGGACGCAAAGATACTTTGCTGCTC
This sequence comes from Serilophus lunatus, assembly GCA_013399895.1. NCBI lineage: Eukaryota > Metazoa > Chordata > Aves > Passeriformes > Eurylaimidae > Serilophus > Serilophus lunatus. The sequence continues at coordinate 131,377 of VXBA01004914.1, forward strand.
CCGTGCTTGTTTCTGCAGCACACAGCTCTGCTGACCAAGGCACCAGGGAGTGCTTCTGTGCACTTAGCAGCCTCGCTGCTCAAATATCTGACAGCTACTTGAGGAAGGAATTTGTCTTGTTGCTGGGATGGAAAAGGAGATGATACAGATTTTCTTCCATCAGTACAAAACTGTACCTCATGGTGAGGAGGTGGCAGCCTCACATGTAGGGACACTCGGGTCTGTTTGGAGGCATTTGTTCCAGCCACAAGGGATGCGTGTGTGGTGGGGGGCAATGCAACACCTGCTCAGCTAGTTCAGGGACAAACCTTCCTGAGGGACAGAAGAGGTGCCAAAATGGGCCAGATTATGTGAATGACTTTGTGTCATATATGGTTTTAACTATTACCCAGTGGTCTCTGACAGACAAGAGGGTTCATTAGGGTTTCTGTCCCTGCTGATGAGTTCCCATCTGTGCAAGATGTCCCATGAGTCACCCATGCAGGATCCTTTGCCGAACCAAGCCCTGCTGACATGAAATGTCTGTATTTAATGAAAATTTTGCCTGCAGCATGCTGCAAACATGACAGGGAGGGAAAAGGAAAACCTGCCTGAAACGAAGCGTGATGCATGCTTTGGGAAGTGTGGATGTGAGCTGATCTGATGTGGCAGCTTGGTTTGCTGGTCCAGCAGCCTGGGTCTTCATGGGGCTGTACAGTCCAATGCCTCCCAAAAACATGATTGAGCACTCCAGCCTGGACACTGCAAACAAGGGGAGGGGGAAATGGTCCCTCTCTCTTCCCCCCAGCTCTGGAACCAAAATTCATCAGGCTATTCTTATTTTCTTGGATGCCCTCCACCTCTTTCCTCAAGGCTTTCTGAATCAATCTTTGTAAGACCACAGGGCTGTGTTGTCATTTCCATGTCTGCATAAACCAACTGCTCCTCTGGCCTCAGGATGCATTGAGTTTAAATGACAACATACGGCTCAAATATATATAACATTGGCCTGCTCCAGAGCACCACTACCAGGAAAATCCTGGAAAAAGATCCAGCCCACTTTTCCTTGGCATTGCAGAAATACAAGTGGTCTGCAGAGACAGAAAGACTGAGAGCTGCTGCTGCTTGACTAGCTGGGAGATGACAGGAACAGCTGATGCGCAGTGTCTCAGAAAATAGTTTTCAGAAGCAACGATTGCCAGGTAAGATGATTTCACATGCTAGACTGAATGCTGCTTGACTCTCCTCTTAGGAGGACCATATTGAGAAGGATTTGCCAGATCAGAAATGTTTTTCTGGCAAATCATCAATGCTTGCTCTGATTTGACTGTGAATTATATGCTATGACTAATGCACTTCTTTATTCATCCGCCAATGTCACATCTTGCAAGGGCCCAGCTATGTGAAGATGAATGGCACTCTCTTGATCTGGCCCAAACCAGTGCCTAAGCCTTTGGTCATGCTTAAATGTTCTCTTGTCCCAGGACAGCTGGAGCTGTGGCTTCCCCTTCCATGGCTCTGGATGAGGTAACAAAACCATTTTTCTGTTTTTCCCAATCTCATTGCCATGTATGTCTAAGGATGGTGATCCACAGTCCCTAAAGTTTCCCAGAGTACCTGCTGGAGGCAGACTCACTGGGGGATCAAACAAGACAGCTCCATCTAGATCAGTATCTGGAGCTCCAAGGACAGCTTGCACAAACAGTGCAATACAAGTGATGACTAGAAAGGAAAACACATTTGATGTAAATTTGATCAAAAACACCCCCAGCAGCAATTACTTAAGGTACCTGGGAAAGCTGACAGAGCAGAAATAACTTTCTCCCTGGCTTTGCACAGCCGTGTCCATGCCAGCTAAAAACTGCATTAGTCCTGAAGAATTTAGCCTTTGCTGCAAACAAATGATTGACTGCCCAGGGCTCAGCCCAGTCCAACATCCCTGCTCAGTATAAAACCCTGCAAATCCCACTTCTAAGTCTACAGGGTTAAGAGCCAAAAATCTGGCATTTCTCCCTATTCTGCCTTTATGGGATTTTCTCCTGACTGACCTGGCTGGTCAGTCAAGTCTGTGGGTAATGCAGGCAGGTAACTATGAGGACAAAAGCTTGGCTCCATTGTTTCATCATGCTCCATTGGCTAGATCTGCTATGGTTCATTGGGAACTGGGTGGTGGGCTGGCATGTTGCAGAGAAGAGACACATGCTCACCTGAGAAGGGGTCAAAGTTGGATTTGAAATCCCCACCGCAAAAACTGGAAGTGTAAACCAAACATGGTAAGGAATAAAATTGTGACGGGGTTTGAGTGGGAGAGGGCCTCTGGGTCAAATCCCCATCCCTCTGATGGTCCTCATACACCTTTTCCCCAAGGAAAGCAACTGGAAACACATACAAGTGCTTCTTGAACCAAATACACATGCAGCTTTTCTTTGCAGTCAGGTTCCCCCTTACGACAATAATTGCTCTCACCTTTCAAAAAAAGAGAGTTGTTCTTCCCTGTGTACACCTGAATAGTTGCCATGACAATGCTCCTCAAACAGGAGACATCACTCTTATTGAAATGGCTTTGGCCTCCACAAAATGAATTTCAATGAGCAACTGCCAGCAGAAAGGACAGTTCTGCAGTTCTGTTAGTCATTTAGCAAACTTTGATAAGTTAAAGTTGACTAAACAAAACAGTGGGGATCACGAGAAATAATAGGTCCATGTCTAATGGCTTCGGCATCAGGAATTGGGACCCCAGGAAGCCCAAAATACATCTACTGTGCATGAACTGCTCCAGCACCGCCACTGCAGCAAGACTGTATCAATCCTAGCTGTTTTTCCTTCCAGGAAAGGCAGAATTTCTCTTCTTATTTGGGAAGATGGTGGACAAGAAATCTTGATGGTGCCCTGCCACTCTTCTAGGGCTGCTGACAGCTAGCTCTGCTGCTGGAAAAGCAGCTGTATGTGGGAAAAGAAGAAGACAAGGATTGCGCAGTGACAGCCGAGGGCATGCCACAGGAATTCAAAGGGCAAACATCAACACGGAATGTGCAGGTCCACTTTCAAGAACAGCATCCGCTGTAGTTGTAACTCCATGATCAGTCAGGAATTCTTTCAGTCCAGGCAAGTCTTCAGAGAGTTTGGTAGGTTTTTTTTCCNTGAAAAAATGTGTCAGCTGAAATGAGATTTTTTCCCTGTCTTTCCAAACATGTCCAGGTCTTTAGGAATTTAGTGGTTAATGATGTTACCCTCACAGAGACATTTCTGAAACTGCTCTGAAAAGACCAAAGACCCTAATGTCCTCAGGTGGGTGCTAGAAGATGTACAGGGCTGTGGGACCTAGTGGGGTGTGGAGGTGGGAGGGTTCTGCCACAGCAAGGAGACACTCCCTGCCTCTGCTGAACGGTTTTGCTGCTCCAGCAGTTGCACCATCCTGACAGGGGCCACTCCAGTCGAGTTGCCCTGCTGCTGGACACACTGGAGGTCAGGAGGATGTGAGCAATTTCAAGAGCCACCATTCACACTGTGACTGAAACGCCGTTTACTGCCAAATAAATTAAACTATAAAATATGTCCCTCTCAATTCAAACTCCATGTATAAAAACCCTTTGAAAGAGACATAAGGTCTACTGAAATCCCCAATGATACATGGGGTTAAAACCTGTGGTGGAAGCACAAAAGCAAACACACATTTGCAAAGGATCCCTCCCAGTGCTGAGATAGGCAGGAAATACGATGAGGAGGATGAAAAAAATTCTGCTTTTGTCTCCAGTTACCAAGGAGATTGTTCAAACAAAGCTAAAATAAGAGGAATCAAGTGGCCAAGAGAAAAGTGAGAGTGCACTCAAGTGCTTTGTGACTGCTTGCTGCCTAACAAGCTGGGCAGGGTGCCTGTGATGGACTCAGCCTTGGCCAGCAGCTCTTCCCCTCTTGTCAGGGGAAAAAAGACACTTTTGGTTTGCATGTACCTGGGTGAAAATGGCAAGGAGCATTTAAAAATGACAATACAGAAAGTCGTTGTCCACAGAAGTCTCAGCCATTTGTCAGCCCCATTTATGGAAATTATGGCAATAGGGCACAGCACTAGGTGGCCTCAGCCCAAAATTGTATGTTCAGGTCATCAGAGAGAGATCTCCCTATGGGACAAACTAAATCTGCTGTATGTGGGGCTAAAAATTACACCCTTTGTGGCCAGTTCAGCAGCTCCAGTGTGAGTCTATAAGCTCAGAGAACTGCCAGATATGTATAGAATGCTGAATGGAAAAATCCTACTGCAGAGCTCCGTGGGCTGGATTTGCTCCTGTGACAGTCATGGAATCATTAAGGTTGGAAAAGACATCTAAGATCATTGAGACTAACTGTCAAACGTCAGAAGACAAAGACCACCAGATTGTTTGCAAAGACAGGCTTTCTCAAGTCAGGGTTGCTCATGTCAGGGTTGCACAGGGGCCGCCTCAGGTCCAGCTGCTTATTTCTGTTATGCTGGGAACTGTGGATGTTACGTGGAACTGGCAATTCCTACACAAACCCCAGAGCCTGTAAGCTGGTTTCCATCCCTCTGCAATCCTTAGTTAAGACAAGAGGAGGGAAAATTTCCCAGATGCTGTTTCTTCAGCAGATCCCCATATCTTACACATACTCATCCAGTTGTCTGATGCCATCAGGGCTGTGAGTTAAAGGCAGTGCCTGTTGTCGAGTTTGCCCACGACTTTCCACTATTTTAGAGTCTCTTTCAGCTGCTTGGTACTTTGCCAGACTTTAGCCATTCAGACTGAAACTTTCCATGGAGAGTGGCCACTGCTGAGAGTGTAATGAAAAGCTCTACCGTCTCAGCTTTGGGAAAAAAATGCTGTTTTGCCCATCCAAACATTTTTTTCCCAAACACTGTATTGAGTAATTCTGTCTTCCTTATGCTTTGCTGCAGAGGATGAAACTTAGCAGAAGGACCTCTCCAGTGCTTAGGATGTGCCAGTTTGCTTAAATTAGTCCAAGTTCTAAGACTTTAAAAACTTGCAAAATGCGTAGGCTTCTTCAAACTGGCAGCTCAAAGTCTTGGAAGATTTAATCTGCCCTGGAAATGCTCCATTCTTTCCCAGTGCCAAACCTGTTTTTGCACAGGCTGTGCCCTCAGCAGGGCTTTTCCTGTGCCTGGGAGCAGCTGGGGAGCTGAGAGCCCTGTCAGCCATAGGAAATCTGGCTGGCCTGGGTACCCATAGAAGAGGTAGCCATTAAGGCCTGAGGAAATTCCACAACGATGTCTCCTCTCCTCCATTTTGCTGTTGGTCTCTGACCTATGAATGTCTCCAGGCACATGGACTCTGCATCGAGGACCTTGCACCCTTGCTGCAAGGCTGAGAGGTTCTCCACAGTAAATTTGGTAGCCCTTTTTACCAGCTTGTGCTAGGTAAACAGTGGAGCTTGCTGGGACATATATACTCGCCACCTCATATTCAGCTTGAGATCTGCAGGAGACGATTCTCATTTTTTGTCTATCCTCATCCTGAGCTCAACTTAGTGAGCCAGAGCTCCTGGGGAAAGCTGGATGAACATAGATGGAATTTAACTATAGACCAAAGCACTTGGCTGGGTAGGTAGAACCTGCTCCTTGTGTTGGCTGGCTGCAGGTGGAGTGATGCTACAGAAAAAACCCTGTTGCTCCTGGGAAGGGCAATTTAATATCAGGAGCATTTAAAGCACAAAGGAGTAGAAACACATCTCAGTATTGTGCTCACGAGTTTCTCCCTAGTGTGGGCCTGGTAGAAACCACAGGGATTGTTTAGGAGCTGTTGAGCAGAAGAAGGGCAGAAGGGAGGCCAAGGGAACAACAGCTTCCTGGAAAGTCCTCCCAGTGCAAAGCTGGGGAGGGAAAGAAACATAGAGAGAAATGAAGGTAGCATGAGTTGCCTTTGAGTCCAGAAAACTATCCTAGCAATGGTAATTCCAGTATTATAAAAAAACCTGCTTTTAAGAAGTGTTCCAAAGACACTGTCAGGAGTCTAGGAAACTGTATCAAAGTGTACTTAAGAGGAAACGAAATTGACCAAAACAACTAGCCAGGAAACACAGTCTGGCTTTTGTATTTTGCCCCTCTTCCTCTCTGAAACTCATTTACTTTTTCTTCAGGCATGGACAGGTGCTGTTGTGGGATAGTAATGTTTTCAAAGAAGAAAATGAATTGTCACCAGGGGATTCCATTCAAAGACAGGCTGAGACACCCTTCCAAATGCTCCACATTGCAGCCCCCCTGCTGTACTTCATCACATCAATTCACATTATCTCATTGCAATGTCTAGTTCTTGATTGAATATCAGGATGTTGTACTGACTATGAGCATGTTTATTCACTACAGTCAGGTCAAGATTCTCCAGTAGCCACACACAGAGTTTCATTTTCTCACCAGTGTTCACACTTTTAAAGCTATTTAAGTTAAATTAAACTCTAACCACATCAGAGCTCAAGTACAGTGAGTGAGGGTTTCTGGCCATGTGCCTGAGTGTGACGGGCCAGAAGCTGCCTGAACACCCAAAGACTAAGGCAATGGTCCCATCATGTGCAGCAAAATGTGTGGGGATCCAGACCAAAGCTGGAGAGAAGGGCTGTGAGGCCACACAATAAAGTCAAATTTCCCCTTGCTGCAGTTTTCAGCAAGCTTTTGACTGCCCTTCAAAACGAATCAGGAAAATCTCAGCAGCCGGCAGGGAACAGACCTCCAGAAGTGCTCAGAGCACGGCAGCACCAGGAATGCCGGGGTGAGTCCCAGCTCTGTGTGCACAGGGCTCATCTGTTTGGCCGAGCCAAGGTGCCCGGGAGCAGCTGCAGCAGCCTTGGACTCAGGAGCCCTCCACGGAAGTGAACATTCGTTCACGGTTGTTGTTTCCCCAGAGAAACCTTTGCAGATCACAGTAACAAAGGGCTCTGATTTTATTGGCATTACTCAGGGAAGATGTCGGGGCATGAAAAAAAAAAAAGCTCAGGAATTTGGAATGGTGCTGTACGCATTTGCTGAGAGAGATTTTTCAATTTGCTGCCTCCTTTTCTGTGAGCTAGACAATATATCAAAGAATATGTTTGGGTTTTCTTTATTTTTTTTTTTAAGAACCCTCTAGTAATGGTCTTTATTGTTTTCCAGTTCACAGCTGCCAAGAGCCTGGAGGATTATTCTGCACAGAGCTATAAAAGATGCCCCATATTAATGATTGCTTTCACTGATCTTTGGAGGAAAATTCCAGAGTGACTTGTGAAGATGAGATTTCCATTTCTACAACTCAAATAAAGAGCTTCATATAAAAATCCTAGCAGATAGGTAGAAAAACATGTTTCCAAGCTCCTAGAAACCCAGATAAAAATGCCCAAGGTATATTTCAAATAGATGATGGTTTGCGTGCAATGGGCCCTGCCAGAAAAGCAACAAACTAAAATGATTTCCAGCTGAAGAGCAGAGAACCCTGTACCATGTCCTTGGGCTAGGCAGCATGCTCCAGCAAGAGGGAAGACTACAGCTTTTCTGGAGGACAATAAATACCATTGTTTCCCACCTGAAGCACTTATGCAATAAGAAAGGTCAGAGGGAGGCTGGCTTGAAAGCTGAAGATAAAGATTTATATCTGATTCACACAAGATCTAGGTATAGGGACCAATTCTTCTGTGTTTCCTATGAGGCAGAGCAAGTCAGACGTCAGCCCAGTCACTTCCCTGGTACATACAGTGTCTCACAAAAACCAGAGTCATGTATATTTAATAGGCACATGCACAGCCTAGAGACACGCAGCCTCTGACACTTGAAGCCTCTGTGCTGGCTTGTATTGCTTTTGCCTTTTTAAGTCCACAGCAGCACTGTTTTGCTTCTGCTAGTCTTGTTTGTGATCATCAGCCACAGGTAAGGGTTTGTTTTCCAAATCCTGTAAACATGGTGTGTGGAGAAGGGAGGGTAATGCTATAAGCAGCACAAACCTGTTTGCTGATGTGATGGGACTTATGTTCACCATTAATTTTGTCCTTTATTAGGCCTCCTGTATTCATGCTATTATTCATGAATCCAGCCTCATTTTCTCAAACTGCAGGGCAAGCCAAGAGCTACTGAGGATGAATAATTTTTGGGCTGGCACCTTTCACCCGCCAGCACACCATAGAGATGCACTGTGTGGAAGAGAGGATTTCCATTCCAGGGCTGTTATAAGCACTAGAGAAATGAGCAATATCCAGGTAAATCAAGACCAGCTGTGAAAGCTGCAGCCTTTGGGAAAAATTTGACAAGCTTCTAGGGCTTCCCCATTTCTACCTTGCTGATAGCTACAGGAAACAGGCATTTTTTAATGTTTTCACAATTGGGTTTCAGGAGGACTCATTAGCCTTATTAAATATAATATTTAGCTCTGTGAGCCATTATTTATTTATTTATCTTGGCCCTGCCATTTCCACAAAGCTGCCTGGAAGTGAGGAAACACAACCCCACTGCATTTCAGATTGAAGCAAGCCAAAGAAAAACAGAAGTCAAGTCGAAAATATGCACATGTATATGTGTATATATATATTTGCGATTATTCTTTGCAGTAAGGGTTTGGGAATTCATTATGTTGCTTTCACTGTGTTTATAGACCTTCTTTCCAAATCTGCTCCTTAGAGAAACATATTTTGCTACTATATCTAGTAACTATTACGGGGGTTTGATTTGAAAAGTGACAGGTCATTCCACAAACAGGACTGCAGCAAGGCCCTAGTAAATAAGAGAAACTAGGTCGAGAAGCAAGGTAGGTGCAAGGCTTGTTCATGTTGTTTGCAGCTGTTTATTTAATAAAGATCTTTGCACAAACTGAATGCCATATATTGATGCAAACAAACTAGATTCTACTTGGTAAATGCATCCAGGAGGAGGTTGATTTTTCCCACTCTCTCCATGCTGTTTGCTTCAGCTATGTGCTCAGATCAAGTGGGTTTGTCCTGCTCCTCCATGTGAACACTAAAACAGCCCAAATGCCTCAGAGGAAAGGAAAGTGCCGGAATTTGGAGCTGGCTGTGCACACCAGCCATTTGCACCAATTTGCATGAGATTTGCATTCCATCACTAATCACTACTCAAATGTGTGGAAAATACAGTTTTAATCAGCTGACTGTGGGCAAACAAAGTAATTTCTCTCACAGTTTTGAGCCAGCGATCTGTCCTGGCACAGAACTGATGTAAATTGCCACTCAGATCGCCTGAGCTTTACCCAGGCAAGCCAAACTGCCAGCCTGAAGACATCAGGATGCCCTGCTCTGCCCATTCACTCTCCTCTGGTTCCTTCTCCCTTGTAGTGATAATTTCTCCTGCAAAAGTGGTGTGATGCTCTGTGCTACCTATGCAGTTGTTACTGTAAAGTACATACCAGCACCCCAAAGCTCATGCTTGTAAGTAGAGCTTGGAGGCACTGAGGCACAGGACTCAACACAATGCTGCCAAAATTGATGGGTTTGTTCTCAGCAAACCCCTTCATCATTGGAAAGTTTGATATGTCCAGAGGACATCATTTCAGGTTACTGGGAAGCCAAACATAGTGAAGAACCCTGCTTTCAAAAAAATCTGAGGCTGGGTGATTCACCAGCAATGGGCTCTGCAGGGCACCAGGAGCTTCTCCTGACCCATCAGTTCTCCTGGTTTTGCTATGTACTTCAACTCTTTCCAAAATCTACATGTGGTTTTCAAAAGATGCCCCACCCTCAGAGGTTCCTTATCCAGAACCTGCACCTCTGACCTGGGGGACTGTGCAGTGTCACAAGGGAAATCATGGTTTACTTTTCTACCTGGGAAGGTGAGGCTTACAGGATCACCAATGCACTCTCGTTTTTCTGCCTTGCCTCACTTCCCTCTCTCTCCTTGGGATGTCCATGATGGCTTGGACCTTTTAGCCACATTTAAAAATGCATTTTGGCATAATGTTCTTATTAGACATTAGAAAGCTACGGTCTGCCGGCAGAATTCTTGGGACAGAAGTGGAGGTTTGTGAGCCTAGGGCTGGGATATTCAGCAGAGAAATTCCAGCTCTGCTCATAACTGACCATATGAGGTCTCAGGAGAATGAGCCAGGCCAAAATTTCATCACAGCCTTTGGAGGAGGATGCTGAAGTCACCCAGTCAAGCTGGCCCAGTGCCCAGTGGCCAGTGTCACCCTAGTGGGCAATAGGCCAGTTCGGCAATGCTGTAAATACAGCCTTTTTAACAAAAGTATTGAACTGGATTTGGATGTCTGGCCTTAACAAACCCAGATTAACCAAGGACTGACTCCACTGAGCTGTTATTTTTAGCTTCCAAAAACAGTCTGACCATGCCTGTGAACAATTTCAACTCAGAAAATGATTTGACACAAGCATTCCTGTACCTGTTACTCCTCTCCAATGTCCCCATGGTGACGATCTTCCACCTCTTTCCTGCTTTGGGCTGTATTTCAATCCACACGATTGAGTGGGTGTCTCCAAACGTTGGTGGACTGGTTCCCCAGAAGCTGCCTTGGAGCAACCATGCTGCCAGGCTCAGTGGGATGCTTCCAAGCAAAACCACCCCAACATGCAGGCAGTGTCCTTCTCTGAGCCTTGGGCGTTGTACTGATCTAACAAACTGCTACGTGCACTACCTCTTCAGGTTCATTTTGCCACTGACAAACACTTCTGGAAGCAGCATCTGCATTGGTTCATGCACAAAAATACCTGAGCAGCTTTAGAGAAAGGAGAGCGGATGGGGCTAAACCAGCTGTGAGGCAGAAATGACTTAGCCATGTTGGATTTGACTGAGCAGCCTTGGTAGGTGCCAAGTGAAATGTTCCAGCCAGCTGGTGGCATGGGAAGGGCTGCTTGCTCAACAAGATATCCAAATCTGCCTGGAACATGCTGCAAAAGTGATGTCCTGCTGGGTCAAAGCCAAACAGATACAGCTCCAGCTGTCTTTCTCTCAACACCTCCAGGGCTGAGTGCTGGCACACCAGGCAGGAATGCCATGTGCCTCTTCCCAGATAGGTAAGAGGTGTGAAATCCAGCACTGAACTCATGTTTAAAAACCAAAGGTCCAGCAGAACTTATCTCTTCTGCTCCATGAAATGCAGTTAGATGAGGCTGTGAAAAAGAATCCATGTGTCTTTGCTTCCATTTGTGATTCTCAGAGGAAGACAGGGTCTTTAAGTGGTTAAGCAATTGCTACTGGTCTGCCTCTGTTTTTCCCAAACCTTAGTCCATGAGAAGAGGACAATTAAATTTTGATCTGGAGGTCAAAATCTACTTGAAAAAAACTCACACTCAACCCCACCCTGGAACTCTTCAATGTGAGCTTAAATTCCTGCTGGACTGGGGATTGCTCCTTTCTAACTACTGGAAGCTGCAGAAAAAAAAATTTCCACTGCAATTCAGCAGGGCTTTTTTTTTTTTTTGCCAGAAGGTACAAGATGTAAATTTATTATAGGTAGATATTTCTTGCAGAACAGATGGGGCCCTGTTGTGCAGATCCGAGCATTAAGCCTTTTCTGCATCACACTTTCCAGCTGCTCCCTGTAAGTCCCCAACCAGAAGTAACATACAGCCCACACCTCACCCGTGGACACATCTGGTCTCATCTTGCTGAGGACTGTAGTCACCAGTGGGTCATACACCAGCAACAGCAGGGAGGACAGCACACAGAGAAGCTCAGCTCTGGCTCAGCCTGGCAGTGGCTGCAACCAGGTCTGAGAGCTTTGGTAGTACAAATGAAAATGTCCACACTGACAGTAGAGGCTGCGCTGGCCCTAAAAACCTCCTTGCCCCAGAGGAAGAAGGTGCTGAAGAAAGGGACATCACCAGAGACCCATTTTCTCAAATATGCTATTCATGACCCAAAATATGTAATTTCCATTTTTATTAAAAATAGCACATTGCCCTATGTCTTAGGATGCATTTAATGCATCTTATGCTATTGGTATTGCACAAGCTAAATGCAATGTTTATATTGCATTTGTATTAGCATTGAGCTTATGCAATATTGGGATTGCATAAGCTAAATGCTTATGAATTTACAATCTTACTTTCTATGTTCATAATAACATAAAGGTAGCAATGCCCCTATGAACACCCTCAGCACATCCTTGCCAAAATGACTGAAACTCTCATTTGTTGTATGAAAGCAACCACCCAGTTGTCCTTACCTCCACATTTATGCATGTGCCAGTCCAACAGACCACAAAAGCAGTCTGGTCTTCTGGCCAAAATAATGAAACTCCAATGCCTTTCCTCACATCAAAGGCAAACAATAACTCTCTCATTTGTGTTGCACCACTCATCATGGTTCCAAGCTCCAAATCCCTTATATCACTCCGGCTAACTGCAGATGGACTCAGCAATCCCATCTCATCATGAAAAGAACTCTGTGATATGACCAATCCTCTAAAAATATTGCTATTTCACAAGGGAGAGGGGCCTGGGTGAGAGAGTGCCAGCATTTTTGCTCTGGCATGTTTTGGTCTGGTCCTGCTTGACTTTCAGCCTGTTCAGTGATATGAACAGCAATCTTGCATCACACAATTAAATAGGAACCACTCCTTCCGTCATGGAGTCATCTGTCATGGGGAGAAAATGTGTGAGATAGATCCCCTTCACACTTGCCATCTCCAAGAACATGCAAAAGACTTATCAAATCCCATTTTCTTCCTCAGGTTCCAGTGTGCTGACAACCTGACTTTTAGGTGGGAGGATAGAGAATTGTATGCAAGAGGTTTCGGGACACCAGGCAGAAATTTTTATGTCCCTGTGAAACCGGAGGGAAATGTGCTGCTGGCGCCAGGTGTGGCAGTGCTTCCAAGTCTTTCTTCACACTCTGTTCCTGCCAAATACACCCATGCCATTTGGTTTTTCATTTCAACTCAAAAGCAGGTGGATAAAGGCTACTGGTGCACCCTGTCTCCAGCCAGGGCTGTGGGCAGCATGCAGAACCCATGGGTGTCTCAGACCTTGACAGACCTAGGTATGTTTTCCCCCTCAGCCTGCAAGTCTGTTAACCAACAGTGATCATCCCCTTGATTAAAACTTTTGTTTATTATCCTTTTCTGATCCTTGCAATCCATGCAGGGAGCAGTGCCACTTGCCATGTATCATTCAATAAGAAGCAGGCTAGCCCCTCTTCTCCTGTGTGTTTGCCTCTGAGCACCTTGAGCTGAGGTCACACAGACCCCCTGCTCCCTGGCACTTCTCCTGTTGTCTCCCTCCCTCCCTCCTTAGCAGCAGGGGCTGGGGGGCAGCCCGGGCACCTATCCATGGTGAATTATGCCAGAGTCAGCAGTCAGAGCTGCCTCGTTGGCTCATCCCTCAGTCTTGATATGCCAAGACAAACCCAGGCCAGTCACTGAGGACTCCTGGAAGGGTGCCCAGGTTGCTCCTCTTGCTTCAGTCTATTTCCTCCGAGTGCACACCTTGTGGAAACAGAATTAAGTGAAATCATGCCCTCTCTTCAGGTACATCGCACATGCTGGCCTGCCACAGAAAGGATTATGAAATGTAATTAACACCTGGCTTTTTTTCCAGGGTTGACTTTTTGTTCTTGGGAGGAAAAGGAAAGGGAGTTGCATGGTTGTATCAGCCTCGAGAGGGCAATGAAATGCTATCATGCAGCTGAGCATGGGGACATTCTTGGAGTTGGCCTAAACTGGCCAAGCTAAGAGTGAAGCTCATTCTTAGCCTCCACTGAGGAGCTAGGTTGGGAATCAGTGGACATCATTTCTGCAGTAATGAGGAAGGTGGACAGTGCACAGGGATGTGTAGGGACTGCCATCTGGAAAATGACAGGACATGCCACTCCCTGAATGCTGCGTAAATGGCACAGTATCTCTGGATATATGAAGGTGACCTTGAGGTGTGTTAGAGGATACTAAAAAACCCAGGAGGTGCCAGTAATGGGAGAGAAAAATTTTCCTAAAAAAACCCCAGGGTATTGGGATGAAAACACCATGTCTGCTGGGCAGGGGATATGGTGGTGCTGATGTCACACAGTCAAGTCAGGCTGGCTGGCAGGGAGGATTTGTGGCAGTATAGTCTGGATGCAACCCTCCATACAGTGGAGACCACACTGCAGCCTCTGCTCTGCCAAAGGAACACCTAGATTTACTCTTAGCCAGATTTCCTGGCATCCCTCCCTATTTTCCCTGCATTGCTCCAGCTTCTTTCTGCAGTGAGGGAAACCTTTTCTCCACCTTAATCAGCTATTAGCTGCCCCATGAGCAAAACAAGGCCAGAGTGGGGAAGTTTTGGCACAGTGAAATATGGGAGGAAACAAGCAGGTCGCAGACTGGCCGCAAGGAGGAGATTATAGTGCTCCTGTTGCACGTGTGACTTGATGTCCAACATAGTTAATGCCTCCTTAATCACTCATAAGCCACTCTGCTCTGAAAGAGTAATAATAATGATAAAAAACCCTCTTTAGTCTCTTTGCTTTTTATTTTCCTGTTTGTAAATCCCAAGGCCTTCAACAAAACACTGTCCCTGCTGAGTGAACTTAACCATTAACCTACAGAGAGACAACGATGATTATATCTCTGAAAATAGATTTTATCCATTCTCTCCACTCCCCTTTACTGATCGAGACACAAATGCTTAGTGATTGTTACTTGGCAACCATGGTAAAAATGTACTGAGCCACACGTGGCTACAAAGGATGAAATCACTGTCATGAAATTTCCAAAATAAGTACTGTAATACCAGAACACTTATTCCTAAGAGGAACAAATAAATCTCTTCCTTTTATATTGTTGTTGCTGTTGGTTTTTAAAAATAATTCATCTTTTTTATTACTAAGGCACAATTTTTATTCTTGCTTCTTTGTGACTTGATTCAGCTTGTTTTGCTGTAATGAGCATCACCTACATTTCCATGCACATATGGGCACACAGCGTTCAGGAAAGCATAGATACCCTCTCCTGAGGTCTGGCTGGAAATACACAGCTGCAGGAGGGTTCACTGGTGGGCAGGGACCTCAAGAGGTCTTTGGTCAAAGCAAGGTCAACCCTCAGGCTAGAGCAGGGTGTTCACATATGTCTCTGTATAGATGCATTCATGTGCACACTTTCCAGACTCTCAGAAGAAAGCCTAGAGCACGTAATAAAATGTTAATCCATCTGAGACTGCTTTAAACTAGGTATCACTACTGCAATGAAAAGCTAGGATGGATACCAGTTATTGATTAATCAACTGCTTGAACAGTTGTGAAATATCCAGCTCAAGTCTCTACAAATCCATTCTTCTCCCATGGCTGAGCTACTGCATCCAATGCTAACTAGTCCCAGGGACTGCCAAAAACAAGATGCCACTTGTAGAAGACATTTTTCCAGATAACAAAAATCTGAGCTTTAATCTTTGACAGAATATCTCCCAGTGAGAAAATGTTTGTTTCGTGGCTCTCATGAAAAACTCTGTGCCTTTAGATCTGATTGAAAGCTGTCCTTGGTAGCCTTTGATTAATATGTGTTTCTTTGTTGGTCTCTCAATAAAGCAGGGAAGAAATGAATGTTTTTGCTTTGCTCAGAGGTCCAGAGGCTGGCTGTCTTCTGGACAGACTGAACTTCACACAATCAGAAAGATCTAAAATGAACACATATTGAATTGGATTTTTCAAACAGAAGCCGGTTGAAGTTGTCTAACTTCTCACCAGGGAAATATTTAATTTCAGAGATTAAACACTATGTTTGGAGACTCAGAGGCAAGATGCAATGCTGATTAGCAGTTGTCTTATAGCCTGATTATTCACACTGTTCCTGTTTTAGGGAACATATTTCTTTCAAGCTTGCATATAAATTCATGCCCACAGATCTGCTTTCTCCTCTGATCAATACCCATTAGTTGCAACTTTTCCTAGATCTCAGTCGCAAGGGCATCTGTTCCTCCTCGGACCAGAGCAAGATGGGATCAGCAATCTGAAATAAGATTCATCCCAGTTTTCAACCCAGCTCAACCCCAGAGCCCTGCATGCTGCACTGATGCTCCTGCTTGTCCATTTCTGCTATGCTTCTCCCAGCAATGGAAAAGGCTGCAAGAGGGTTTCATCTCTCATAGTGGGTGTATCTGCTCAGCTCTCTTCTGCCTCTTAGAGTGGAATTTCATTGGCAGTGAAGCAACCTGCACCATTTCTTCCCACAGGAAAGGGCTTAGGGAGCAGGGTCTGTTATTTCTCTGCGGCATTTCCAGGCTGATACAGGCACTGCAGCATACTTGCAGTGTGCCGTGGACTGAATGCCCCGGTTTGCAACAGAAGTGGCCTTTCCCTGCTCTGCTCCTGCAAAGGAATGAAGAGTCCTGGTGGCAAACACTATGATGTGAGCCCTGCAAGGTGTCCAGCATGGTTATCCTTTGAGGATGCTCCCAATACACAGGCTACAGGGCTTGTTCAGCCCATTGCAGCTGGTGTTCTCTCCCTCAATACTCTGCACCCCAGTCTCTTCTGTGGCTGAGCCTGGGGCCCTCTGAGCCCTGCCCTGGTGATATAGACTAAGCAAGGAAACCTTTGAGCCCTGGATAGACCCTGGTCCCTTGCTGACAACTCCGATCCACTCACAAATGCTGCTTTCCTATTTTTCTACCTGGCTATATTGTAAGCACAAGTCTGGAAAAGGTATCTCCCCAGCCTTCCCTCTCTTAGGGTTTGGGATCAGAGCTCTGAAATCTCTGGGAGCCCCTTGCAGACTGTGAAATGGTAGAGAAAGCAGCTTAACTGTGTGAAGTGAGATGACGCCAAATAAACATGTTCTTCCCCCATTTCTGGACTCATCTTCCCCACCAACCTATTATTGTCCCCTTTTGCCTGTCCAGTGTGTTCAGGCTCCTGGGAGAGGGTTTCTCTGATGGACGTATGGTCTATTTTCTGGGATTTTGTTCTAGACAAAATGAGGGAGGAGGCTTTCTAGCTCTCTGCAGTTATTTCATACCTTCTTTCCATAAAAAAGCAACTGGCCAGAAATCCCATGGACACAGGAAATAGCTCTGGGGATCCTTAGCTCAGAGGGCAGAGCTTTCATCTGCAAAGTGTAGTGAAATAGCACTGAGAAGGCAAGATCCACACAAACTGTTTTAAGTACCCTGCCCAGGCCAGTGACACAAAACCGGCTTTAGAGAACAACATACCACAAAACCATGCACAGCATTTTGCATGTGTTTTCTGAAGCTGGGCTTAGGGTTCAGCAAGCCTCTAAACTCTGGCAAGGAAACATTTCAGTTTCTTACTAGCACTTAAAAATGGGTTTGAACACTGGCTTTTTCATCAGTGAGAACTGCCAAGCTGTATCAAATTTTCTATATTGAAAAGCTGATTTTTCACAAGTGTACTTTTAAAAGATTCTTAAAAAAAATGAATCTCCTGACCTGCTAAATTACATCTGCTTTCTAAAGACATGCAGAGCTATGGGTGACTAACAGGTATTTAAACTAGGTATTATTTTCTTCTCCAAACAGTGGCAAACTACAAATGCTAATCATATTGTATTTCATTATCTCATGTGTGGAAGACTTAGTGCTTCAGCACTGAAGCACAGCTGAAGCACAGGGAGAAATTACAACTCCGCATCTCAAAAATGCAAGCCCTACATGAGCGACTCTGAAGAATGATGACCCTAACCCACTGCAGCGGCTCAACTGCAGGGTCAACCTGTTAGCATCTCCTTGCTGACAGATTCCTGATGCGAGCGGTTTGTGGGCATTTAAAGCTTTGATTGCAAAAAGGTGCCCAGCAGCAAGGCAGTGTGACCATGCAGAGACAGCACTGCCCCCAACTCCACGGCCTTCTCAAGTGCTGTCTTTCTTCAAGCAAGTGCCCTTATGATTTCACACCATATTCAGCTTGGCAATAGCTGCATCACCCTGAGGAGATGTATGTTGAGAGCTACCTGTGCAGAAGTGTCTGTGGGCAGGAAAGCAAAGTTTATCCATATAACCTGAATTCTGTGCAAATACATGTGACCATAAATCTGAAGTTCCTGTACTACACTTCCAGCAGTGAAGTTTAATGGTACTGCCTAAATCTTTCTGAGCATGCAGTAGGGCCAACACATACACCTGAGTGCTCCTGGGAGACCATGAGTGAAACAGTAATTGTAAATAATTTCCACACCAAGCTGCCATCACTGGGAGTGTTCTGAGCTCAGCATCACTTTCAAGATTTGGCCATAATTAAACCCCATTTTCTGGCTGATAATATTGGCATGAAAGCCAGGCCCTGCCTGTCCCTGCTCTGCACCCCATGGCAGACAAAGAGCAGGAGGAAGGAAATACTCCTTCTGTCTTACAGGCAGCCAGTGGAGCAATTTCTTGAGATTTTTATATGGTGGGGTTTTGTTTTTGTTTTTCCCAACATCCAGAAAAAAAAAAGTTTCCTATTTTAATCCTCCAAAAGCTGACGACCTACCTCCCTGTCTCTGGGTCAGCCCACTCCCTACCTGCCAGGAAGTGACAGATTAAAACAACTTTCACTGCAGTTCTCCAGTCTGGGAGCTTTTTGAATCAAAATGAGATTGGCTATTTGCCAATTCACTTTTAAATAAAATGTAGCTTTCAGTGGGCTAGAATGACAGCTGGGGAAATGGCAGCTCCCTTTTTTCCTGTGCTATGCTAGCAACCTGTGGCTTGGGCACATCACACACTGGGGCAAGAAGTGTAGCATAGTATGGCAAAGGGGTGACTGAGGCATCAGTGCCATGAGGGCCCTTGTGTCCACCTTCATTGATATCTCCATCTCACTCTCATTTGGCTTGTCTCTGCCCTCCTCTCTGCCTGCCTCAGCTTCCAACTCTCTTAGGGACCAGAATCACAGGAAGCCACTAGGGCAAGCAGAACAGCGGCGGTTGTGGACAGGAGGGGACATCAGCTTAGCTTGGACAAGTGAGGACCAGATCTCCTCAACAACGGGACATGGACACAAAAACCTGACCAAATACCCTTGCGCAGATGCTTTCTCCATTTACCCACTTCCCTCCAGCCTCCCAGCCAGCACCAGTCGGGATTGTGCTGGGGAGCAATGAGCTGCTGCTCTGGGAGGGAGCTCCCAGAAAGTCCTGGTCAGCAGTGCCATTGGTGTGCAGCAGTGCTCTGAACTTTGCCAGCAGTTAGAAGAAACTGATTATATTTTAATATGGCTTATGGTTCTCTCCTCTCTTTTTAGACCCAAAAGGTTCCAGCAGTTCACTAGGCTCTGGTGAAGGCTAGCTTAGTAATTTATCTGTGTGTATGGGACAACATTCTACAGTAGGTGATGAGTTGTCCTGATCTCCTAGAACACACATGGACAACAGACTAGAAAATATGTTGCCTCAATGGCTCTAAAACTGCTCAGAGATAAAGAAAGAGGTAAAGGCAGGAGGTGCTGCGACTGCAGCAGCTGTCAGAGGAGCCAAGAGATGGATTAGTTTGCATAATTCATTCTTGCACTTCAAGGGGAGGCTCAGGAGCCAAGGTCTCCTCTTGCTGAAGTCGCTCTCCCCCATCAGTGTGCAGGAGATATATGATAATCATGGCCACTGCAGGTCCCCAGTGACATTTCTAAGTGCTCCACTGAGTAGAGATGAATTAGAGATGGTCATGATGTAGCTGTGGGGTGCCTAGGTCTCTCTCCTGGACTCCTGCAGCCACTAAGCTCCATCCTCACTCTCTCCTCAACCACATTTCCTGAGACAGATGGGATCAAGGAGATGTTTGTACATAGCTGCACCAGTCCTGATAACAAGCTATTAACAAGAGGTGTTTTCAGACTGTAGCACTTTTAAGAGGAGACTGACAACTGTAGAATAAATACCATAGTGCAGATAAGTTCAAGTGTTTCTCTATCTGTACAAAGTGCTGCTCACAGCTGCAGGGCAGTGTTCAGCCTGCAAGACACATGCTAGAAAATTCAGCTATGTGGTCTGGTCAGCACACATCACTTCTGCCTCAATCTCTTTGTGACTCAGTTTCCCTACCTCTATGACAGCACAACACCACCAGGCTTTGTGAAACACCTGGGGACCTCTGAGCTGGGAGTGCTGAATAAGACTCTCAGTGTTGCTGCAAAGTGCTGAGCTACTGCAGATTTACATTGATGGCTTCCTTGGGTTGAGTAAGGGACATGGATAGCAGCATGATCAATTGGAATTTGGCCTTGTGAGCCTAAATAAGGTCTGGATTTCCTGTGCGACCATTTCAGCCCTGTTGGTATCAGATGTTCCACTGTAAGTAAAGAGAAATCCTTTGCCAGACTCATGCTCATGCATAGTGCACTCCCCAGGGCTGCAGCTGCTCTTCACTCTGTTCTTGTCCAAACATCTTGATCTCACAAAGAAAGCCCTGAGCTGTGATACACTCCCTCCCAGCTCTCTTTGGAGCCTCAGTTCCTTCAGGGAAAGGGCAGGAGAACTGTGTGTGCCCTTTGTTTCAACCAAGGGCAACGACTACTCCATCCTGCACGTGTCTGCTCATGACGTCACAGCCTCTGCCCAGAGGGATGTGTCCCCTATTGAGGCCATGCTCCCCAATGCCAGGCACAGCTTCCAGCTACAGCCATTTTTTTACTGGGTTGCTATTTTTACTGAGTAATGTTTCTGCAGGTCACACAACCTTCCACTCTGCCTCTGCCCAAGGAGCCATCAATCTGCTGGGCAGCTGTTTCTGCATGTGGGAAGGAAGAAGGGAAGGAAGTGAGGGAGGGAGGAAGGCAGGCAGGCAGGAGCAGTTGGGGTGAAGCAGTGCTGAGACAGCACAGTTGGAATGTAGTCTCCTTTCATCACCTGCTACCTCCATTCCTCCAGAAGCTTGGGGAATCTTTATTTCTCACCATCATTACAAGTGTCACAAACCTCTTGCATGAGGTCTAGAGAAGCATGCAGAGGCACTTGAGGAGTGTGTGTGAGCCCCTCTAGGGCATCAAGAAAGCAAAGAAGCAATTTGGCACCACTGATATGGTGGCTGGATCCAAGTGTGATCCCATCTCACCACCTAAACTCGTAACAAGCATGGACTTGCTACAGCTGATGTAAGAGACATCCCCCAACAATTTAGGTGCCAGTGAAAGCCTGAACCTGCCAGGCTGGATCAGAGGGTCAGCATGGCAGGGGTGAGCGAGAAGGCAGACATAACCTTGAACCACGGGGCAAGTAAAAGTGGCTCTCAAAAGCTTACAGAAGGAAAGACTTCTGAAAGGGGAAACAAGGTGTGAATGAATGAAGCTGGTGAGTGAAGAGGTGATGGTGGTATTAGTGTCAAGCATTGCAGAGGCAGCCTGCAAATGAAGGGCAGCAGATGTGGTGGGAACAGGCAGTTCTCAGGGATCCATGGACTCCTCTGCCATGTAGACATCCGGCCCCAGCACCAAGAGCTAAAAATACACTGCTCTCAGCAGATGCCTGGGAAAGAGTGGGTTTCCCATGGCATAGCCAAAAAAGCAGAAGGCATATGGGGTGGCACATTGGCACTAGGGCTGCTGTGCAAGCCCAGCATCATCCCTGTGAGGGGACTGAGCTGGGAAATGGACAAAGCACAAGGAAAATGTGCAAATCATTAGTGTTTCCCATGCAGTGCACAATCCAGATGCATCAAAGACAGGTCTAGCCCTGACACCAGAGCTTCAGTCGATGAATAAGGTTTGAGCTTTTGTTTACTTCCCAATGGAAGACCCTGCCTCCATTGCCAGACTTTTACTACTGTGCCTAACATCTGTCCAGGCTCAGTATCAGACCTGTATGGACCCTGCTGGGTCACTTGGCTCAAGCGATGCATCAACCCTCCCACTAACAGACATATGGCACCAAACTGCTGGTGTGACAGAGCAGCCCCTCATGGCCTCCCACCTGGCTCTGCTGCCCTGGGGGGCACATGTGCAGGTGGGTAACGGGGTACTTGCTCCCTACAGGAAGCCAAGTATGTTTTGCATGGGGCTTGGGAGATGCCGTGTGCATGACAGTGCAGGAAGAGGGCTCAGCTCAGTGGTCGTAGGAAAGGGCACCTAGTGAAACTGGCAGCTCTGCTCTCAGCTCATTTTGGGGGGGCGAGTCTTTGCCAATTCACATAGCCACCTGCCACAGCGAGGGATTTAAATAGATTATGTGTCATGAACAGGTAAAGGAGATGTTACCTATCAGTGTAGCGTATGAGATCTAGTTTCTCCACTTACAGAAGTACAGGTTTGAGTCATGGACAGTGGCACTTTTGAGGTTGCCCACCTACCCACTTTGGTTGGCACGAAGGCATGCACACTATCTACGATTCACTTTGTTCAGAGGCAATGTTCTTGCCAATCTCAGCATTACGGGATGATGTAAGTATATCATCCATTATTACTATTTTCATTCTTGACACATGGAAAAATTAATTTTCTTTTAAAAAGTGATGTATGAAGAACCCAGATTTGCCTGAATAATATATGAACCTATAATCTGGCTGTTACCCTTTGTCTGAAGCATTAACATTAGCAGAAGGCAATTTAGGATGATTGCTTTTAAGTTGTAAAGCCAATGTTCAATTAGAGCATGAAATGAAAGACTTATCACTAGTACTGGCATAGAGATTTATTCACAGAGTATTTATTTTCAGCCATAAAGATGCTGGTTTTGTCAAAAGTGACATGTTTAGAACAAGCTGCCTTTGTCTAATATTACTATGAAAAAATGGTTTAGAATCAAACATTTTTATATTTACGATAATGACAGCTTTTTGTTAAAAAAATTTAACACCATGCTTTGAATTTCAGTCACTGAGTTTAGTGTGAAGAAGTTTCCATTTCTCTGGTGGGTCCTGCTGTACCGTGGGCTGTAGAGTACATGGTTCACCTTCTCTGATACCTTTTGCCAGGATGAGGATAATGGAAGCCACAGTGATACCATAAGCATTTTAATGACCAAACAGAGCTCCCAGCAGTCTCCTACAAATCTGGAGCTTTGTTGGACCCCAGATTGAACTGTGAATTAAGTCTTTGTGAAATGCTGGAGACCAGAACCATAGGCAGCCTTCCCTTCAGCAAGCAAAGAAGTAACTGTAAGTCCATGGCTTGTAAAAAGAAAAAAAACCAACAAAACAAGCATGCCAAAGCATTTTTCAGTACCTGCCACCACTTCCAGTGGTGCCTGGACCATGGTAGCACAAAGAGCTGGGGAGCCCTTGTCTGTAAACCCTGAGGCTTTCAGGCTACTTCAAAATGGCAATTCCCATTTTCTTTGCACCTTTGGATGCCCAAGACACCAGGCCTTTTAGTGAGATCTCAAGAGAGGCATGGTAAGGAATGGGTCTGTGAAGATCCAGCATCTACAGCAGAGAAAACTGTATACACAACTCATGAGGTTTCACTGGGGAGAAAAAAGAGAGACAAGTAGCCTGCTGCTATGTCACATCATTACACAGCAGCTGTTCTGTATGCTGCAAGTGATTGTTTTGTGCCAGGTAATCCTGATTTTCTGCATACAGTGCCATTTCTTTGCTGCATGCTACCCAGGCCCCAGCATCCATTTGTCCCTGTGCTTTCCAAAGGGAAACAGAGTATTGTTGAGCTGCTGGCTGCAGACTTGGGCTTTGTGCTGGACTAGGCACAGAGAGCGACCACTGCAGGAATAACAAAAAAAAGGCACTTTGCTGCTTGCTATGCCGTTAGTGCTTGGAAGTACCTGGAGGCCACTAATGGGGGAGAGCCACATGCAGGGGACACCCTTGGTCAGGAGGGCTAGGGCCACATAGTACTGGTGGTGTGGGAATGGAGAAGGTGCACACGTCTGCAGCCTGTCTCTCCCTATCTCCCCCCAGTTAATATGATGCCTAAGCAGAGTTTAAGGTATGCTGGGGCTCCTGGAGCTGTGAGAGAGTAAGACCATCAGGGCTGAGCTTTGTCTCAGAGAAGGGGAGCCCTTCCTTTCACTGGGGCAGCTATGATCCGCCTGGTCCCAGGGAAACTAGCCAGTACATCTTGTTCTTGCTTGGCACTATTAATTTGGCTAAGCAGTCAGAGTTGGCAACTCATCTGCACAGAGTCTTGAACTGAATATAAAGCCACGATGTTGAGACACAAGGCAGTGCCAGGATGGAGCAGCCAGCAGGTTCAGTGAACTGCTCCTCTCAGCCTGGCATTGCCCTCCATTTCTGTGGATCTGTTTCCACCATGCTTCTTGCCCCTCCAAAATGCCCCACTCTCCCAGTTTCTTCCTCATTTACAAGCTGTGATCTAGCCTAGAAGCTCAGTACAGACCAGAGTTTAACCTCCAGAGGCAGCAACTCACATCATTCTCTGATGCCCTTGCAACACTGATGTAAACAATATGCATTCAAGCAGTAACACACACAGCAGCTCTCTGCCAGCATAAAAGGGCCAAGCCCATCGTGCTTAATGGACAGGCACTGATTTCTGCAAGGCAAAGGTCTAAACCTGAATTGCCACCATGACTTTTTCTTTTTAGTGGAAATGTTATCCAGACACGCTTTCAGACACTTAGGTTGGCAGTTGTTTAGTTTAATGGTATGAGATGGCTAGTTAGAGCTGGACAGCTGGGTATCTGCAATTAATCTGTGCTTGAAATAGATTGAAAATGAGCTACACTGTCTGCTAGGGGCTTAGGTTGCTGATGTGGACATCCCAATGAAAAGATTAAAGGTGGGAAAGGATATATCTCTAAGAGAAGTTTATTCCCACAAAAGAAATTGCTGGGTTCACTTATATAAAGCTGTTTCTCAAGGCTGTAGTGATTATCTCCTTGCTGAGATATTTTCCAGCTGCACTTAGCAGAAGTCTGGATGAATCAGAATTACACCTTGGTTTTGAGCAGCCTCTGGCATAAGTTTACACGGTGTCAAGAAATAATAAAAAAAAAGTACTAGAAAGTTTCTCACAGTGAGAACATTTGTCACTGAGATGTTTCACGGAATAAACCCTGGGCATGGGACCAAGAGAAGTAATTGGACTGGCTGTGCTCCATGTTTAAGATACTTGTCTTGGGCTTTTCAAATGTGCAAAGAATATCAGCTATTTCTTCCAGAGAGCAAGGATAAGAAGGGTTGATGGCATTTGTTTCTTCAGCTTGGATATCCTCTAGGCCTTTACCCCAAAGTCATTCTGCTTTGGCCTTTGAAACACTGCCAACATGAAAACCTGCTCTTTATTGATGTCCTGAAAGCCCTGCAACGTACCAGGCTGCCTGCATAGTGTTGCCAAAGCAGACAGGAGCAGGCAGAAACATGCCCACGTGGGAGCATGCCACGTGGAAGTCACACTGCAGCACATGGTGAATTTAGCCCTGGAGTCGTGCAAGGACATTGTCTCCAGAGAGGCACCCCACCACATGCCTATGGCTCAGGAGAGCCAACAGAGATGTTTTCAGCATGCTTTGTGCTGGCACCTCCTCTGGGCCATCCATCTGTGACCTTGGCCCCAAGGGTGCCTCCAGATTGCCGAGGAGCAGACAAGCCCTGCTCCTTCGTGCACAGCCCCGGTACCTCCCCAAATTCCTGACAGCTGGGAAAGGGAGGGAAGATTATGGTGTAAAATGCAGTGTGAACACTCACAGGGTAGAGAAGACCATGGCCAGAGATATCCACCACAGTGGATATCCCACTGCCAGCTCTGCACAGGGAGAAGCTGGCTTGGAAATACATCTGCTTCTATACTCCATGCTGTGGATTAAGCTTCTGGGCTGGCACATGCTATGGACCCTCCTGCCTTCTGAGCTGAGCACCCATCCACCTCATTTCATAAATGACTCTTGTGAGCACCTTAGGCCGCATGGATGGGCACAGCAAGAGGCTGGGAAGGAGCTTTTGGGGAAAAATGCAGATCCACAGCTTCAGGATTCACATGGGACAGCCCTGAATTTATCCTTGTGCAGGAAGCCACTGTTGGTCTGCTAGGTTTGGGGCTGGTTTTGGAGATCCATCTCCTGTTGCAGGTTGAAGAGGCTTGAGGGGCAGGAGTGGGATCTGCCTGGAAATTTCAGGGTCCTATAGGTCCATGTGTTTGGAAAGACTAATTATGGCTGGCCTGGGCAGTGATGGAGAGCCCATGCCAGATGCATGCAGCCCTGCCTGGACTTGGGAAGCTGCTTCTCACTGCACTAGTCCCTTAACACAGTGGCTCCCAAAGGTCCTCTGGCATCACATCACCTTTTGCCTTTTTTCTTTTTTTAACTAATCCTCCATACTAATATGCACCTGCCAGGTTTTGAAGTAAAATAATAGCAACCTAAAGCACCAGTTATTCAAGCAGTGACACAGACATAACAGCAGCCCTGTGATTAGAGACCTGCTGCAGTCCCTGCTGAGATCACCCATGCTTTTGAGGTATGTTCTAAGGATAAGCATATTAAAGACTGCAGCTAGCTAATGCTGTACTGACATGTAGGCAAGCACTCAAGCACAGATTAATTGCAAGCTTCAGGAGGTAATTAAAGGGACTCTGAGCACGCTTCCACCCCAGGCAGTACACACCACTCATCTTGGCCATGGCTGCAACTGCACAAACTCTGCCTCCAAACTGTGGCAGCGACCTCAGATGGATGGATTTACACAATATTTGTTTGCCAACAGGCGATCTGCCATCAATATTTAAAACTGAATGAGTCTCAAGAGTGGGATGAAGAGCCCTTGATAAGGCAGCATCCATCATTTTGGTTTTTAATTTTGTGCTTGCTCACTCACTGCACAGCATTATACACATATCAAGTAAATGAACAATGGATAAATAATTCACCAAATGGTTCATCCTCTTGATTCTCCCAATCATCATGAATCTTGGGTGCCTAGCAAAGGGATCCTGGAAGTACCAAGTGCAGGGAGATGGGTATTGGGGGGCAGTACAACATTGATACATTACTCAGCAGCCTCTGTTAATAGTTGTAAATCCACAGCTGCTCAGCTGGCTTAATAAAGGCATGTCAAAGCCTCCTGTCTCCCAAAACTGCTCAGGGACTCTCTGGAATCTCAGTAAACTCTGAGCCATATCTCTGTGCACTTTGCCCATGCCCACCCCAGTGGGTGCTGGACACTCATCCCTGCCATTCCCAGCATGATCAGGGGTGCCAGCAGCACCACAGGCAAGGTGCCCAGGACTTTGTGCTGTATTATCTTTATGCTCCAAGAGCAGCCAGAGAAATCCCACTCCTCTTGAAGCTTGTGCTAAAGCTTTGTTGGCCAGGCAAACAGAAATATCAGCCTCTGCTGCCATTACTGAATAGGGAGGACAGACTTTTGCTACCTCACCGTGCTGTTTAGCACAAGGGCTTTGGACACTGTACATCACAGCTCTCAGAAGTACCTTTTAAAGTGACACTTTAGGTGACGTACAATGCTACCACTGTCTGCTCTAGGAAAGACAATGAAACCAAGGATGCCACAGTAGTGGGAAGCCCTTCCCACATTCTCTTGTGAGGTTATGAGCTGGCTGCACCCCACTCCACATATTTCTTCCTCCAGTCCCTTCTGTGTAACAGGCTGCTGTCCAACATTTGGCAGGTCTTTTCTTCTCTAACACAACTCTGTTCACCCTTCGCTTTCCAGAAAAAGCATCAAGTTCTGCAGGGCATGCACACACAGTTCAAATGCTGCAGGATCATCTGCTGGAACACCCAGATGCCTTATTTGCAAGAAATGCTATTAAATGTGTAACTGGATGGTAAGAGCATGATAGGCGTGGGACAGGCTGTGAAGCAGGGATTTACCATGTGTAACTTTTCTGCCAAGCTTCTTCAGGGACCAGATATTCATCCTCACCAGCCCCACAAGTCATACTGACAGCATCCCAGAGACCTTTATCTGCTTGCACCTTATCTCAGCAATAATCTCTCTCAGTGTTCATCTGCACACAACTGTCCTGCCACTGTCCACTGGGACGTCTTGATCTCTGGAGACGAACAATCACAGCCAAACCCCAGGACTGGGCCACCCAAACAGGCCCTACAAGCTGCTGGTGGCCAAAAGCAGAGCTGTGAAGCCCTCAGAGTCCTTATGCCACAGCTGTAAAGGCTCTACCTGCCTGTGTTGGCTGGTTGTTGCCATTCCCATAGCAAGGACACTGCCACAGCGCTGTCCCTTTGCAATGCTGGCATGGCCAGTGAAGGAGCCCAGCTTGCAACTCTGATTTGAGATTTTAGACTTAGAGTGGTCAGACTTCCTCAGCACACTGGGACTCTGCTAAGGAGCCCTGTCAGCAGTGCTGTAAAGCTTCCTTGGTCAGCTTCTCCTTCTGGCTACCAGACACACAACTGAGTTGCTTAGGACAAACTTAGGAGCAAACATGCTGGGACATGTCTTAATTCATGGTGGCAAATAGAAAATTGACTCCACGTGTTTGGTACAAAAGGCTCAGCAGTTCCTGTTGGAAGATGCTGGAGTGGATTTCTCTCCAGTGGCATTCAGCAGGCTTTGAACCTCTACAAAGCAGTTTGCCTTGTGCTGGAAGCTTTACAGATACATCAGGACTTCTGCAAACCCAGTCCCAGAGGGATGTGCAGGCGGTGCCACCTGTTCCAGAGCAATCTCAACCCCTCTGTGCCTGCAGATATCCTAATTTGATGTGACACTCATTATCCAGGTCTGCTCTGGTTACTAACCTGGTTTATGAGAGAGTTGCCTCCCCATAGCTTTGTGCATTTCTGGGTGTCCATATGAGATGTTAGAGCCTACCAGCTCCACCTGGTCAGAGTGAGCCAGCAAACACGGATACATGTAATGTCTTAATGTTTAGCAACCACATTCCTAAAACATGGATCTTGAAACACGGAAACAGTTTTGGTTTTTCTGCAACATAGTTGAAGTAAACAGTCATTTCTCAGTGCTAAACCACTTCAGCACACCCACAGTAATGCTTAGCTGGGGATGACTAAAGTATTTTCAGACTGCAGAACCAACATACAAAGCTCATGTACAAGCATGGGTCATGAGTACCCTGGAACATGAGGCAGCATGAGGGATTCACAAAAATACTTTTGGCTTCCCCAGGGACCTTTCTGCTCCTTTCCTCACTTCTCTTCTCCTGTATTTCTCCCAACTGGAGCTGTCACACACATGCAGGGAAACTCACTGAGGCAGTAAAAGTGTTGCTCAGCTTCAGTAGGAAATACATGCAGGAAATCCCTGACAAGCCATGTGCATCCAAGCAGTTGCAGGGGATAAGAGAAAGCCTTTCCAGACCACCTTATCAGAAAAAGCCTCCACCTTGTTCCAGTCTCTGTTGTGCCACTGCAGTTTCAGCACTAGTGCTTGCAGGGGACACAGAGGAGGAATACCCAAAGGGTCAACGTAAACACAAGGCACAAGCTAGAACTGCAGGAAGTGGGGATCTGGCCAGCTCTGCATCCAGAATGAGAACACAGGGGCACCAGGGAAAAAGGGGTACTTCACTTCTGTTCCTCCTCCCATCTCCAAACCAAAGAAGAGAATAAGAGCCCAGTATCAAAGCAAAAAGTGATCAGATCCCTCCCCTTCCTTCGTTATTTTGTGCTGACCTTTAATAATTGCAGAAGGGAAAATGGGCTGGTCAGTTTGCATTAGAAATTCACTGAAGTGGCTGGTGCATTCCCCTGCTTATCAAATCCAAGCCACTTGGATAAGTCCTGTGAGCAATTATTGCTATGACCTACAGCCAAAAATTTTAGAAGTCTATTTTCATATAGTTTGGAAAGAAAATGTTGATTAATTTGTTCTGATACACTGCAGAAAAAAGCGCTCAAATGGAGTCAGAGAGTTCAGGCAGATTATAAATTGCCATGCTCAAGATTGTAAATATTGCATCCATGCCTCCCAGTGTGTTTTAAAGACATCTTCATGGGATGTGCCTGTGTGGAAGAGATTTGTTTTAATATTTTACTAAGGAATGCATATTTCATCTGCATGGTGCTTGAAAGAGAGGGACTTTTTATTTTGAAAAGCTTCTTCAGCTGCAAAGAGGGCAAGTGTGGATGTTACACAGGTATGCCACAGCAATAAGCCAGGATGCTGCAGCTGCCCTGAGATGTGATTTAAAATGCACAGGACAGGTGTGAGAAAAAAAAAGAGGAAAAAAAAGGAGAACAAGAAAAACGGAGCAGGTGATGGCTCAGCAGCAATTAAAAAAAGGCATAAGGTACAGCACTGTTCCTTTAGCCTCTCCTCACCCCCACTGCACATGTGCCAAGGGGCAGACGGGTCCAGGCAGGGAAAGATCTTAAACAGTGACTGCTGCTAATTCAGGGCAAACACCTCTCAGCATCAATAGCCAGACATTCACTGATCAGGGCTGGCACAGTATTAGCATCAAGGGATCTTATTTGCATCAGGGGATGATAAACATAAGCAAATCTAGTTGGGGTTTTTTTTCAAACATAACCAAGTTTCACCCTATATACTTGCAGAGAAAAAGCAGAAAGTGGGAACTGAGCACAACCTAGTATCTCTCTTGACCTATACAAGAGCTCTCCATTGTCTCTAAATCAGGTAGCTCATTCAGGACTACTCTGGCCCAGGGGTTTTGTTGCAATACTGAGCTGCTTGAATTGATACTCCTTCACTGAGAGGCAAAAGCTGTATCCCCTGAAAAGCTTCTGTCTCCTGCAGCTCCTTGCCCTGATGGGCTCAGCAGTGTGCACAGACAGTTCCCAATAAGATTTTTGCTGCGGGAAGCATTGAGAATGGAGCCTGATACATTTGAAGAGCAGAAAGCAACACCCCTGCCCTGCTAGAGTCAAGGATCTACCTGATCAGGAGGTTCTTTTCTCAAACAGGTTGAAGAAATGTCCCTGGCTCTGCACTCCCAGGGAGTCCATCACACTTGCACTGGAGGGTGACAAAGCCCCAAGAGACCCTACTACAGTGACACTTCCACAAATCAGCAAAGCTGCAAACAGTTGCAGGACTGAGAGAAAATAGGGCCCATTCTATGCAACAAGCAGCACTTTAGAAAGTGAGGAAGACAGGCTGAAAGAGCTGCCTTTTAAAGAGCTGCTAACATTTACAGTGTGTCTTGAAGAAATTTATCTATTTTTGTGCTGTGAGCTGAGCTCTGCTGATCTAAATCCAGATCAGCTCCACTTCACAAATGCAGCACCTCTGAATTCAGCCTGGTTTAGCCCTGGCCTTTTATCCTTGGGAAACGTGTCCCGCTTCGAAGATTGGAGGGAGCACACAGAAGAGTACAATGGTATGAAAAGCACCAGGAATTCAGGCCTTGAAGCCAAAGAAGCAGGCACACGCTCACAGGGGGTGAAATCCACGTGCAGCCAACTGCAGTCATCCTGAGACACTGCAAGCAAACGGCTAATTCAGCAGCTAGCTCATCCATCCAAGGCAGCTAAGATGTGGAAAGACCTAACAGAAATAATGGAAACTCAGTCACAATGCTACCAGAGATGAATTTGGCTCAGATAGTGTTAACAATGACAATCTGCCACTGACAGCAAGATGCAGGACATACTGAAGACCTGTACATAAAAAAAAGTCTGCTTTGTGCTTCTGAGACCAACCCAGCTTCCAGCACATGATCCCCTGTGGCCTTCAGTGTGGCTGTACTGGGCACTGGCAAGGTTTCAGAGCCAGACAAGTGCCAAGCAAAATCTGTATGCAGCTGAAAAGAACCCAGCATGTTTCTCCTTGGTGCATACTCAGACCTTCCACTAAAAACCCTCTACGTTTTTTTATTGCACACCGCTGTGAGTTGGAGAAATGCTGTTAAGCAGAGAGGAGACACGAGACACTGCCAGCACTTGTCTTCTGCAGGGGTCAGGACAGACCTCAACACTGTCAGAGCTCCCTTCTGATGCATGCTCAGATACATCCCCCTGATGAGTTGCTCTTGGACAAGTGGGTGGCCTGGCTTTCAGTTCTCTGGTTTCAACTGCAGAACACCAAAGCAAGGCAGTGTTGCTTCATGATGGAGCGTCTTCAGGCTTGGATCAGCATGCACTGGAAACCACTGTTCTGGATGCTCAACTGCATCTAAACCCAATTGCTTACACGGGAGCAGCATGAGAAGGAGAGGTCTCTAATGCAGTATAGCAGATGTCCTGCAGTGCCTCTCCCAGGTACCAGCAGCTTATCTAGCAGACATAGTCTGCTTGAAATTGTCCACATTCATCACTTTTACCATTATATTTGAGTGCCTCGTAAGTTATACTGGCTCTCCGCAATACAGGGAGTTGGCTGCTGCCTGCTGGAAGCTAGTGAGGAACTGGTGGGAATGGTGTGCACAAGTCCTGGGGATGGGAGATGTCCCCCCTCAGCCCCTTTCTGCCAGGCTGCCCAAAGCCTGCTCCTCTCACATGCAGTGACTAACTCTAGAGCATGACCATCTCCTTTACCTTGGAGTAAGAAGAAAAGACCCAGGAACTCAATTTCTGCTCCTCTTTTAACCTAAATGAAAAAAAACTTTTAAAAGCTCCTGCTTCAATCTCCCCTTCTTCGATACAAGCAAAAAGCAGGAGGGACAGCAGGCAAGCACCCCAATGCACCCACTTGTAGCCCTTGGGGGACACCAGCAATTCCCCCAGCTGCTGGCTGTGAGCAGGAGGCCCCCAGCTTGGTGGATGACAGTGATCGAGCTTGCTGCTGCCTCTGCTGAGCGAGGCTGCCTCGAGCTATGCCACCACAGCTCTCTGTTTCTGTGAGAAATCGTGCACAGCATCTGGCCACAGATGTTTGGGCGGCCATACATCATCCTGCTTGTCCTCCAGCAGCCAGGCCCCGAGGAGAAAGCTGAACTGCTCCCCCAAACACATAACCTTGTGCCTGGATGCACAAGGGATGTCTCTGGCAAAGGCCAGGCACCAGGGGCAGGGAGCTGCAGTGACCCAGGATTTAGTTGTTGCATCTGCCTCTGGTTTAATCCCTGTCAAGTGACATAAACAATCAAATCAACATTAATAAGGGCATTTGGTGGAGCCTTTTAGGTTGTTATCTTGCTTTTAATGATTCATTCAGCTTCCCTCGGCTCTTGCAACCAAAGCCCTCTCCATTCTTCCTGGATCAAAACCTGCTGGGAGCCACCACAGCACTGTCTGGAGAAATTAAAGGGATCTGGGCTATGTACTGGCTACGAGGACTAAGAGACTCATAAGGGGAGGATAATTTTTCTATAGAGGCACACAAAAATCTGCCACATTTGCTTGAGCTCATTATTCCTAATTAGCAGCTCCACGGGTGATGTAACCAAGATACTCCTGCCACAACATTCAGTCACACAGCATTTACTGATGGCATGCTGGCATCGCCCTCGATAGCCCCCAGCCCTGTCCTGGCTTTCCCGGGAACGGAGACATGCCACTGTGCTATGGCCCCATGACCAGGCTGATGAGAAGGCCACCACAGAGGGGATGGGGGAATCAGAGGAGGGAGGTATTTTCCCCACTGTACACCCTCCATTTTTGTGTCTGCATGAAGAAAGCTCTCATGGCTGGGGGCAGGAGCCAGGGTATGTCGCTCACCACTCCACTCTGCACCTGCCACAGGTAAGAGGGAGCTACTGTCACCTCTGTGCCATGCAGCCTGCTCATGGCTCTCAACCCGCTTCAACTGGACCAGAGAAACACTGTAGTGCATCTTGCATCTGTCAGGCAGCTCTCCCTGCCCCTTGACATTGATGTATGTGGTCTTCTTGTCCAGCTGCCAGAGGAACCCTTTATATCAGATAGCCTTTATCTCAAAATAAACCCTGGAAAAATAACACAGGCTTTATTTATCATTTACTCTGGGAAAGTTTTGAGCTAATAAATAAAGTGAAGTTATTTTAAAGAGCAGCAGCATTCCTGAAAATTTCAACTCAGGGCTCTGACAATAATAACAGTATCTTCATTGCCTAAATACCTGTCACCTCGGCTTCCGCAAAATTCAGTTTCTTTGTCTGCAAAGAACAAAACTTTGTAAATCAAATTGCTTTACAGTCATGTAATTAGCAATTAGCTTCCTGGTGGAAAATGATCCCCCCACACAATATTTGGGTGAATCATACCCAAGCGGGATTTTTTTTTAACTTGTTTTTTGCGTGTGCATGCACACAAACACAAAGGCACACTGGGATCCTGGCCAACATCTTCCTTTTAATTTGCCTTTCATTTCAGAGCAATTCAAATCAGAGGTCTCACGTCTTAAACCACAGGAGACTTCCAAGTGTTAATGTTGGTATTAGCAATCCCACTGCCCCACTGACACTAAAAGTCAAGGACATGGTCCTGCTTCCTGATGTCAGGCCAGGACTCCTGAGGACAGCTCAAGAATTCCTGCACAGTTTTGCAGGGCTATTTACACTGTTTGAGCAAAGAGGTGAGAGCTTAATGCCCCCAGTGGAGCTGTGGATGAGTGGAAGGCATAGCACCATGCAGGAGAAGGACTCTTCGTTGTAAGCTGAATTTTGCATTCTCATTTTCACGACAGATTAGGGATATCACATCCTCTGCCTGGACTCGCTTTTGCTTAAACCTCATTCAGCAGCCGTGGGAGACACCCCTTCAGGAACAACCGTATTTCTACTTATTCTCCTTTTCCTATGGGAGCAGACATGGCCTTTCATCATTTTCTCAGCTGGGTAGATCAGCAGGACCACGAAAAAATGAATGGGCATCAGCAAATTCACTTAGTGATGTTGGCCAAGAGTAATTGAGTTTCCACTGCCCAGGATGCTGGGCATAAGCACTCAGTGGAGTCATTAGAACAGTGTATATCCATGCATGTATCTGTATGTATATGTATCATAGAATCATAGGATGTTTTGAGTTGGAAGGGACCTTAAAGACTGTCTAATACTACATCTGCCCTATCATGGGCAGAGATGGCATCCACTAGATGTGGTTGCCCAGGGCCACATCCAATCTAGTCTTGAACAATTCCAGGGATGGGGGTTTCACAACTCCTCTGGGCAACTATTGCAGTACCTCACGGCACTTGTGATGGCAAGTCATGTAAAGGTGGGTTTCAAAGCTCTCTTGAATTGGCTCAGTTCCCACATCAGCAAGAAAGACAGCCTTAAGGCTTTGCTTTGATAGAGAAGGTTTATGTACACTTTGGATCTAATCCAGAAGTCTTTAGTCACCTCTCAAAGGTGATAGAAACCCCCCGTAGCCCTGCAAAACAGTATGGCATTTGTACCCATAAAATAAATGCAGGATTGGAAGCACAGGAGAGTTTTTGCTTTCTTGTCAGACTGGCTGAGACACGGACCTGTGGGAGTACTGGAAAGCCACCTCCATTCAACGAAGAAAGCAAACACTGCTCTGGCAGACAGGGCTGGAGAGTGCTTGGAGAGGATCACATTATGTGCAGAACTGTTCCCAGGTTTCATTTGTGTGCAGCATGCACTAGCCCTCTCCTGTATTATTTCAACATGCAGCTCAACCAGGACTGCTTGCTTTAGGTTGCTGTTGGCATTTCTGCTCGCAAAGTGAATAGTTCATGGGACACCCAATGCTTCCCTGCTTTACCTGGGCCTGCTTTCCCAGTTTGAAGTGAAATGTCATT
Source organism: Serilophus lunatus (assembly GCA_013399895.1). Classification (NCBI taxonomy): domain Eukaryota; kingdom Metazoa; phylum Chordata; class Aves; order Passeriformes; family Eurylaimidae; genus Serilophus; species Serilophus lunatus. The sequence continues at coordinate 166,714 of VXBA01004914.1, forward strand.
ACTGAATTCTGCCCTCAACACACACATTGCAGTGCTGCTTTGGGATAAAAAAGCTCATAGTCTGTTTTTATGTTCTCTTTCCTGTCTATACTATATGTTTCACAGCAACTCAGTAACAGCATGCATGATACACTCCATTTCTCCCAGCATGGTGAACCAGAATTTTATGTATAAGAGAGCAGCTCCTTGTGATGAATGAGACACCAGACCCTGCTAGAGCAAAACACTCTCAACTTGGCTTGTCATTGGGTAATTTGCCAAAAAGAGACATGAGGTTAGCTTAAATTAAAAAAAATAAATAAATTAAAAAGTCATAAAATGAAGGAATCTGGCCCCTCTTACAGAGGGTCTAAAGCTGAAAGGTTACAATGAAAGGCAAGAAACACAGAAACTCTCTTTGTGTTCACTCAAGAGGACACCATTCATATTATGGTATACAGAAGGGCCAGACATCCTCACTACGTAAAACTTGCTTGTGTTGTTCCTGCCCTCCGTAAGGATTCCCAAAGAAACTGTCCATCCTCCCCTGGCGAGGGAGGCTGTCCAGATCTTCAGCAGTGGTATCACTTCATGGTCCACCTGGAAAACACAGAGCCTGGCCTAGATCCTGCATGGACAGCTTCATTAGCTTCAACAGGCTGTGGTGATTTACACCCTATGAAGAGCTGGCTGTGTGTCTCTGGATTGGTTGCTAGATAGGAATTAGATTTGATTACATGCTTGCTTATTCGGGTTGCACTGCACTAAATGGGACAGCTGCTGTGTGGGATGAATGGCCAACAGTAATGGATCTGCTCAGCTTTGTTGGTTTAGTGGCAGAGCAAAAAAGGCCTTCAACATTTTGGTTTCCTCTCCTGCCCCCAGTTCACATGTGGCACAGAAAGTTTCCACATTTTTTTCAGTGTACAAAGTGGCTTTGTGCAGTAACCAAATTAAATTTGAAGAGAGAGTGGGCCATAAACTGGAGGTGTCTGGTGTCAGAGCAGAAATTTGAGGATAAGCATCTAAGAGCACTTTGTATAGCACTATCTCATGTATAGTTCAGATAGCTTCAACCTGGCCCAGCCTCTATGAAAGGATGGCAGCGAAAGCCAGGAACAATAGTTAAGAGGTCTGAGAGAGGTCAAAGCTTTGAAAATATCTCAGAAGTGGAAAACAAGAAGGAAGAATAAGTGGTCAATTTTCAAGGGAACAAGCTCACCTGCAGGGTGCCATACAGCTGCAATAGGAGGATATGTAGAGCTTCATAAATTCAGGCTGAGAAAAAAGCCCTTACACACACACACATTTACAAATATATTAATATACATGTATATACATATTTGACTCAAGCTCAGAGAGAACTGTGAGAACCTTCAAAGGCACCCAAGAAACAACACATATCAATAGCAAAGGACCCAAACGACTCCTATATGCCCTATATTGTAAATCAGCTGTAGCTGCTCCTGAAAAGGATTTCTCAGCAGTCAGCCCAGCAAAGAACTCTGCTCTGACATGATGAAAACAAAATAAAACCTTTGCTGTGCAAACAGTTGATTGAAAAAAATAGTATCAAACCAGCACAATAACATTCAGTAAATCGGCTACAAGGGCGCATATGTGGCTTCTGTCATTCCACTTCAGAAAGGGGGAACATCAAGTAACAGGGAGACAACTGATAAAGGAAGGAGTGCAGAGATTTCCATACTAAGCAAGGCTGTACACAGCAGATTTGTTTAGCTTAAAGATAAAGTAATATATAAAAGGTCTGCCTGATACTTCTCATTTATTCTCCCTTGACACAAGAATAAATGATTTCTTGGTGAAATGAAAAAGGAGAGGACTTAAAAGAAACAAAAGGGTTTTTTATATTCTTACCTAAAGCACACCAAATTGTGGCACTAACTCCAAAGTGTTGTTGAGGCCAGGAGATTAGCATGATTACAGACAAAATCAGATGCTTAGGAGGAAAATGCAGTTACTTTAAACAAAAGTTTAGAAAAAAAGCATGTAAGCCTCTGTGCTTTTATGAAGAAGTATCAACAACATGCTTTCTCTTTCAGTCCAGGCCAGACAACTAGGAACACAGAATTGGTCCAAAGGTGCTAGAGGAGGGTTTGTAGCCCCAAAGCAGTGATTCAGGAAATGGTGCAGCTCTCCCACCACCATGCTGTGTGTCCTGAGCTGGGTGGATAGAAAGGGAGATGCTTATGGGCAGGGAGTCAGGGACATGACAGCCTAGCACCACTGAGACCATCACTGCAGTAACTTTCAACTCCCATGTCCACCTTTCAGTATGGTTGCTTCAGCCTCATAAAGGCTGAAGACCAGGTCTGGAAAACTCTCCTGTCAAGAGTGGACCCAGAACAGGGAGGTACCCTTCTACTCATTTGGGAGAGTCTGATCTAACTTACATGGCCAACAGCAAAATAACAAGAGCAGCCTAAGGAATTCAGGTGATTATTGAAACATGTAATTGCACGCAATTAGATGAACAAGAAAATTTGCTATGTCTGCAGACAGCAGAAAGGCTTGGATTTACTGGATAAGGGAAATAATTTAACTCCCTTTTCTCTGGACCATGTAAGATAGCACAATCCCTTGAGGAGGGTTTCCCCTGGCTCTCAGTGGACAGGATTTCATCCATCAGCTGTTTCTAGCCTACAGCAACCATATTCCTCCATCCTCCCTCCCTCCCTAGCTTGACTCCTTTCAACCTTGTGTTTCACAGCTGAATGCCTGGGTTGGAAGAGATGGGTTTGGAAATGAAATTACTGCAAGATGCAGAGGGCAAGCAGGCAACCCAGGGTGCACTTCCAGAGGTCACATCATCCTGTCCTTTCCTATGGGAAAGTGCTCTTTAAATCTCATCACACCCTTCTCCAACAGTTTCAGAGCTCAAAGCTGACCGCGCAGTTACATGTCTGTGATGCCTTTCTCCAGCTGGGTTATCCTGACAGGGCTGCTCTGCTGCAGGAACAAAAGGTTTTCTCTTTGTCTTTGCTGGGACCCCGATGATGCTGCTCAGAGTCAGAAAATGACTCTCCTTGAGAAAGTGTGAGCTCCATGTCAGTCTTAGGGATACAGAAAGGGACAAGATCTGCATTTGCAGCTGCTGCTTTGCTCCTGAAGGCAGTGTGGTTTATCACATGGAGGAGACGTGCACTTGCCCAGGCTCTCTGCAAAGGGGTTTGACTGTGGGAGAGCATGCACAGTCACCTGTGACAGTTACACCATGACCCTGTGTCTGCAACTGCTTCAGGGACTGTCTTTCAGGGGTCTTGTGTAAGGTGATGGGAATGAGCATGTGGTGCCTTCCTGAACTGGTGCAGGGGTACCACAGGTTCGAAGTGATAAGGACATTGCTTACCTTTACAGGTAGCATAGCTAACCATGCTGAATCTGAAAACACCAGTGCATGTTTCCTCGTGCTCATCCTCGCTATCCACATCCATGGGCTGGTGTGGGGAAGCCAGGTAGGACCAGGACAATGCACTGGCTGCACCTGACAGAGCCTGGTGCTGCTGATAGCCAATTACCCTAGTAAAGAGCTTTCAGTACTGCCGAAAACAAAATACTTATGCAAGCCAGAGCTGAAAGGGAAGGGTGAGTGGCCCCTGGTCCTACCAGCTCACCACTTGTCTGGTGCCAAAGCCCAGCTTCTCAACAAAGGTATGCAGTGTCTAGAGGGAAGAGAGTACCTTGATTTCTTCTTGTTGGACTCTCTTGTTTGCCATCAACAGACTTAAACTGGATTTTAGACAATTAAAGTTTGTGATATTTTTCCAAAGGCATCACATGAAAAATATTTAAAGGTGTTTAGCATCAAGGCACCTTCCAAACACTACTACAGAGAGCCTGGGGGGCTCCCTTCCTTGCCCCTCATCAGGGCTGTTTCACCAAGGGACAGTGGAAAAGTGTCCAAGTTCCTTCACTCACCTTGCATTGTCCCTGTGAAACAAACATCCCCTTGGTATAGGAGTAGCTTCACCACTGGCCACACCAGGGGAATCACATTTGGCCAAGACCCAGTTCCACCATGGCACTGGCGTAAGGAGAATGGCTGCAACATGTCCCCATGTAAGTTAGCTGGGCCGGGGAAGGTCTCCTGATCCCTGGAGGATCCATGGAGAGAAACTGGAATTGGTTCCTGGTAAAGGGAAACTCAGAGCTGGAACACCACTGAGACAGCACAAAGGCTTTGGTGGACAGAGAGGAGGTGCACAGACACATGTCCAAGGAGGTGAGCTGGGCAATCATACATCTAGGAATGGGCAGAAAAATCATTGCCACCAGGGGCTGCAGGGTCCTACCCATCCCAAAAACCCTGTTAGAAAAGCAGGGGTAGAGGATGCAGGGGGCAGTAGCTGATAGGAGGAAGGTGCTGAGAGACATTCATCAGAGATGTACGGAAGTGCAGTTGACCCTGTCTCTGCCATATCCCTAGCAATTCCCTCAAAGCTAGGGATCAGACAGCTTTAAATATAAGGCTTCTTGATCCTTATACAAGCTCTAGCCCTACATTGGAATCCTCTGGGAAATAGCAGGAGTTATGGCATTGCATCACTAAGCACGTCAACACACATTGGACATGCTCTCCTGCAGTCCCAGCTACTATTTCTGTCCCTGGGTTTCCACAGCTTCTTCCAGAGATGCCAGTGTGGTATCCAATTAACTCATCAGTCACAGCTCTATGAGCTTTGCTGGGTGCAAACTCTCAACTACATAAATAATAAATGGGAAAACTAACATCTTATCTCTGTTTCCCTGCTCCTTTCAACTGCAAATGCATCTGGTGCAGTCACCTTAGTGCTTTTCACACACACACACACACACACACACACACACACACGGAGACACCAAGTGCCTGCACTCCAGTTTGATTAATTCTTCATTTGGTATGAGTTCAGTTTGTGGTAAGGCTGTACACACAACTAGAAAATAAGGCTGGCTTTAGTAGACCTAATTTTCATTAATCTTGTTGCTCTCTCTGTCTCACTGCAGAAAGGAACTGAGGTTAATCAGAAATTAGGAGTCTCCTTCATAGAGCTGGTGGGAGCTTGCAACAGGGCTGCATTGGTTATTTTCCATATTCCCCCGAGGCCCATGAAGGAACAGACATTTAGTCCAAACTATGTTACTTGGCTAACAAGATTTACAAGCAGTTTGAGATAATGCAATCATTTCCAAAATGAAGGAAAAGCATTCTCTAAAAAGTAAAGCTGGGAGAAGGAAGCTAAGGGGTCATTTTCTCCAAATTCATTATCCCCAGCCTGTGTTTTGCAGATGTGTGTTTGTGTTGCTTTCAGACTATGAAGACTAAATTAAAGGGCAGCTCTGTAGATTCAGAGCTAGCTTTACGTGCAGTAGCATTTTTCATCTTCGTCTGGATTTTTCTTCCCTCTGCCTCCCATGAATCTTATACAAACAAACAATAGCATCTAATTAGGTTGCTCAACCTTACCTTGTCACCCACTGTGTGTTACTCCATGCAGCCTTTGCTTGAAAGCAGCAATGCAAGAGCAGAACATGTATCAATACAAACAGGAATGCTGAGCTAATGCAATAATGCTCTCCCAGATGGATGCCTGCTCTACAGTGTGTCAGATCCCCAGATATTGTGCCTGCTTCCTTATTCACCTGAAACTGTGTAGTAATGTGATTAGCTTTCCAAAATGATCAATGGTCATTGAATCATAGAAATCAGAGATGGAAAAATCAAGTGCATCACACTGCTGTCCATCACCTCACTTATGAGTATATCCACACACAAGCTTCTTGCTACTGATGCAGGATCCTTCCCTAGGGCTGAGTAGAGTTGGATTTTTAATTACTCCAGCAATGAAGTTTCCAGTGTCCCCTGGAAGTCTATGAGCTAACCAGGCAGACATCACCCACTGTACTGACAGTTCTTCCTAAATTTTCCCTTGCTCCCTCATCCTTGCTGAGCTCCGTCATCCTGCTGAGTTCCCTGCCAGTGAGTAATCTTGCCTTTGCTCCACCAAGCTCTGCACACACACTTCTGCTATTTCACTACAAGCAAATACCTCAGGCTTTCTCTGCCCCTATGTCCATGGTCCTCCTGGTTTCTATACTGAACCACGCCTATATAGACAGCTGAGGTTTTACTGCAGAAGGAGGAGGAGATGCTGGTGGTCACAGCTGAAAAGGCAGGAGGGCCAAGGCAGAGGAACTCTGAGACAGATCAAGGACCATGCTCAGCACAGTAGAAGATGCACTGAGGTGTGACTGAAGGAGCAGAGGGAAGAGCAAGGCATCAAAACTTGCTCCTCCCCAGAAAAAAGAATGGAGGACATTAGAAATGCTACATAGCTGTAAAGACAAACTACCTTCATGCACTTCATTTGCCAGCTTTCACGTGCACAACAAGGTCTGGTAAGTACACAAGATGTTTAATATTAAATGTACTATTTACTATTTACATAGCAAAAAGTGCATGCTAAGGGGCTCTTCCAAGGCAAGCAATATACTGAGCCTGGCCTAAAAAAAACTCCCTTTGCTCCTCCTAGCAAGGCCAAGAGGAACAAACTCTTTAAAAGTCTGGGAACATGTCCATTGGCAGCAGGGGTGTATGTAGGTCATGGTGATGCAGTGGAGCCTGGGGCTGCGGCCAGGCTGGCCAAGGCTGCCCGGGGCCATTACTGTGGCTTTGACTCTTTCCCCAACCTCTTCCTGCCAGCCAGCTCATGCCCACGGTGTGGTGCCCCTCGGCTCCTTCCCTCTTGAATTACATCATGGGGAAAATGTCCTGCCCTTGTCTTTTCTGATTTCTGACAAAGGTGATGGCAGTTAGTGGAGAAATAAACAATTTCAAAACAGGACAATACTGTGCTTCAACACAGACAAGGGAAGAGGGAGGCAGCATAGGGAACTCAGCAACCCAGGGAGCAAGTGCAGGGGGAGCTTCTCTGGGACTCTGGACATAAGTGTGTGGAAACAGGACTGCAAGGCTGCAGGGAGGGATTCTTGCTAGAGATGGTGGGGAAGAGTTCCTGATCTCTTTGGTAACCCCTGTCATTTCAGGTGGTTACAAAACAGAGCTAGTTTGCTGATAAAAAAGAGAGCTCAAGCTAAAGGTGCCGGCCAAAGCCTTAGACACAACCCAAGGCAGTGCTTCTTGGAAAGAAAAAAAAACATATTTCTCTTAAGTGGTCAACAGCTTGGACTCTGGCTAAATTTGTAGTAGCCTACAGTAATCTTGAAGGTCAGCTCACATCACTGATGTCTGCCTGCCATCCTTGTGCTGCTGCTGGGAGCACGGATGGACTTTGCCTCTTGTGGCAGCTTTCTTCCTAGAGTTGCCAGCTGTGCCAAGCTGCTCCAAATCCAGCCCTGCCATGCCCAAAACCACACTGTGGCTCAGGGACAGGCAGGCAGGCTGCCCTCCCCATGTCCTTGAAAGTCTTGACTGTTTTATTTTGGAGATTCAGATAGAAGGAATTTTCTGAAGCTCTTGGATTATGTTACCATCCAGGCTTGTCTCCCAGCATCGTCACAGAGATGGCTGTGACATAAACAACCATGATGGCTTTGAGGGGATTTCGTGTTGATGCATTCAGAGCACCTCCCAGACACAGGAGTGACTTTTCAAAGAAAGCAGCTGCAATATTTTCCCCTTGCACAGAGCAGTTTCTTCTAAAGAAGTTAGCACACAGTATAAGAGAATTTAAGATGATCCCCTTTATCCTCATCATCATCACAACATGATGAATCAAAGTTGGACTTTTCATATCAGTGCTTCTCTCCCACAGCTTCCATCAGAATCTTCTCCAGCACTTCAGTGCCTTTCATTCCTGCACAGATTTGTATTTGTTGATGAGAAAATGAAACTCAAAGCTCTATAAAATACATGTAAAATCCTATTGCACTAGATGCCCTGGAGATCAGTCAGAAAATGTGCTTCCTCAATGATCAGTGCTTGTGTGCTTAGCCCCAAAACATAGACAGAGGGCTGATCTAATCAGCTGGCCTTACCCAAATCCCACCATGCTGAATGTTTCTAAGTACATGTAATGAAAGCCCATACCCTTTAGCTTCCAGATACCCAGTCATTTGCACAGTGCACTTGAACACCACTCACTGCTCATCGGCAGGGCTGTGTTGCACTGAGTCAGTGGAAGCTGCCTAATACACTAAAGCAGCTCTGAGTTCAACCTGATGGAAGAAGCAGCAGGCAAAATACTGTAACTCGTCAGACAATGTAAGATATCATAAGTAATAAGCAGCAGTGGCAGTCTACAAAGTAGTTTATAAAGGGCTTGATGAGTAACTCAGCTGAGCCTCTGGATTACACACAAGACGAATCATTTCATTTCTGTCATGCAGCAGCCCATCTGCAGTGTGCAAGGAACCGTTCCTGCTTCTCACATCTCAAGGGCTTCAGATAAAAGGGTGAGAATGGCTGCCAAAACCAGGCAACACAAGGCAAATTTTTCACTTACTCTTGAAAGAGATGAGTGATTCTGTAAGCCAGATTTCTATAATTGAGGAGCACTTGATATGCACAGATGTGCAAACCCCTAAATGGACAAACAACTGTGAAAAGTTCAAGAAGTGGGCTGTGCTGCTTGATAGCTGCTCCTAAATCCAAAATTGGATTTAGCTGGAGGCACTTACATCTTATAAAGCAGCACTGATTTCTGCCCTATGCAATACTGCTGAAATTCAGGAAACAAACTATCTGCAAGAGGGACCCACAGCAAACTTGTGTACTGTCAGATGCAGAAGCTACAAGCACTCACTTCTCTGACTTTATCCAACCGTCACCTTCAACATATTAGTCCTGCTTCCTCAAGAGAGCCGCCCTGGCTATTCGCCCAGGGGCATCCTACTGCTTCAGCTTTTCTAATCTCTCTGAACCTTTCACCAGGCAGTTTCCATTCTGGCTTCTCAAAAAGGAACCCTGAGTAACCTACTCTCTACTGTGAATTTCTTGAACAAAGCAGAGACATGGACAAGCCAAAAAAAGAACTTGCCTTCTTCTCCTGAGGGACTTGAGTCAGCATCTTTGCATCTACCTGCAACAAGAAAACTTTTGCTGCACATGCAGCATGTGTGTGCAGGATACATTACACCCTAGACACATGTTTCCTTGCAGGTTCATCTGGAAATGCACAGCAAGGCTGATATGGCCAAAAGGCACTTGGCTCTTTGCAGAGCACTCATTGAATCAGACTAATAGCATTCATCCAGGACTGATAGGCCTCTGGGATTTCAGCCCTTATATTCTTCTTCTTGCACAGAGACAGCATGTTGTGAAGGTCCTATCTGAGGAGAAGCAGATTTCTAAGCCTAGTTGCCGACTCAGACAACTGAGGGAGAAGATGAACTCCTAATGGAAATGGTATTTGTGGTTTCACAGTCACACAGAGAGACCAAGCATTTGCAGTGTAACCACCTTGAAATGTTGGTCATCAAAGTAACCTTAATTAATTAATTGTATTTGCAGCAAAACATACAAGTGTGTCTATCTTATCAGGGGAGCTAGGGCATTCCTGGAGGTTGTGGAGTTTGGGATACCCATGTGGTTCGCACTCTATGCTGTGTGTAGGCCTTCAGATGCCCTTCCTTTCTCCCTTGTATGACAGGTGGATGAACATTTCCCATCCTCAAGCATAGGTTCTTGTCACTGAGCCAAGTTGTAGGGCAGAGGAGCCTTGGGGTGTGGGACAGCTGAGCATCTGCCATCTCTTACCAGAAAGGTGAGTCCTGCTTGCTGTTAACAAGCTTTTGCAAGGTAGAGAGATCTGGACAGGATGATCAATGGGCTGAGCCAACAGAAGGAGATTCAATAACCCCATTCATCACTACAGACTGGGCAAAGTGTGACTAGAAAGTGGCCCAGTGGAAACAGACCCAGAGGTACTGGTTGATAGCCAGCTGAACATGAGTCAGCATGTGGCCAGGTGTCCAAGAAGGCCAATGGCATTCTGGCCAGCGGGACTAGGGAAGTGGTTGTCCTGTTGTAGCCGTTTAAAAACAAGGCTTTTTTGAAGGGGGTTGTGAGAGAGAAACCCCATTTACCCGGTTAAAATTCAGTTTTTCCTCCAAAAAGCTGTCGGGGAGGGGGCTGTCCCGGCCGGGACCGGGGGACGGGGAGGGACCCTTTTTACCTGTGGAGGCCAGGCTCTGGGCTTACCTGTTCTCTTGGGGTTTGGAGAAGGAAATTGGGATCGGGGGGCCGGGA
>VXBA01004914.1:177314-220004 GCA_013399895.1 Serilophus lunatus
GTGGGATTTCCACCCATTCCTCTCAATCGGAAGCAAGTATTCGGACAAGGGAGGGAGGGACTGGTCTTTTTCACCTGTGTTTGTGTTTTTTAGAGACTAAAGGGCCAGAAGTGCTTCCAAAGAGAGAGGGAAAAGAAGGACACACCCTTTCCTACCCTTTTCCCTCTGTCCCTTTCAACTAGTCATCACCCTACCTCTCTAATTTAATTCTCTTGTAATAAAAAGTCCCCCTGCTGACTGTTCTATTCAGTTTTTCCGTCGCCTTTATTGAACTCGCCCCCCTGAATGCTAAACAGTGCTTAAACCACTACACCTGTACTCAGCACCGGTGATGAGAAGGCCACACTTTGAGTATTGTATCCAGTTCTGGGCTCTTCACTGCTAGAAAGATATTAAGGTGCTGGAATGAGTCCAGAGAAAGGCAACAAAGCTGGAGCACAAGTCCTGTGAGGAGCAACTAAGGGAACAATGGTTGTCTAGCCTGGGAGAAAAGGAGGTTCAGGGGAAACCTTATCGCTCTCTACAGCTACCTGAAAGGAAGTTGTTGCAAGGTAGGGATCATCCACTTCTTCCATTCAACTAGTGACAGGGCAAGAGGAAATGGCTTCAAGCTGTTCAAGTTGGACAGCAGGAAGAATTTCTTCACTGAAAGGATGATCAGGCATTGGAATGGGCTGCCCAGGGAAGTGGTGGAGTGTTCAAGAAATGACTGAATGTGGCACTTAATGCTGTGGTTAAGTTGTTGGTGTTCAGTCAAAGGCTGGACTCGATGATATCGGAGATGTCTTCCAACCTAAATGACTCTAAGTGACAATACACTTTGTGGGCTCTTGCCAGGAGAGATGGGTTCACATTAAATGGAAAGACATCAGGAGATAATGTCTTCAAAGTGCTTCAGATCACTACCTTGCATTTCAGTCCACTGTGCTAAGGGAGAGCTACCTCAGTCACTCTGTTTTGCATCTCCACGTGTAGTAGCACCACTGCCACTGCCTGAGAACATCCCTGGGATCACTGATATGCCCCAGGCATTGGGACAATGGGCTGTTCCTCACCACAAGGAGAGCCATTTCCTGAAATGCATTCATCTCTCACATAGCTCTTTGCTGCCTGATGTAGCATAGACAACCTCCTTCAGCTCCCATAAGCTCATTTGCCTCCTGCTTGGTGGCAGCAGGCAGGCTTTTGGCAGCAGGTTTCACCAGCAGCCCCAAAGTGGGACTCTCCATTCTGTGACATTTCCAGGCAGCTCTACTGTTCCAGCACCTCTTGCTCTATAGGTTTTGGCATTACCTGGAGCTGATTTTAAGACTTAAACAGTTGTTTTTCACCATGCCACAAGATAGCACCCTTAGTATCACCTATACCATACCCAGGGAGCAGTCTGATTTCTCAAAGCATGGCAAAACACCACCACAGTCCAGTCTTCCCTCCAAATTCATGACCATAAAACATCTGCGCTTTACTGCCCTTGTCTATTTGCTCCAAAACAAAGACCCACAACTCTGATGGCAAAAAACAAAGCACAAACAGCTGCCCTTCACCTGAGAACCCAAAAACTGTCCAAGAAACTGTGCAAACCCTGGTTTTTCCTGTTCTACAGCTGGGGGTTTGTCAGTAAGGAGAGGCAAACAAACCGTTTCTGGCTGAAAGATGGCTTCCAAGAGGGCTGTGGTAGGCAGAGTGTTTCTATTTTGAGACACATCTCCTAAGGTCTCCAGCACCCCGCTGCATTCCCAGACCTTGCTTTAAGTTCTCTGGAATGACAGGAGGGGAGAGACTCATTTCTGGAGAGTTGCTTTTTGGCACAATGACAGTGGGCTTTCAGTTTTCAAGGGGTCATAGAGAGGCAGGGGGTATGCAAATATGCTGAAGTGCTGCAGGCTCTGCTGTTTGCTCAATTAGGTTCACCTAATTCTGCAACATCAAATGTGTCAGGTTCTCCAGTTCTCATTTCCTAATTTATTCTCCCATGCTAATATAGTTGGTTTGTTCTAGTGCAGCTCTTCTCCAAGGCAAAATCAGAGATTGTTACAGCTTCCACCAGCTGGATAGTAAACTGAGATAATAGCATGTTTTGGCAGAGGAATTGGCAAACGGAAGGGAAAACAGAGTGAGGAGGTGAGCATGGATGAGAGCCATCACATCTGCAGTGATTTATTTTCAACTTCACTTTTTAAAACTGCTCTGGGTACAGATTGCCTTCCCCACTTCGTCTTTGCTAATGCTCCACCTTGAGACTGGGCGACATGGGCAACTACCTGGAACTGGTCAATTTCCTCGGTGTTTCTCTGTGGTGTGATGAAAACACTGCTGCAGAGAGCTGTGGCAGCCACACCAGGCAAACTCCCTTGCTTTCCCCAAGATAGGTCTGTGTTGCAGTGCCCTAATGAACAACTGTGTTCATTACCTGAGGTGATGTGTGTTTGTACTGGCACCCACAGGGAAAGAAAATAGTAGGCAAACAGATTTCTCTCTCTCCAAATGTTCTGCTATCAGGATCAGGGGACAGGAAGAAACAGCTGAGTGCCTTTGACTTGCTGCTTCAGGTAGGCCACTGAGGGCTGCCAGGGCCATGGAGAGGCTACAGGAGAGACTTCTGCCCAACACTGAAACTACTCAACTAGCATCAAACCCACAATACCCTACTGTAAGGCTTTGTCCTGACTGAGAGGTTGGTGCCAGCATGAACTTAAGATCTGCAGGACTGCTTGTTCTCATGGATGCAGACGAGTTCCAAGGCGGATCACTGCAGACATTAAAGCCCTTGTCAGCTGAAGGTCGATGTAGCACAGGTTTTTACTCCACTTAAGACCTCCATTTCAGTTTTGCAGAATAAATGAGTTTTTGCTACAGTCTGTAACTGGCATTCCTTCCAGCTTGCAGAACCATCTCGGAAAAGGATATGGGATGTCCAGTAGAAGATCTCCCACCAGCCACAGTTATATCCCAGTCTTCAGCATTTCTTTACTCAGTAGGCACTAAGCCTCACTCTGCCCTGAAGGAAATTCAAGATGAGGACATTTTGCAGCACCAGAAGTTATGATGAACAAAGCTATCTTTCCCTTGGAAAATCAAGCTGTTGCAGAGAGATGCATCTCAATTCCTCACAAGTGGAGAGTCTGCACACCAGCCAGCATAAGATCTATTTGTGTGGGAAGTGAAAAGCAAACCAAGGAGTTTCTTTCTCTTGCACTGATGGAGACCACAAATAACTCCCTTGCAGGTGGCGAGCTGCCAATGATTCCCAAACATGAACCATGCCCAAGAAAACATCTTGTCACATTAATAGTGTCATCAGTTATCAATCAGATTTTTTCTCTCCTGTTTTTAGGTCATTGAAATGTTGAGGGCTGGTGCTGCTCCAAAAGAATTGGGTTCCTTCTGCAACAGTTTTGCATTCATCTCTTCTCCTCAACTTGCTTGTGTCTTCCACATCCCCAAGGGTTTGTGAGATCTAATCAGCTGGATCCAGGAGCACCTGCCATCCTGCATTTTGGACTCTGAACAAGATGTAATGCAGCAAAAACAAATAAAGGCCCTGATTTTGTAAGTCAAAGGCTTCTTTGGAGCACTGGAAAAATACCTAGTTCCCATGTTAGACTAGGATTTGTACATCTGTCTTCAGTGTCTCGCACAAGGAATTATGGCTGCATCATCGGCAGGATTTAGAGCTGCAGTCAGCTCAGAATGATCACAAGGCTGTATTTTCTTTATGACAGATGTATGGGTTTATCACATCCTCTCCTTTGAATATATATGCCCTCCAGTATATATACCTAAGGTGTGTTTGGGCAGAACTCAGAATATGACTGAGAGAAGATCCTGGCTTTCTCCTGGGTTAAGTAGAGCACAGCAGGACTGATAGCACAAGGCATGCTGAAGAACAGGTTTCCTCACTTGGGCACGTACCATTTTGGGTCTAATTTACCCTGGCTGATAGCTACTAATTTGACAAATACTTTAACCAGACATGTTTTTAGTGCTTCCCTTGCTCATGCGTGCTGGGCTATATGATTGCACACTGTGATTGTGCATCTAAAATTATGGTGGCTGATCAACTGAAGGCAGAAAAGGCAGTTAGAGCTCAAGAAAAAGCCTGCCAAGTTTCTAATAAAATTCAAAACAGAGCAATATTTAAGAGCATACAAGAAGCCAGCATTTGTCTGTGTTTCAGTCTGCCTTGAAATCCCTTGAGCAATCAACCCACATGGAGGCAGCTCAAGGAATGGAAAAATCAGTCACTTCTATTTCTCATGTCTTTTTTAGTCTGCAAAGTACAATATGCAGTGGGAAAATGAGATCCAAACCACTTACTCTGCAACAAAAGCAATTTTGGTTGTTTTCAACTTGAGAAAACCAGTGATACCTCTTCCTAAGACCTCTCAGGACAGAAGTCCATGGATGTTCGATCAATCACCTATCCCCAAATACGATGTTTCTTAAAAAAGTGCAGTTGTTCCCTAGCTCCCCAAATGATCCTTTAGTTCCATGGGCACATGTGTTGTGATCCAAGAAATTTGTTCACAAGTCTAAGTTACAAAAAAAATCTATTCCTACCACCATTACTACCACATTTCTTAGTTATTTAGTGTGCTCCCAAGCACAGGTTTTTAGTCACTTTTTGTTAAATACCCAAGGGGGAAGAGGTATTTGTGCTGCGTCTGTGGCTGTATCCTCCGTCTTTTACAGACTAGGTTTGGGAGAGCTCAGCTGCCAAGGTCTGTCTTGCCCTCAGTCCTCCAGTGAAGCCAGTTCCTCTAGTGGTGTGAGACACACAGAGATACAGTGGATGAGTCAGCAGGAAGGCGAAGGTCACATGTATCTCTTACGTATCACTCTGTGTCTGCACGTCTGTGTGTTCTGAAGTAAGCCTGGAAGGAGTGTGCAAATGTGATTCCCTGATGGTTTCCCATCCTAAAAAAAAGTCTGCAAGGACATTTCTCCCACCTCCAAGTGAGGAAGACAACGCTGCTCTCTCCAGCATCACCAGTGTATAGTGTATAGGCATTGGTGTGATGTGGATTGGGCCAGCATGAACCAGAGTGCCACCTACATGACCTGCTGCCATGTCATGGACACCTCTTCTTGGAGAATAGGGGAAAGCTCATAAGAAATAGCTCTCCACTGCCAAAAAGGGCCTCTCAGAGGCCTTATCTAGGCTAAGACGGATAGCTAGAGAAATTCTTATGATAGCTTTCACTAAGGACGATGTCAATGGCCCTGAGTTGCAGGTGATATTTCCTGAGCTCTGACACCATTGTACTTGGCACGACCTCTTAAAATCACCACTTTCTGCAATAGGACCAGTTTTCTAAATACCATAGATCACATTTTAGCTGCTTGTTTTACCAACTGTAAATCCAGCTCACATGGTATGATAAGTAGTGCCCTACAATGAGAACTACCTTTGTTGGTAACAATTTTGACTCTAAATTTCGTATTTGAAGTACTAATTGTCCTTATGCTTGAAGTCTTTCCAAGTTTTCCTTTTCAATATAAGGCATATAAGATCCCATAATCAAGGCAGCAGAAGTCATTACATTTGAGTAGAGGCTATTTGCATCTCCGTCTTAAGGAAAACTTCTTTATTTCCTCTAAATATTCGTAATTCTCTTTAGAGGAATAATATGTACTATCAGACCTGTCCAAAAATATCTAGTTGAAAGTTTTTTCACCAGCCAAAACTTATCTTGCAATTATTTTCTGAAAATGTTAAGCCTTCTCTATCTTCCAAACAAAATGTTTAAATACCACATTTCCCCAGACTAATTTTTATAGCATTATTTTCAGTGTTCTTTGAAAACAACAATAATAAAATAGACATTTATTAATATAGAATTGTAGTTCTATGAATTATTATGATTATTATAATTATTATTATTAATTTCTCTGCCATTACTTTACATTCTCACTGTTGCTGATTCCTACCCATTTCTTTCACTTTTCTTCCAGCATTTCATTAATTTTTTAAAACTGTGAAAAAATGGAGGGGAAGAAAGACTGCTCTCTTCTCTTTGCTAAAGTTTTCTGAATTCTGAAATGCTACAAGTTACCACAGCCATGGTTTTACATTTCATTTGTTATATCAGAGATTTCTTCCCATAAACCCAAGGAATTCTGGAAAAGATGAAGAGTAGAAAAAGAGAAGTTTAAAGAAGAAAGTGAGTAAAAAATCTTTTGCCCACCCCTCCCAGGGACTTGACAATCACCTATGGTCCTGTTTGGAAAGACTGAATAAGAATGAGAAAGCAAAAAACAGGTGAAGATTCTAGGTTTTGGGTTGGTTTAGGGATTTTTCTTGGATCAATCTAGAATTTTCTTATTTCAATATTGTGAAGTTTTGTATTTTGCCAGTTAAATTTCTTTCCTCCCTCTTCAATGAGCTCTACCCTTCAGACTATGTAGCAACTTTTCCTATTTAATATTTCACTAGTTCACCTTGCATTTGTTTCCAAAAATAGGGCTCAGCACTAATTATCTCTGGTTATGGGAATAATTAACTCAGACGAGAGGCCTCCCCATATACAAACTTGCTCCATGCACTGTTTCTCCTTTTATCACATCCAAACACAGTTCACAATTTTTTTGTGAAAACAAAATTGCAAAACCCGGGTCACCATCCCCTGACCTGGTATTGTGGTTTCCCTCTTCTCAGGATACACCCTAAAGCCTCAGTCCTGTGAAATGCTGTCTCTAAGGACACAGTGCCCCCAGGAAGTCTAGGCACAGGCAGTTTCCTAGTTACAAGGTATTTGTCTTCCGCACCAAGTGTCCGTTTCCCGCTGGTGAGATACAGAGAATGAAAGCTCTGGGGCACTATCAGCCTAAGTCAACACATACTATTAATAATCATTACTTCTGCACTGCATATTGCTTGGCACCCTCAGACAGATTTAGCTCTGCTTTCTGCATCACAGTTGTACACACATTTATTACCACGCAGTTTACAACCAATATAATTACTTGGGCGACTACTAAAACTACAGATACGGCAGAAAGACTTTTTTTATCTCTTGAACCATTGGAAAACCAGAACTAGAAAATCACCAGGCTAAAAAAACCCCCAACAATAAAGTGACTGTTAAAGGGATTAAATGATTTTCTCCCCATACTTACTTGAGTGTTTGCCTTTTTTTCTGGTTACTGGTTATTATGGATTACTGCCCTAATCGTGCTGACAGTAGCATTGCCAGGCCCTGTTTTTTGTAGTGGGACAGGAAGCAGATGAGGGTGAGCATATAGGTGTTCCTGAGCTAGGGAAAAACAGCAGCTCAGGGCAGGACAGCTGAGATGGACCAAAGTGACCAGTTCAGACAGGGACAGAGGAAATCACTGCTCCATAATTGCAAAGTTCCAGATATTTTCAGAACATAACTAAGTTTGTCTGCTTTTAATTCTGAAGCCTAATACTTAGAGCCCTTTAAATAAGGACAAAGCAAACAGAAATTATATTCAGAGAATGCTCCTGATACCTCTCAAAGTCCAGTGCTGGAGAGAAAAATAAACGCTAAAATCCTAAACTTTCCTACTTACACTATGTGTCATAGATAGAAAATTCTGGCTTTGCAGGGGAATGCAATGGACCCACATTATTTTGCATAATGATACTTTGTGTTTTTGCTGTCCACTATCCTGTCCATCCAGCCTGATACAGATGTGCCCTTGTTTGGACCATAAAATCAATGCTCACAGGTGTCTCCCAGGTACATGGCTCAGGATCTCCAAGCCATGAGCAGCTGTCCTGGTTTTCCTTCATAATGCACATTAGGAGACACAGACTGTCTAGAAGATAATATGATGGATCTCAAGGAAGTGTTTTAAAAAAACCTATGCCTAAACCCATGAGGTTCTATTTCAGGTTTGAAATGCAGTGTGTAGAGCTGAACCTAGCCTTTCAATCCAGAAAATGATAAAACATTTTAGAAAACCTATGACAGCCCATTGGTTTCTCTCAGGAGATGCTGGTCGACTGAAAGCCAATAAGAGGAGGCTGTGGCTAGGATACAGCTGCTGTTTTTCTCCTCCCGGCAGACTCAAGTCCCACCTGTGGGTTGCTGAATTCCAGAAAGCTCACCCCAAAGCTCACTGGCTGGCAGGGGAGTTGCAGCAATGATGCATTCAAGTAGGTTCCTGCAGGCTGGTCCCAGACCCCTGTTTCTCCATTTCCCATTGGCAAGGGCCCTGCTTTTGGTCACTGGATGTGGAAATACTGTTTAGTCACTGAAGCGATAAGCTACTGTGGGTGCTGGGAGAGGGTGAGTGGAGAGGTGATGCACAGGAGGAGGAGTGCCACAAAGGTTTTTGGGGAACGGGACACAAGCATGTGGCCCACATGGTGACAGGTAGAGGCACAGCTGTGTGTGATGCAGAGGAGGTAAAGGACAGCAGAGACAAGGTGGGGAGAACCCCTCTGACGTGGGCGCTCTCAGGAACTGGCTCTGTGGTTAAACTGTCCAAGGACAGTTGATAACACACCACGTAGAAAGGATCCTGCATGCACTGAGAGAACTGGTAAACAGGGGGATTTCCAGCACAGGCAAGGCTGGATAAATCCCAAAGGGCCACTGCTGGATTAGTATGGGAACACAAGCAGCAGCAGGCTGTTTTTCCCTGCATGATGCCTGTGCTGGAGAGCAGGAGTGAGAGGGACCCTTTAGGGGCAGCAGCCCTTTTGTGCACAGGTTCCCACTCACAGTCTCAAACTGGAGATGCTGGATGCCAGCTCCAGCCACACACAGCAGGGCAAAGATTTTCCTCACTGCCCTCAGACTCCTATTTTTGAACTGTTGCATATGTTTCCTTTTATTATCAGTCATACTCATTTGCTTTGAAAGGAGGTTACAAATAAGGAGAAAGCCCCTCGTTAATTGACTGGATGATTTATTGTATCCTCCCTCCCATAGCAGCCACACAGGCTTAAAAACTGTATGACGAGCAGCTGCTCAGCTTTTGTTTGGAAATGAACTGGGTTAAGGCTAAAGTGGAAGAGATGGGGATAACCCTAGTTGTCAGCTGCCTGTTTTGTAACCTATAGACAGCTTTTCAGTGGGGAGGCCCCCAAAAAGGAGACCCTCCCTGCACTGTGCTGGTTACAAGTCAAAATCTGTCCACCATTCTGTTGGCATGTTACTTACTCTGGAGCACCAAAATTTGTTCTCGCTTGGCACTTCTGAAAGATGTAAATAGACAGGATAAATGGACAGAGATTTCCTAAAATCTCACCAACAGGAATTTTTTCAGCACACAAAAATACCCCTACTCTGCTAACCCAGAGGGGAACTTGTGTTGTCCTTAAAGTCAGTCCCAGGCAACTGATGTAACAAACAGGTTTCTGGATGCTTTCGGAAAGAAGTACCACTGAGAATTGGGCTTCCCTGGGTAATGAGGGAGGGGGAGGAAAAAGATAAAAAAGCCTAAAGGAAAAAGGTGTAAGAAGTAAAGTAATGGAAAGGAGGAGGGAAAAAAGAAGTGAAAGTGGAAACAAAGCTTAAAACAAGCTTCAAAAGTCATCAAGGGAACAGAAAATAAAATGAACCCCTAATGTCCAACAAAGTTCAAATGTCTTGGTTCTGGGTATGAACAGAAGAGCTTGTCCAGGCAAACCAGAGGGATGTTATTTGGAGCAGTTTGCTGGCTTTCCCTAGAGTTTAATAATAGCAACTGTATTTATGTGACTAAAATGTTTTGTTAAAAGGCTAAGTACTGGTATGTCATACTAGTCACTTTAATTTAAAATAAATTCTAAAAGTTCTCACTGGAAAGGCTTGCAGCTAACTATAAATATATGCAATATGCTGATGAATTTTTTTAAAGCAAATTTATTCTTCTTTAGAGGCACTAAATTGCACAACTGCAGCATTTCTTTGACACAAATTTTCAGAGGCCCTAGGAGTCAGGATTTGTAACTGATCTTGCTTCACATTTTTTTTATCCCTTCTGCATGTAGTGGCATTTCTGGCTGGTTTGATGTGGTTTTTGATATATAAAGATACTTGAAAAGGTAGATGAGAGACAGAAATAAAGGGGAAAATGAAAAAGGAAGAGTTTTGGGCAAGGTGACAGCCCTTTTTCACCCTTTTACTCTGAGGATTTGGATGAAAAAACTGGGCAGTCAACTATGAGACTGAAAGCTCTTACCCAGGCTCCTGTCTCAGGGCTTCTCCAAATGAGTGACAATAACCCCAAATGCCCACTGCATTCATTATTTTTCCCTAAGAGTGGAAACCACAGAAGGTTTTCTCCAGGATTGTCCAGCCTCTGCCTTGCACTGGCTGTATTCAGGGGGAGATGCTCTTTCATGAAATAAGGACAGCTGTTTGGTGAGCTGGATGGCACTTATTTCCCTTCCTTTCCTGAAACTGAAAACTCAGTGCTGGTGGTCAACAGAGAGCTTTGGCCTTTGGCTCCTGCAATCTGGAGATTGTCCAATTCCACCTTCTATGTGGCCACAGCAGAAGGTATCTACAGGTTGCCCTTTACATAGACCACTTCCACCACCTTTGCAAGTCTCAGGATGGGGCAAAGCAGGCTCATGTGCATTTCAAATTCCAGCTTCTGCAAACTGGCCCAGCCCCGGCCACTCCACCAGCCCCCTGGCCGGCCTAGCACCATGCTAGGAAGGAGAGGGACCAAGCAGGTTAGAGACTGCAAAGGAAACAGCAGCTTCCCCTCTTTCTGTGCTTGCAGATAGCCTAAAAACATCACCAATGGGCTTTGCATGCTTTTTCTTTGGCTTGTGAGTTGCTGGAATGCATGACATCATACATTTGTGTTGCCCTAGAAGTGATCCCACAGCAAACCAACAGAGCTGCAGCACTGGGTGCTAGGGCTGGCAGGACCACAGCTGGTGTCACAGCAGGGCTCTGCCCTCACCTAGGACACTCCAGTGAACTCTCTGGTACATAGTGCATCTCCATCTCACTAGGGCAGCTGGAGGACACACTCCATTCACTGGCCTTTGCCAGGAGCAGAGTTTTCATTGCAGCTGTTGTAAAGGATAATTATGGTGAATTCCTTAGAAGGGACTGAAGTCAGCCTTGCTACCAGATAGCAGGAAATATTTATAACAATCATTTCCAACTGCAGCCTTTCATCTGAAATCTAAACAGAAAGCTGAAATCCCAGGCCTGTAAGTTGATACCTTGTCTATATATGGTCAAAGAACTCCACGGGGGAGAAAAAGATGCTAAGTCCCTAGCAATCCTCATACACACAGCACCAAGTAGATCCATTAACCTCTGTAAAATTAGCATGCCCATATTGTCAATTAGCTTTGAAGTATGATTGTCACGCTGTTGCATTAAGAGCTCTGCTCTCCCAGGGATGTCTCAGCATGTCACACTCGCAGCCACGTGTATGACAGGGTGCAGCATTCTGTAAATGCACAGAGACATCCCCCAGCCTCATGTGTCTGTGACAGCAGTTGAGAATTATAAAGAGCTATTAACTATTGCAAAGTCATGGATGACCCACTGCACTCCTGCAGTAAAGCACTGCCAAGCAGAGGCAGAGTATTTTACAAGACACTCACTGGTGAACTGGGGAATGATATTGTCTGGTATTCAGGCTTGCAAAAATGGGGGTAAAAACAATTCCTGAATGAAACTGGACTTAGGAAATCACGAGGCACTGAAATGCATTCAGACTCTACTAGTGACTATGACTTACCCTTGTGAAGAAGTTGTTTGGACAGCAAAACTCCACATTTTACACTATTTGTTTTCCTTTAAGAATCGCTACTCTCTCCCCAACTCCTCCCCTTCTCGCCCCCATATGTGTCCTTCTGTAGCAGCAGGAAATTAGCTGCAGAGCTTAACTCACAGAGGTGCTTCTGCAGCTGCCCGGCCCTCTGTGTGGGGCACATGGCCTAGCACAAGGTCCTTCTTCATGACCTGGGGATAACAAACGGGAGCCTGGCTGTGATAGTGGGAGAGTGGCATTTTCTTGTTGTCCCCCTCTGCTTTTAGCTAAGTGTTTGCTAACCTAACACCACTGATGTCAGCTTTGTCCTCCCTTCCCCTTTGGCTTGCCAACTGTTGCCTACCTCCTAGCTTTCAAGTTTCCTGTAACGCTGGAAGAGTCACTGCTTCTGGCTTTGCTATGTGGTTGAGGGTGCAGTGATGTTGCCTCTTAGGTGAGACATGGAGTAGGGAGGTAATAGTTTTAAGCTGAAGGAGGAAGAGAGATATTAGAAAGAATTTCTTTACTATGAGGGTAGTGAGGCACTGAAACAAATCACACAAAAACACTGTGGATGCCCCATCCCTGGAAGTGTTCAAGGCCAGACTGGATGGTCTGGTAGAAGGTGTCCCTACTCGTGGTAGGAGCTGGAATAAGGTGATCTTTAAAGTCCCTTCCAATCCAAATCAGTCTATGATTCCATGGTTCCATGATATATGCTCAGAACCAGACTGAGTTGAAAAACAGCATTTCAGGCTTTTCTTACAAGAAGGAAGCACAAGTTTATGGCCTCTAAAGAATCAGCAGCTTTGGCCCTGTGATATTAAATGCTTTCTTTCACAAAGACACTACTGTACACCACAGAGATGGTGACATGCTCAAAAGCAAAGAGCTGGCCCTCTCGCTTTCAGCCTGCTGCATGTAGGCTTTTAACAGCTCACTCATAATGTTAAACACAAACCAGTCAAGTGAGTTTGCCAACACATATAAGTCTTGAGCCAGAGCTCACAATGCTTGGTCCTCATCAAGACTTCAGCCTCTGCACAGGTCATCACACAGAGCAGTCTGACAGGCATGTGCCTTTGGGGCAGCCTTTCCTTTTCATTGCAGTTGAATGCCTTCCCATTATTTGCGACAGAGTTTCAAGAAAACAGCAGTGAACATCTTAATTAAAAAAATAGAGATTATAAATGAAAAGCCACATTTCCTTTTTTGAGATCTAACATACTGTCTCAACCTGCTTATTGCTATTAGGCAAACAGCAGCAAATTCATTTCTGCATATGTCCCTGCCATATGGGGTGTCAAAACCATAAGAACCATTTCTATTTCAATACAAACCCTCTTTTGTTTCTCTTTCTGTAACTCATGCTGTATTGCAGCAGGACACAGAAAGCACCAACCAACCAAATTTTGGTCTCAGTCAGTGCCAAAGCAGCAAAGCCGGCTAGTTACACCACAGCAAATAGTGAGTTACCAGGGTGGAAACAACCATTAGACACAACAAACCTCTTTGCAGTGATGGCAAGCAAGGAGATGCAGTCTTGAGAACTGCAGTTTGCTTTTGCAGGCAGTTATTATGTGTGGCAGTTGCTATTATTATGTGGGCTGCATTATTTGACTTATTTAACCACTGCTGGTGTATTCACAGCAGGAGCTCATCTTGCAGGCAGCACCAGGCTGCACGCACATGCACAGCCACACATCCAAGTGCAGCCTGGGGCATGTGCCCAAAGGGCACTGGGGCATTCTTGTTTATATCCCAGTAAAACACAGCTCATCTATTAATTTTTGTCTTTTGAGAGCTAAGCCTGATGGACATCACTTCTCTCTGCCCCAAACAAGGGGCAGCATTACACCTGCGTAAGTACTTACAGAACGTTTTGGGGCAGGATGATCCCGGCTCACCTGGACTGAGGCAGGGTACAAGCCTCCTTCCTCTGAGTCCACGACACTCAGAAGATGAGCAGAGGAAACTGGAATAGTGGGACAGAGGGAAGACTGAGGTGGAAACAGTGGTACCACGATGAAAGACAAGAGGTCTCTGTGGGACGAAGGGGTTTTCCAACTCCAGAGGAGGATCAGGTGCCTGCTGACCCTTCCCAGCTTCCTTATGTGAGAGCCCCTTTGCTGTTAACCCCCGTTCTACATGCCTCAGAAGCCTGGCTACCTCCGGCCACCAGTGCACATTGCTCCCTGCTTGCGTGCCACTTCCAAACATGTGGTGCTGCAAACAACTGCACAGGAAATGTGGAAGGACACATCTGAAGAGGAAGGTGCATCTTCTAGATATGCCCATCCACAGGGTTGGAAAAGAAAAGGACCAACCCCCAAAAGAGCACAGTGATATTTGCATGCAGGCTCATTCAGCACTCCCCAGATGCATGAAGAGGTAAGAGCTGTACCCATTCTTTCATGTGAATATGCAGCATCCTCGGTAGAAATCTGAGTGTTACAAGTATTTGTTGGATCTTCTGTCAACAATTTCAAGAGACATAACTCAGGGGTTTAGCTATTGGGGAAAACTCTTCAGGTTTATCTGCAGTCTTTTACACACCTCTAGACTTCAAAATGCACTGTTTTGCAGACAATATTTTTGAGATTTTAAAAGAGCTGCTTTAATGAAGGAGCAGTCATAGAGCCTACCAACAGGAGCAGTGGTCAAATGATTAGCCCTCCTGCTTCAAGGCACTTTCAGGCCCAGTTGTGACTCAGCTGGCTTCCCTCTACCAGGCTGCAGCCACCCTTGCAGCTCTTCTGGCAGAAAGAGGAATTATTCTCTCTTCACCTGGCAGGAGCTGCTTCCCAGGCCTCAGCACCCACACCGACAAGGCAAAGGCAAACTGGCCTCCTCTTCCCTGCCAATATATTTTCCTATCTCCACTTGGCGGAGTCAGTCTCATTAACAAGATAAAGAGAAGAAAGAAGTACAAGCCTGAAAAAATATCGCTGATGGGAGAATTTCAAAAGGCAGCCAGTTTCCAGAAGGCAAAAACTGTTCTCCACAATAATTATCTACAGGGATGCAAGAAACCGGTTGACAATGAGAAATTAGATAATAAAAACTCTGATTTAACTCATTAAGATTTCTGTTATGGCTCCAGGTATTTGTAGTCCCAGTGCGTGCCGAGTTTTATTTATGCCTGCATTGCAACCACCTTTGTAGAGCACTGCTATAAGGCACAGAACGACTGAGGAAGAAATTGAAGGTAATTTTGTTCTGAAGCTCAAGAGATGTGAGCCATTTTCCACTGTCACAGTATCCAAGCAAACCTCTACCTCCCTCACAATAAAACTTCAAGCAATGTGACTGCACTCTTATAGCAGATCATGGACCAGGGCCCTGCCAGCTCACTAAATCTCTGCAGGTCTCTCAGAGTTAGTGTGGCACTGTCCATTTCTGTCATCAAGGACTGAAGTAGGCAAGAGTTACATTTTTGTTTTGTACCAGGTGTTTTCTGTAAAAGACATGTCAACGACCTCTT
Organism: Serilophus lunatus; assembly: GCA_013399895.1. Lineage (NCBI taxonomy): Eukaryota > Metazoa > Chordata > Aves > Passeriformes > Eurylaimidae > Serilophus > Serilophus lunatus. The sequence goes on from VXBA01004914.1 coordinate 192,481, forward strand.
TAAATCTATATGGCTCTTCCTCCTCCAGCTTTTTAGATGAAAAGCAGGTATATTTCTGGGGAGTTTCCAATTTTCCTCACTTTCACTGAGAGCAGAAAATACAACAAGGTAGTTGAGGGGGAAAATCCTCAATCAAACATTTCCTCATTCCATCTGTTGTAGGAATGACAACCAACAAGCCTGTACACCCTCTGTCCCGCAGGAAGGTAAGCCAAATGATCTTTGCAGCCATCCCTAGCAGCATTGACATATGTAGCTATATTGTATTTGTTGGTTAGATCAATTTGGGATGAAGCCTTTCTCTACAGCCTGTCATTTCTGTTATAAATTGGTGGCCTCCATCTCAACCAAAATCTGCCTGCAGCCAGCAGAGACATCCCACAGAACATAGAAGAAAACCTTGCTCAAACATCCAGGCTTCTTGGACATACCAGAAGGCAGAGGAGGTTCTCAGGAGTCCCAAGCTGGGTTTTCCTAAGAAGGTTTTACCCTGCTGGGTTTTGCCTCTCCTGGCCAAACCTGAAGAGAAATCCTCATGCTGGTTCCCCCTCACTTGTAATTGCTGAGGCTTCCTGACCTGCTGTGTAATGGAACTGATGAAGAAACAGAGGAAAGACCAGGAAAGAGCAATGCTTGTGCTGGCATGTCTCCAGACCCACTTTGCTCATGCTGCAGCATTCCCACACCCTTGGGACGATGCCCGTGAAGGAAGGGCTTCCCATTATGGGTTAGCAAATGTTTTGCCTTCTAGCCTCCCAAGGGTTTAAACTCAGCCAGTTAATCCCAGGCTTTTTGCAGGTGCAACATAAACCGGTCTGTCTCCAATTCTTTGCCTACAAGTAGATTCCCACCATGCCACTGTGTTAATGACATACTGCTCTTTCTGCTTTAGAAATCATTCATTCAGTGGTGTTGGGGAAAAAACTGCTGCCAAATCAAGGCCCTTGCTCACAATAACTGGTGCAAAGAGAACATCATTTTACTTCATTTTTAATGACCCAAATGCAAGCCTAAAGTTACCGGTGTTCAAATATGTTAGCCGAGCTCACTAGTTCTCCTCTAATTAGTCCATGTGTTTTAGCTCAAAAAGAAATAAATGAATAAAACTTATGTCACAAATCAAAGGGAGCTGTACCCATCAAGGGCTGGAGGGCAGGCATTATGCCCTACTCCCCATGGGTGTTGGTGGAGGTCACCATCACGCTGAGCTCTGGGTACAAAAATGGCACGTGGCTTTGTGACTCCCACTTGCTCCTTTGTAGGATTTTCCATCACGTAACTAGGGTGCTAGAAGCAAATTTTTACTTGCAAAGAGCTGTTGCACAAGTTGCCTGATGATACATACCTTTTCAACGTATGGGCTTTCACAGAGAACTGAGGTGCTGAAGTGTTGTTGCCTCACCTTCTGTTAAAGTTTCTGTTACCAGGGGTTTTCAAAACACTTAGTCTGAAATGTATCCCCTGCTTAAGTTTCCACAGTCAATGAAGAGAAATTTGGTTCAAAAGGCAACCTGAATTTTCTATGAAGCAATAAATAAATAAACACAAACACACCCATCCACAACTCCAAACTTCATTTAACTTCTTCAGGCTTATTTTTGGTTTATTCAGTTGCAGTTTTCCTGAAGGGTAAAACTTTTTCCCTAGTTAAACAATATTCACACAGATCACATTTCCCCTCATGTACAGCAAAAGAATTTTAAACCTCTGCTCCAGGAAGAGCTGGGAGGAAAGGGGTTAACACAATATTAAGTATGTAGCTCTTCACGTTATCATTCTTTCTTTCCCTCTCTCACACGCATGCATCCATCTACACAGAGTGTGACTACCAAAATGCTGACAAATAGCAAGAAAATTCAGATCAATTTAATTCTCCATTTCTCATGGAAGTGATTTTTCTTGGCAAGGCTGGAAATATTCTCTTTTCCTCACTGCTTTTACCTTTGCTGCCTAGTGCCAAACCAGGGTGCTCCCTGCAAACATGCTGAAGCTGAAACTTGTGCAATATCAGCTCAATGCATTTAAGTCACACATGTCAAACTCACTCTCCAGCAAGAGTCAAATAACTTTTTCAAACCGTTGCAAACTTGTGCAGTACAACCTTGTCCTAAGTTTTGATGGGACAGGGGACCTCTGAAGAGGACCCTAAACACTTTGCAGCTCTTGAAGTGCTCATTGGCAGCTGAGAGGAAGCATTCATACAAACCATTGCGATTTTGGTCCCTCTTTCATATTTCTCTCCCACCCCTTCTTTTCCAATTTTCATCATGCATTCATCTTTCACCCTATCTCACCTCATCATCATACATGCGTTTCCCTGGTTGGTATTTTACCTACTTTAATTGTTGAGGCATAGGCATATGCAGCCCTTAGGTATAAGTGCACCTTGACATATATGCATTCCTTTCAGAGATGGATGCAGTTGCTGCCTGAGTGAGTTCATCTACTCACACTAGGAGGAAAGGGCAATGGTGTGGATTAGCTTTGTAGCTGAGCTGTGCAATAGCTGCAGGTGACAAATGAACTGTGCCCTTGAAGCAGAGCACTGGCTGAGGAGTGCCACACTGCTTTTGATGTGTAGGATTAAGTGCCTGTTTTTAAGCCTTGAGAGTCTGACTGTATTTTCCAGAAGATCTCTGGTTTATACTATATGTGTGACTAAGTGTTCAAGTAGTCTGCTGTGGCTCTCCCTGCTCACTGGTGCTGGACTCTGCTCTTCTCCATTTCACACCAGAAACCTAACACTACAGCAAAACATCAGCGTGCCTGGCCATGAGATTACAGTGGTTGGGAGTGTAAATCAGCAATTCTCATGCCCCACAGCTAGGGCCTGTCTGCCTTGCCCCTGTGCTCATGCTCACAGAGGCAAAAGACGTTTCCTCTCATAGGTTCCCTCCCAGCACTGCCAAGCTGCTTACCCTGCCTCACAGTTGGCAGCTAACAGCTTCCCAGCATCATCCCTAAAAATGCACTACTTTAGCAGTGTAATGAGCTCCCTAGGCTGAGTCTTTTACTGACTCCCCACAAATCACTGGAAGGACAAACTGCTGTTTTGGTCCATTAGCAAGTGTTTTGTAGAAATCTGTTTGTATATTTGCAAGAGACCAACATGCTCATTCATACTAATGTGGGAATACTTGAATTGAGAAGCAACTTAAGCCTTTCACCTCCTCTTCCAGCTCTGCAGGACTGGCAATAGAGAGCAATTCTTCCTCCAAAGCATGGTAGATTCTTCTGTGGCACACCAAGGACCAGACAGGGCACACTAGATATTAGTCAGCATTTTTCTTAAAATCCCGGATTTGGAGTTCTGGGATACAACAAGAAATTTAATTTTCACCAAAAACACAATGAGTGAAGGATGCCCTGAGGTTTTAGCTTTTGGCACAGCAGAGGAAAATATCACCAGAAAGGCTTGAGCAAATAAAATGAAACTCAATGGAACTGGCATCGTTTTCAGGTCTTGTAGCATTTTAAGCAGCTGTATCTCCAGGGAAGCTGTTTGTGACAACAACAATCACAGATGTGACTCATAGGCTTTGCACATTGAAAGGAGAAAGGTTCTGGTCTGAGCAGAATGTGGGGGCAAAGACCAGGCAAAACACTGTGAAGGAAACTTTCCTGTCTGACTATTCAAGAGCCATACCTGTCATACCTGTACCTCCCAAGATTTTAGCTGTTGGGACTGAAGCCCTTTCACAATGGACAGCTTCAGTGCACCCAGGGGTGCCCCATTGGCACCCATCACACATCACACTCACTGTCACAGGGGTTCATCTCACAGGGTGAGTCCCAGGTTTCCCATAGCGGAGTCTCACACATCTAGTTCATCTAATTTTATTGTAGTGCAATGACAATGTAACAGCTTGAGCTGATGCCTCTAGGGTCAACGAAGGAATCCCTGGGCTTTTGTACCCTTCCAGTCTGTGCTCCTGTTCCTCTTGTGCTCTTAATGCCCTACACATGTGCCTTTTGGTCCAATGGTGATATTTGGTCTGGGGTATTCTTGCTGTTTATTTAGGTTCTCTCAGAGTTTCTGGGTGACCAGCCACTCCCTGGCCAGCATCGTGTGTCCCTGTGCTCTTTGTTAGTCAAAGGGTTGGCATCAGTTCTGTGTCCCTTGCCTGAGATTGCAGCCATTTTCCCTGGGCACAACTTGCAACTTGCACTGCAACTGCACAACATAACCTGCACAAAGTGTATTCCTCAACAAGAACAGAAGACAAGGATGCAGAAAAAGGAGCCCTAGCATTTTACTTGTGCCTTTCAAAGTTCAAAGCCTTCAGAAGGTAGAAGCCATTTGGCACTTTATGTTTACAAATTAAACAGGGATCGCTTCCTTTGGCACATGAGGCTGAACTAAAAGCCTTCCTTAAGGGTTTGAAGCTGCTGAGAAGAGGAATTTTGGAAAACTCCAGGCTGGTTCTGCAGTTCTACTCTGTGAGATGATACGAATCCATCCAAGCTCTCCTTTGTTGAGGTTCTGCATTAACACAGAGCAGCAGCTATGGAACAAAAGCTACTACTGCAGTCCACAAAGCTCGGTGGTTTAGCTGGACCAGCACAACAGGGAACGTCTGAACACAAGGCAGGCACTTTGGAGGGAGAAAATTGCCCTTCTTGCTTGAGGAGGACAGGCAAAAAGATCAGAAGTCAGGGACTCTGTACATGATGCAACAAGGGAGCAGGGAGGGGACGTAGATGGTTTAGTGGCTAGAAGAAACTTACAGGAAAATAATCTAAGACAACTTTGCAGGAGAACATCAGCATGGTCCTCCCTGGAGATACTAGGATACTTCTGGCTGGGAGGCACAGAGGCAGGACGTTTTTATAATGTGTGTTGGGAGAAAAGGGCACAAAGACTGTTTCTCTTTCTAAGACCAAGTATTTACAACCCTTTCCAACTTCTCCTGCGTTTTCAGGATAGCCTCTCCTTGCATAGGTGTCTGTAATGGTCTTGCCCAGCTGCATGTAAGAGCAGAGCAATCTCCCTTTCAGTTCCTGAGATTTGGGTTCCCATTACCTGCTCTGGGAGAGGGAGGACATCACACAGTAATAAGGAGCCAGTGGTTCAAAGCAATTTTCCTAGCTCCTCCCTTTGAATGTGTTTCCCAGGAAAAGTTTGAAAAGCATGGCCCCTAGCCTGCTGCTGACTTCAGATCTTTTCATTAACACCTTTGTGAGGGCTTTCCAAGGCTACCGGTTCTCAGGGGGTTGAGATATGGTGTTTTAATTGTATATAATTAAATACTGCTCCCTTATCTAGATTTCAAAGTTTACTGTTGAGGCTTCAGTACCAATGCTCTCTGCCCCTCTAATTAGCTTCCTTAATCTGTGCAGCCTTGCTTCTTCCTCCACAGGGACAGGGTTCTCCTACAGGGAAGCTTGGATTGCATCTAATTATTAGCAAAGGAGACAGACAGCAGGCAAGCAGTGGTCCTGTCCCAGATAATCCCTTGTGATCAGAGAGCCCAGAGTGGGTGGCCACAGGGAAGTGGTGAAGGTTGTATGTATATATATATGCATTTGGTCTTTCTGCTCTATCTGAAGGTTGCTTTGCATGTTATCCCATCACATGTTTGTGGCAGAACACCATACAGGACAGGGCCAAGTGCTTGCCTGCACTGAAATACAACTCACAGGATGGATGCTTTTGCCTGGCTAGCACATAACAATAGAAGAGGCAGAATTGTCAAGATCTCATCTCATCCAATGAGACAATACACCTGATATCTTCAGTACATTTTTTAGCAATGTCTTCTAAGTTGTTCCCTGCTGTTGACAGAGCTCACTCAATCTACTAAGCTACTTCTGAGTGGACACTTCTGTACTACAAGGGAATTTTCCCTCCTGATTAATCTGAATTGCTTCTGCTGCTTTCCTCAAGACCTTGCACACACAGAGAATACCTCATTGCCCTTTACATAACTCAAGGCTTAAGCCTTCCCTATACCTCTCTCTAAATGAAACAGCCCCAGTTCTTACAGTTGGGTTTCTCACCTTTGGTTATGTTTCTCAGACCACCAGTCATTTCCATTGGACACTTCTAAACCTCTTCTGTGCTCAGAGTGGTCAGAGTTGGGCACATCTGGGCAGAGAGAGCGTAAGGATGGCTACTCTCCTCTTGAATATCTTCAGGATGATGTCTGTCTCATTTGTTGCAAGAGCATGATGTTTTGAGCTCAGATTTGGCAGTAAAGTTGTAATGGCATCCCCTGACTTCCCCTCCCACTTGAACTTATGCTCATAACTATTGTTGCACAAGTACTTTACAGTGTCTTGCTTTTTCTTTGCATTAATTTGCAGCCCATCTCTGTAAATCCCCATCCTACCTTTGGTAACTCTTCCAGCCTCTACACTCTTTCTATCTGCAAGTTAAACCACCACCTCAAGACAGAAACCCACTGAACACTTTTTCATCCCCGTCCAGTGACACATTTCTCTTTCCAGACAGGTTAGACTCTATCATCCCAGTGGCCCATTTAGCCAGGGTTTCCTTATGACAATACTGAACTAGGCAACATTAAAAGACCTCCTGAAGCTCAGTGATATAACACTATTTCTCCCTTACCCAAAAGGCTGGCATAAAAGGAAATTAGGTTGGCTTGATAAGATTTGTTCTTGACAAATATATGCTGGCTGCTACTCATCTCCTTGTTATCTTTGAGGTACTTACAAATAACGTGTTGATTTTTTCTAGACTCTTTTAGGTCCAAAAGTAGACCTAATCTGGCTGAGCTGCTTTTGAAGGCAGCTTCTGAGCTTGCCTGCATATCACCTATTGCTCAGGAAACCTTCCAGAGGGTCTGCTAAGAGCTCCTCATGCACTCCCCTAACAATGTGAAACTAGACTTCAGTGTGGTTTTTTGGGTCTGAGGGCAGGCAGATTACATCATCTCTGTCCTACACCTGTAGGCCTCATGAACACAGACATCCACAGAGGGACCTGCTTCTTGGCAGAATCTATTGTTGAGCTCCCTTCCCCTTCTCCATCTGCTTTGCTAAGGGGTTAACCCAGAATATCTCCTTCCCATCTAATTCTTGTCCACTTCATATTCAGCCTGATTCTGACCCAGCACTCCCACACTGCTGTGTTACAATCCTCCCTACTAAACTGACACATTTTCAGGTTTCTAGATGATTCTTTCTGAGCTCCAGGTCACTGGGGAGCTCATGAGCCAGGTAAATCTCCTGCTACACTTCCCTCCCTTTCCCCTGTGGTAGGATGGTTTGTGCCTGGGGCATAAATACTGGCTTTATTTACCTTATTTTTATCGTACATAGGGGTGATATCTTATTCCCGTAACTCCTATCACATACCCAGTCGCTAAGGAGGAAGATACATTTCAATAACCAAACATAGAGTGTGAATGAAAGTCTACTGAATCAACCAAACACTTGGTTCTCGTGCAGACTCTGGTGCGAGATAAAACCTGCTCTCTACCTGCTTGAGCCAAAGTAACAGGTTTTATCTCAGATCAAGGCTCCTCTTCTCCATGAAACCAGGGCATCTCTCCCCCACTCACTGCAGCTTGATTCATTCCAGTCTCCCTGCAGAACTGACTTTTTTTCTGCCTTATATGCTGTGACAGGGCTGTGAATTTGTGTGAGAACTGTGCAGTACGAGGACAGCAGAGCCTGTGCTGCACAATGGCATTGCCAAGAGGGAAGGAAGGACTGTGGCTGAGCACAATGTCCACAGTTACCAGACAGGTGTGTAGCTTGTCGTCATCTGAAGGCATGTCAGGATAAGTCATCTGTCACAATGTCACAATTTATCTTCCTTCTTCTCACTGGTGAGAGCAGTGCTCAGGATGCATAGGTAAGGTTTTGGGGCAGAGGGTGGCAGAGCCAGGGCCACATGAACCACACAGAGATGGAGGAGCAAGCATCAGAGAGGACAGGACACCTGCACAAACTGAGGAGCTGAAAGCCTGCCTGGGCTATTTGAGGGGATGATGAGTGCGCTAATAGATCAATAGATTTATATTCTGAATTGTTTGCAGTCTCAAAGTATAACTATTTTGCTCTTTAGGATGACATGTACTGACAAATTAAACCACGAGCACGCAAGTACATCTCAAAATGAATTTCTCACTAGGAAGCAACCAACTGAATTTGGAAAAGAACTCAGAGCAAATCAATCCTTTTTTGTTTGTTTTATTCTGGACTCAGTAAGAAACTCCATGTCCTTCTTATGTCTCAGCCAGTGAGACAACAGCTTTGCCACCTGGTGACAGCGCATCTGGCCCTTGGGACAAGGGTCTCCGCAGGGTGTACTGGGCTTGTGGTTGAATTAGAGCCATATTGCATGACCCCAAAATAGCACAGTGTGTGATTACTGCACCACCAGTGTTTTAACAGGAGCAAATAACCAGAGGAATCACTCAAGCTCTCCAAAGAGCAAAGAAGCTTGCTGACCACAATGCCATAAAATTTAAACCACTTCTAAAAAATCCCAAACGCAGTATCTTTGCACTGGACTTCACTCAGTTCTCACCCCTATCTTCAGCCCTCAGAGCATCTGCACTCAGAGGACCTACCCCTGGAAAGGAATTTGCTCTGATGGGAGAGGCATATGGCATGAGTTCCCTATCTGTCCTTCCAGCATCCAGTTCACAGGGATCCAGTCATGCCCCCATTCTTTGTTATTGCTTTGTTTCTCACTGCCAGACACATTTTATTGTTACTTTGATTGTGTAGGAAGGAGTCCAGACATTATGGAAATGGAACCATATAGGGAATGGATGGAGGTGGCCCATGCTGGTTACCCTCTTACTTACACAGCAGTGGGAATATTTTCTCTCTTACACTAAGATATTTTTAAAACAGAGAATGCTGTTATTTGTTGTCACCCAGGATCCAGCACTGCCATTCTTGGAAACCAGCACAACGTCTCCAATGTCATTGTCAGAAACTTTATTAGTAGAGTTTTTGTTATCTTCCAAGATGCCCTCAGGCTAAATGGCATTTATGACTCAGAGAGGGCTGGCCTTAACTCTAATCATGCCCAAAACTGCAAAGAAGAGAACATACCCAATATTATCAGTGCAGTGAGGCCATGTACCCATACTGTGGCTGTGAAAGACTGCTAATCAAAGCTCCTTATCTGAGAGTACAGAAGAAACACAGGTGGTTCAGCAAGACCAGATTGTGAAGGTTAAACAGTTGTCCTATGGTGCTGGAGAACAGGGGAAGGAGCAGAGACAAGAGATAGGATATATGACTTTCCCCTTGCATGGCAGCAATGTGTATGTCCCTGCTAGTGAACCTGTGATTTTGTCCCTGGTGTGAGCAAAGCCAGTAGAGACACATACAACCCAGATCCAGACGTGGAAGACTCTGCATGGCCTCTGGTATGCCTGCCTGTCAAGGGTAGAGCAACATCACATCCTGCTGTCAGCAGACAGCTGGCTGATCGCACCCCATCCGCCTGCAGCTTGTGGGATGGTGCCTCTGGGCTAAGCCTCTCCCTCCGAGGAGGGTCTGCTTCTCACTCAGTCAGTTGTTTGCCAGGTCCAGCTTCCCCTCTCTGTTTGGCTTTGGATGACAGCAGATGTTTCTCTGCCCATCTGCACAGATGCTTGGATGCTGGCTGTGGTCAGCTGTCTGCTTTTTATTCTGTCACTCTCATTTTAAGCCCACAAATTCAGCCCTGCTGCTGGAAGAATACTGACTGCCATCCATGGAGTTCAAACCTGAGGACAAAGCGTCAGAGGAAAGAAGTTTATTCCCAAGACAGATGCACAACTTGAACTGCACTTGCATCGGGATCTTGTGTACTAATGAATCACCTCTTCCTGTTCAAGGATTAACCACAGCAATGGATCCCATGTGTACAGGAGGGAGAGGGATGGATGCTGACTCTATTGACAAAACCTGCTGGTGCCAATGTTGCTGCCAGCAGTGCTTAAGCACATGCTAGGGAAAGAAAGGTCTGCAAAGAGGTCCAGGACTTCTCCTATCCCCCATTCTTGTCTCCCTAGCAAGAGGCTGTGCAGCAGTCCTTCAGTCCAGGATAACTTTCCCATGCCAACAAGCTTTGCTAGGGTTGTTGTTTTAATGTCTTAAAACAAGGCTATATCCTGTGTTTATATATTACTACAATGCATTTAATAGGTAGTCTTTTCATAAAGGAGCACAGCGGATGTGTCCACAGGCTCTGATGAAGCTAATAACTACCTCTCAATGGCTTTCAGGGAGTTATTACATATTTAAGATCCAAGCTCCCTTAATCAACCACAGAGATGCAGCTGGCAGCAGTAAATTGCCAACAACAGTTCATTACAAATAAGGAAACATTGGTTTTTCAAGGACAAAAACTGTGTCAGTTCTTCAGCAAGAGCTAACCACTCCTGTCCTCACTCTTTTCCCCTCACCCCATTCTTCCCCAGTGATGTGCTGGCACAACTTGCTTCATCCATTAACACAACTTTGCTGCCTAAGTTCCTCCACAGGTGACATCATCAAATCAAGTTCCTAGATTTCCCGACTTATTTGGGCAAACAGCAGTCTGCATCCCACACTCACCCTCCCCAAGCAAGCTACAGGCAGGACTTTTCCCACACCACCATGATGACATGCCACCAGAAGCACACTTACTGGCTTTACTCCAGGGAGCAGAGGACCAGATAGAGCCATGAGATGCCTGGACACACAGCTGCAACTATGCACTTCGTGGGCTTGAGACCCATCTTGGGCACTGCACAAAGGGGAAGGCCTGTGAACACCACATGGCCTTATTCACACAGCCAAGACAAGAGCACAGCAGTTTAAGAGAGTTGCCCATGGCTGGGAAATAGTAAGCCAGGTTTAGGAAAGACTAAAAACTGAATGAAAAGGAGAAAAGAAGACACAGCCCTGTTACAGCTGTATCTTCCCACCTAAAGAGGGGACAATCACCTTTTGGCCTTCAGGAACTAGAGCAATGATACATTTCAGGTCCAGAGAACTTCTCAAAAATCCCTTGGAAAGGGAAACATGGCTCCATGCCACGCTCCAGCATGGTGCAACATACCTCTGCTGTGGGCCATGGCCAAGGTCACCTCCCATAAGATGGACCTGTACTGAGTGGACCAGGAGCACTGTGTGCTCCTGCCAAGGATCCAAGCCCTAGATCCAGTTGGCCATAATTGTACTGCCTGTAAATCCCACTGGGACAGGTGAGACATTCAGTGGCGAGGGGCGAACACTCCCTAAACCCCAAGCTGGGCTCTGGAAGCAGGGCAAATAAGAGTTTAATCTTTGTTTGGTCTATTTTGATATCTCACACTGTGCTGCCAGACATTAACCCTGTGCAAGCTGGGACTGTTGAGGGAGGAGATGCACATTGCTCCAGCCAAACAAAATGGGACTGAAAGAGAATGTGGTCAGTCATGAAATCTGCAAAGGGGAATGTTGGAACACTTTCCCCTTCAGGCTGCTTTACAGCAGTGTCTCTGCCAATCAGAAGACACTCTGCTCTTCCGCTGCATCCTACTGCAAGGCTGCTCATGCTGGGGGCTTTGTTTTTTTTCTGAAGCTGCATGCTACAGACACAAAACATAGATAGAGAGGGCCCCAGATCTGAGCTGAGATACTATTTTTGTCATTTCTTTAGAAATACCTCACCCAAAGTCTTCTGGAAAACAAAAGGGTACCTAAAAAAGCAGTACCACTTGGTTCCCCTTCTGCCACAATCTATATTTATTGACATTTTCAAAGGGCTCTTGGGGCAGAGCCTATGTGTTTTCTGGAGTCACTTTCCCTAAAAAAATCAGAGGATCTAGCTGATGTTTGTGTCTCTGTTAGCTTTCGACTCCTAGATTTATGTTTCCAGAGAAATGCTGAAGCTGACTAGAACAAGTCAAATTCAGTGGGCAAAGATTCACTTCCTAAATCTGCAGCAGACATCTTTTATAAAAAGAGCTAAACCATACATTATGAACAGCCAGATCATTTGATATTAGATTTTCCAAGCACTTGCAGATGAAATACAAGTTTGATTGGTTGTCCACATAATTGCACGTAACATCTTCCTCATTGACATTAAAGCAGTAAAAACGTTTCTTTTGGGGTGTGTGTGCAGACATCTGGAATCCAGATTGTAATAGATCTCTAGTTGCAATGTTATCTCTAGAAAAACTACTATTTTCTGAATGTGAAAGAACACACTGATACACAAATACACAAATACAGCTTTGCAGTCACATCTGGAAGAAGTCCCTCTCCTGATGCCTCAAGATAGAAAGGAGAAGAGCTGATGGGATATCAGCTGAGGGAAGTAGTGCTTCCTCCTCTAATATAGGAAACTGGACTTCTTTTGAATTATTAAGCATTCAGTCAGGAAATAAAATACACTAGCTAGATGAACCATGGACCTCTTCTATGATCACAATAACTCTAGTAGACAGGTGGACGGAAAGAGCCTACAACTACACATTTTTTCCATATTCTCATCAGGAAAGCTTTAAACGTTAATGGAGACGCAAGACAAGACTGGAGTCACCTTGTTGAGGATGGTGCCAGAGGGAAGGCTCTCTCTTACATTTTAAATCATATCACCTTGTCCTACACCAGTGTCTCAGAGTCTGAGGTACCTGTGCAGTATCACAGAGACTGACCTGGCTGAACCCCAGTCAAACATCCTTACTTTTCCCATACAGCTTGGAACAATTTGTCATGCAAACACAGTTAATCCCTTTGCAAAACACATTTAAATGCTTTTTGCTTCACTTGTTAACATACACCCATTGAACACATAAGCTGTGCTTCAGGAACAAGAAGCAGAAAAGCATTACTCCAAGAGGCAGAGCTGGGATAAAATGTTCCACAGGAGGACCAACATCTCCATTACACATCTTTTTTGGTAGCATCAGGATAAAATGTTTGTTTAAACGAATGAACAGGAGTAGCATGGCTTCAGCATTTAAACAGCTATTTTGTGTACTCTAGGGAGGCGAGTATCTATTGCAAAATGAGAAAGTCTCTCTGGACACTGCAAACAAACAACATGTTATGTAATTAGGCTTTTTGGGAACTAGAGGAAGGTCTCCAGAAGATCAGGGTCCTCCCAGAACTTTCTAATTTTACTGGGACTTCCAGCAAGCCAGCGTTCTAATAATAGAGACTTGTGAATGCTTTTGTTTTATCTTTGTTTCTCCCTGTACTGCCCTACCTTTGTTATTAGTGCCCCAGAAAAACACATCTTACTCAATTTTATCAAGCTGATTGGTACAGCCTTGAATGACAGAGCTGAAGACCTTTGGAAAGGGCAGCAAAGACATCTCTTGGCCACCGAAGCATGGGAAAACCTGAAATTTTAGAACTTTATTGCATCCAATGTGCTAGGGAACTGCACCATTCTACATAACCGTGATTTAGCTGAAGCACAGCACTATCAAACAATGACAGGGCAAACAGGCTTTAGCTCTATAATCCACATATCATGCTATCTTCTTCATGACCATTGGAGCAGATTATTCCAAGAGAGGATACCTGTAAGCCGCAGCTCAGCATCAGGTCCACTCTGCCTGTGTGCTGCAGGGTTGCCCTAAACTTGTGCCCAAGCAAACAAGCAGGAAATCTGCAAGTCAGATCATACCATCCAACATCTCAACACGGACTATGGCTGCTAAATTTTAGACTAGTATCTATTGCCTTTCAAACACACAAATAGATTGGAATACGTACAATCAGTTCTGTGCATATTCTCTCCCATCTGAACGGAGAAAGCCCCTTGGTCAATATCTGGTTCAGTAGTCACCAACTCCTTACACATCATTCCCCAAGTCCTCATCTGTACCACACTGTAAACTCCTAACTTGATGCTCCCTATGTACCATCTTCCTGTGATTCCAGGGAGAGGTAATTTAAAGGTGCTAGAGGTATGACAGAATCAGCACAGAAAAAAAACACACTCAAATTTATAAGAAAGCTGTTTTCCCCTGTTTCTTCCTTGCCGTGCAGGTTATGACAGATGGTAAGGAGGAAGAAAGAGGCTTGCCTCCTGGGTGAGGGCACACCAGCACATCCTAGGAGGCCAGACAGCAGATCTAACAGATGTGGTCAGCTGGTTTCCAGCAAGCCTACTGGTTAATGGCCTGTTGGCAAAAGTCAGCAGTGAATAGCTTAGCAGAGAGAAGGCCACCACCAGAGCCAGTAGGCACAGCAATGCCAGGGAGAAGACATCACCATCCCACTGAAGAATTCCACACCACAGACTGAGCATCAAAAGACAGCACAGACACAGATCATTGATGAAGAACAGCACACAAATCCTGACCAGAGTGATGGACTCAAGACAAGGGGGAGTCCAAGCCCTTCTGAGTGCAGTTGCAGAGCCTGTGGCCATGTGTTTGGCCTGCCATGTAAACATGTCACTTCACATGGGAATGGAGAACAAACGTCAAAGTCCAACTACCAGTAACCCAGTTTTGCTAGTGCTGAGTGACCTGGATAAAAAGTGAAGAGCCTTTGGGAGATATCCTTATAGCCTAGTTCATACCATCTCTGCAGACAACTCCCCGCTTTGCCCAGAATGAAAAAAAAATAATCATATAACAGCATTCCTCTAACTACAGTTAGTATTCAGGAGCCAGGAACCATGTGCTCTTGACTGTTGTGTCAGCAACATGCATGCTTGGGCCTCCAGATTGCTGGATCTGTGAACTTCTTGCCCACTGTTTCCTGGGAAGTCAAAATCCCAACTGGTATAATTCCTGCCTGAGAATTACAAATAACCTTTCCCCACTACACTCCATCCCCCTCCCCCACTTCAAGAAGTTTTATGAAGAAGTGTCATTCTCCCTGTGCCCATGCAGCAGATACAGGCAACAGAACTCACTAAGAGTCTGGCTCAGCTCCTAAGAGACCAGTTGTACAATATGTAACACCCAAGCCAACATTTAGCTCTTCCTCGACACGACAGTACCCTTTATCAGTAATTGCTTAAAGTTCTGTGCAGTAGTTTTGTGCTACAGAGATAAATCCCTCTTGGCAGGGACTGATGTGCAAACACAGACTTCACTGGATGAAGAGCCTGAGGCTGGAATAACAGAACTCCCAACCTTTGCTTCTCCCAGAGCACCCAAGGACAGATGTTTTCTACCTAATTTATATTCTCCAGATAATGTAGTAAGGCTCTGGCACTAATAATTTTTCCACCATCCAAACAGCAACAATCAGGAGTAGCCTCTAACAGCTTTCAGCATCCTTACTTGCAACCAGACAAATGTGGCTGCATGACAGCATGAGACTACATGACAGCAATTTTTCAAGACACATATTGGACAATAAACAAGGCCTGAAGCCTTTAGAAGAAGAGGAGGTGAAGGTGACCTTCACTAGAGCCCTGAGCAGAGCACCAGTATAATAGGCTATGACCCAGTCCTGGATGGCCTGACTCTCAACAGGAACGAGGAAGTAGGTACCACAACTCATACAGTTGGTTTAAGCCCTTTGCAAGACAGGTCCTTGTCACTGGTCACAGCCATCTCCGTTTTGCTTTCTGCTCCATTGAATAGCTGAGGCTACAGAGATGTGCTTGGTGCATGGGTACAGTGCGGGAGGATGGTCTCCCGTATGAGTTCCACCTCCCTGCTACTGGAAGGTTGGAGTGTCCTTGACCAGGCACTCTCTTGTCAGTTAGCAAGGTAGGAAAACAGCATTTCAGGCTCCTCAAAGCACATATGGTCATTCATGTCTTACTGCAGTATGCTGGCACCCAAACACCCCCAGTGTAGCTCTGGGAACCAAGTGCATTTCATTTCAAGAGAAAAAGAGACTGTAAGAAATAAGTAAAATTGTCACTTACACTATCTCATCGTTCTGGAACTCCAGCTCCCCGCAGGTGTCTTCAAAGTCCTCTCCTCCACCTTTGGCAGAACCTTCAATGGTTTTGTAGGGCACAATAACATTTCCTCGCGCACCAGAGGTTCGCAACACTTTCACTTCCATGGTTCCTACACTTTCACTGATGTGTGTTACTGGCTCCTCAAAGGTGAAAATGCCAGCATGGTCATCATCAAAAATGGTGACGGTGGCAGTAGATGGTGATCCCAGGCAGGCAAGTGTTGAGACATGACTGGGTTCAAGAACGCCCTCATCTGAGGCCTCGGTGCTCACACGGACGTTGCTGAGATGGACCAGGAAGTTCTCATCCTCCTCAAATATGTCATCGTCGATTATACCAACACGGATTTCCTTCTGGGTCTCTCCAGGCTTGAAGACCACTGTCCCTTCAGTGAACTCGTAGTCAGAGCCGGCATTGGCCGTCCCATCCTCTGTCCGGAAGTCAACGTAAACTGTGTTGGTCAAGTCACCTCCCCTGCGAATGATGGTCAGGGCCACAGTGCCACAGTTCTCCAAACACTGATAGGTACCCTGCTCAAAATAGAGCTTGCTGATGGGATCATTTTCTGTCACCTCGCTGTTGACCTCGTGCATGCTGACAGCTTTGCGGGCCTGGTCTGCAGCATGTCTCTTCAAGATGTTGCCAGCTCCAGTCATGAGCCGAGTGGCCTGGATACGGTAAAAGGCTCTGCTCTTCTGTTGCTGGCTCAGGACCTGGTAGTTGGCCAACTCTATAAGCTGTTCAATTTCCTTGTCTGGGTGCTTTTGTTTCAGCTCCTTCAGGATCCGAGCCATTTCCCTCCTGGCCTCCTCATCATCTTGGTCTTTCTCATCAACCTCCAACACCAGTGTTCCATCCAAAAAGTTCTCCACATGAGAATTAGCAACCTTTCCGTCCATCTCGATATCAGCTTTGGAGGAGGGCCGGTCACCCTCATGCTCAATGATCATGCCTCTCTGCTTGCCAGCTCGGTATTTCTTGTAGACATACTTGTAAAATAGAAGCCTCCTGTCAGCTATCCAGGCAAACACCACACAGATAGGGAAGAAGAAGAAGGTAAGCAAGCCTTCCCAAACCTCCACAATCCCAGGAGAAGACACAGATAAAATAATATAAAGCCAAGTGTAGGCAAAGATGCTCCAGGCTGCTGTAACAAAAAACACTCGCAAGTGCTTGATCTTCCTTATCTCTCCATCTGGAACCACATACACACAGATCGCAATGATGACAAACATGTTAAATGCAGCACTCCCCACGATTGTGCTTGGTCCCAGGTCCCCTGCTGTGAAGCCATGGCCACACACTTCAATAACAGACAGGAGGATCTCAGGGGCAGATGAACCCAAGGCCATCAGAGTGAGATTGGAAACAGTCTCATTCCAGATCCTCACAGTCGTTTTGCTGGTCTCGCCATTGGGCTTCTTGATGGTTATTTCCCGTTCTTGGGATGTAATGACTTCGATGGAGGACATGAAACGGTCAGCTATGATAGATACTCCCAAGAACATGTACACCATTGCTACAAAATACACTGTTGCCCGAGCGATTTTGTCACCAAATGAGGGGTCTTGGGGTTCCCATATTGGTAAAATCACACCCTTTTTGCAGATGTATGAGCCAGCACACTCCTCAGTGTCATTAACAGGCAATTCACTGGGGCTCTCTGCATGTATGCCATCTGCATGGAAGAGCAACACCAGCACAATGCTCAGGAGTTGGAAACTCACTGGGAAGTTGAGTAAACGTGTTACTTGTGACATGGCCACTTCCACCAAACAGGTCCCAAACATCCTCAACCTGCAAAGACAAAAGGAAAGATGCATTAAGTGAGGCCAACCAGAGGTAACAGATTTTGCTCTCCACCCTCTTTATTTTCCATTTTTCCAAAGCATATAGTCAAATTATCCTGTTACTTAAGAAGACCTGTCGAATGAACCCATTTTGTTATGATTACTGACGTTTTCCATGTAGAAATCATCTAGTTCAGTCATCTGAACAAGGATGGATTCAGCTGCTACCAGTCGGCTAGCACCTATCCCCTTTAGCTACAATGATGTTTCCTTCTCTTTTCTGAAAGCCTATTTGTTCAATTACATTTTCTTGCCCCTCATCTAATTAAAGCCTGTCATTCTGCTTCACAGCTAGCAAAAGTGTTTCCCATTTCAAAATTACAATGTACTCATTCACTGGAATTCAGGGTAAGAGCAGGAGAGGACAGAGAAATCTACTAGCCCCTCGTGTTTAAAAAAATATTTTTATACTTGACATTTTAAATCATGTAAACTGTGTACTTCACAGCCTTTTCTTGCTCACAGTCCTTCCAAGCATCTAGTTCACATCAGAAATCTACATGAAATGAGCTCAAGCCCTGGAGAAACTTTATTCTTAACAGTAACTTGGTCATAAGGTGCACCAGAAGGGCAGTCTGTAATTAATGATTTTGGAGCCATTCCTTCCACAGAGCATCACTTTGCACCTTCCCAAAACTGTAAAGAGCCCCATATGCATCAAAGCCTGGCTCTCTTGGCATGCTTCGAGAGGAAACATGTCCCTGTGCTCTTTTCCCACTAGGTCAGCTTTGACGGCTTCCCCTTCAAGGGCCTTTCTCACTCCATTTACTACATCAGTCATCAGGCATGACAGCCGTTCTTGCCCTCATCCTGCCTCAGGATTTTCCAGCAATGTAGAGGAGCTGTTAAAGAGGTTTGCAGTTAGTTAACAGGGCATAAACCAACAGAACAGATGCCTTTAAGTACAAAGACATGCCTAATGCAAAAACTGGAGCATGCTCAGTGTTACATTCTCAATTTTACTAGCCAATAAAAGCCAGATCCCTAGTTATTAAAGCTGTATTTTCTCCTCAAGGAGAGCCTTTGCTACACTATGCTTCTCCAATCCAAGTTATTTAAATCACATGGTACTTAAGATGCTTCTATGAAGAGAGCAAAATGAGTATGCCAATACTTTGACTTTGCTGGAAAATACAAAAAGTTGAACTGATTTTGCTCATAAAAACCCCACACACCTGAAAATAAAAAGACCCAAACAAACGTCAGCCATGAAAAGTTTTAACTTCTAAGAGAAGGATCTCATTTCCAGGCCCATATCAGAGATGGGATACAAGCAAGAGATTCAGTTCAATGCTTCTCAAGTTCAATCTTTGCAGTCCCTGGCAGGTCTCACCCTACCATTTGTCATCTGCTCGGTCTCCAGCAAAAACACACCAGGTCTGACAGCTCACAGCTGTATGTGCTGGGAGATACAGGCAAACTTATCCAAGCTAAAGGTGGCACCCAGTGACAGCATCCTAGCTATCACCTGGGCTCAGACATAGTGACCGGGACACAAGAGGTTAAGCACTCCCACCCTCTTTCTTCTGAAAGAGGGCTGTTTCACAGCACAGCTGGGAAAGAGGCTGCCTCTCCTGCCATGAAGCAGACTACACATGCTTACTGCAATAGTACAGCCAGGCAGGCATTCTGGGGAAAAGCACTTACCCTCCTATACCGTGACACACCAACGACTCCTTGAAGAAAAGCACCTGGTCACAACTGCCCATCTCCTTCTCCTCCATGAAAAATTGCCTCTCCTTGTTAGGGCTGGGGCATATTATGCAGAGACAAGGCTGTGTACAACTGAACAACTGGTTGGAGGAAGCAATGGGTACCATTCCACCCTCAAGTTTATGGGATCCACTCGACAAAGAAACATTGTAATTATGGACCAAAGCCCTGTCCTTCATTTGCTTTGATTTATGGATACTCTAGTAGGATTATCAGTCTGGAAGACTGGGAACTTATCAAGACAGTTTTATAAGGCATTGTCTCACCAGGAATGGTTGGTCTTCCTCCAAACCCCTACTCTCCAGTTTTGTAATTAAGAAAAGAAAAAGATACATAGTGGAGGAAATGAGCAAGTCAGAGAACTGGATGATAAGAACAGATAAGATGGACAAGAAAAAGCAAACCTCTTGCAGGAAGATAGATTTAAAAGAAGGTTATTTGTGGTGGAAATCCTACTGAAGTTACAAAAAAGACTCTTACTGCTGGACTCAGAAGCCCTGAACATTGCCTGGGTACCTTCTGCTTCCCCAAATGCAAGCTGTAGCCGCTGCTTACGAACCCAAAGAAAAAAAAAAAAAGAAGAAAACACAATGTTTGTAAGGAAGAGTACCGTGTTGCAGGCCATTCAGCAGATAGCTAAGTTGAAACAGATGCGCATTCACGGTCATTGAAGTTTAGCCGAACCATGAATTAGTCACCCAACATCTGTACTCCTGTGTTTCACACTGCTCCAAAACCAAGTCATGGGGACATCTGATAAAGGGGCTGTCATAACACAGGCTGACTTAGTACCTACTCTTTTTATCCTAGATAGCTCCTAAGTGTCGTTTTGTTTACTTTTTAAATATGTAGGCTTAAAAAAGATCATTGTGAGCATAAAATATTACTCAGCTGCATGGTTCTTCACCCTCTCCTTCTAAAGGGTAGTAATTTCTTCAAAAACCCCAAGACCATCCACCTGCCCTTGTTCAGTTAATTTTTCTCCCTGTGGCAAGTCATATCCCTGCACGTGTACAATTATTCAGAGCAATCAGGCATTGTGAAATCCCCTTGGCAAGAAGAGAAAACAGATGGTTCTAGAAAAAATATTATGCTTTGGGTCACTGATTTAGGTCATAGGAGAGTCCCATCACACTTCAGACCAACTCTACAGTCTTGGGCTCTGGAAGTCTCATCCAGAAAAGAAGATGACCATGAAATCAAATTAATAAGTCTTTTGAACTTTATTTGCCATGTTTTTCCCTGTCAAACATTCTAATATAAGTTGCTTTCAGTTGGTTTGTTTGTTTTTTTTTAATTCAAGAAGTCCCATATTATATTAAAAAAGAGGAAAAAAGGCCTAGAGGCTTGCATCTGAGCAGTCCACCTTTCTGGCATTCTCAACATGGCACTTCATGTGCAAACAGTATTTTTTCCTCAGATGTGGAAGTTTTCTGGAGAGCTCAGAGGAGTAAGAAATGGCTGGAGCTTTGGAAGAGAAACCCACCAGCAATGTCGATATGCCTTCTTTGAGCAGCAGTAGCATCCCTGGAATCTGTGTTGCGCTTTCTCCAGAATTTTGTGGTATGGTCATCAAGGAAGATTCACATAACATTACCAGCTTTTCTACTTAAACCAATTCACAGTGAGTCCAGGAATTAGGAAGGGCTAGAAAATGCTTGGCCACAACATGCTAGTTGCATATATGCAACTAGAGCCTGACACTCAAAATATCTCTGAGAAGCAGCTGCTACTAAACCATCAGCATTTCTTTATTTGTACAACCCAAAATAAACAGCTTGGTCCCCAGAGACCCTCTTACTCTGCATTTGCCATGGATCTCGGCCTATGGTCAGCACACTGCGGTAGGAATATTCCCAGACAAATCATTTGCATTATTCTATAATGACCAGCCCTGCCTCCAAACCCAACTTTGTTAGCTTTTCATTAAGGTGTCTGAATTGGATTTACTATCCTGGCCATTGACAATAAAAGCAAGTGTGGGTGCTGATGCACAGTATGTCAGACTGGAAGCTCTGGCAAACCCTGCCTGCAGCAGTACTCATAGCCTCAGTGGCACTACCCCAATGCCTCTGGGCCAGATGGATCATGGCAGCACTGGGCAGGGATGCAGGCTGTGTGGTAGAAAATCCCATATGACCATCCCAGACCAGCACAACCTGTCTATAAGGACTACCCAATGCCCAGGGACAACACCCAGAGTTCTTTTTACCACTGCAGGAGTGGAACTGTCCTGGGGCAGCTGGAGAGCTTTCAGGGAGAGCTAGAGCTAACCAGAAGAGCTAGAACCCAACCTGGGTTCTCCTGAAGTTGCAGCTGAGCCCCTTCTCTTTTTGGACAAGCTCCTAGGAGTGGCAGCAGGTGATTTTGCACATTTAGGGAGTAAAGCCCATGAGATGCTGCATGATAAGCTCAGTTTAGATGTAGCTCTCAAACAGGGGATGTTGGCCTAGCCTTTATTCTGACCCTGTAGTTGTGAAACACCAGGAGGGCAATTGTTGCTCACAGCAGGGCTAGGAGGGTTGCAGAGATATTTGCCTCCCTGCTGGACATATGAGATCTAGGTTTTACAAATTGGTAGGAGAGAGCTCCTGCTGCCAGCTCATGCCCCCCAGCTCCGGAGCTGCCAGATGGGGAGGAAACAGCCTTTTAGACTCTGCTCTGATCTTTCTCTGGCAGTATCGCTTCTTCAGGCCGGCTGGTTGCTGCATGCAAAGCGAGCTTGAAAGCTGCTTTGCATTTAAACAAAGCACAGCTTTTTCTTTGCAGCAGCCCCCCCAAAGTCTCATCTCTACTTGGATGCTTCAGCCTTGAATTATCTACTATAAGACCCTTCCTGTTATTTTCCTACATCTTTGTATTACACACAGATCTATGACCATCTGCAAGACATCATTATTTTTAAGAGTACTGAAAAAACGCTGCTAGTCCAGATACTTTAATTACAGAAGGATTGGGCAAGGAAGGAAAAGGCCTGGGCTCACAAGGAAGGAGTGGCCACACGAAGAGAGACTGAGAAACTTTCCATGGGGAAATTTATCCTAGCATCCAACAGAAAACCTGTACAGAGCAGCTGTAACACAGCAGTGTTCACACCGTTACAGCCATGCCAATGCTACCCAACGGTGCCTACCCCACTGTGACATCAGCTTCATAATAAACGTCATTACTGTGAATTTACTGGCAGCTTGTAGAGATGGTGTCCTCACAGCCGTGTCACCAGTGTTGGAGCAGCACCCTCTTCCCAAAGGGTGCCTGGTTGCTTGCTGGGAGCCAGTAGAAAGTTTGCTCTTCATGTGAGAGTGACTGCTTTTCAACATGATGCGGGAATACAATCAGGAGTACATTGCAACACCACAGAGCCTCCCAGACAGCCCTTCCCTATCCCATAGTCAGAGACAGAGAGGACCTTTTCATAGTGAGACTATACTGCTTCAGAGACACAGGGGAGGTAGCTCAAATTACCCTTTGCTGGTATCAGTGGCTGGAAGAAAGATAGTCTTGCTGCAGCCAGAGGGGACAAAAATTGACAAAGAAGCATCTAATATTTACTGCAAGGCACAACCAACCTGAAAGTTAGAGAAACAGAGCCTCAAAGCAAGTTAGCTTCTCACTCCCCTGACCACTGACCCAGGGGAAAAGACAGCAAGCTCCAAAAAGGCAGGCTCTTCTGGCCAGTAAGTGTCTCCCTCCCTGCCAGGCTCTATGCTCCTACCGCACAGTCACAGTCACAGCCCCCCTTTCCCAGTTTCTCTTGCTGCAAAGCAGCACTTAAGAGTCTACTGCAAGCAATAACCAGTCTTCCCAGGAGAAAGCATTGCATACCTTGCCTCCACAAGTGAGACTTGCCACCCTATCTCTGGAGCACTAGTAAACTTCTCTCCTGCTGACCTTTCCTGGCCATGCTGAAGCCTGTATACCTCTGCCTCATTGGAAGTAGCAATCTGCTTTACAGCAGGCAGCTTGGGCAAAGCATGTAGTGGAAAAAGACAGGACTGCAGGAAAAAAAAACAAACCCAAATAAATTGTTGGGTCTCTGACCATCAACCAGCAAATCAGGCAAAGAGACCAGGTCCAGCTTTCTTCAGCCAAGGGACACAAAACAGATGCCAACAGCCCAGCAAGGAGGTACAGCGTGCTTGGAGGTTTGTCTAGGCAGCCACAAGCTCCACTTTCTATCTTGATGCTGAACCCATGGCATAGCTTTGGTAAAACTTAGCTCCTGACAGCTGTGGGATATACTCATCAAAGCAGGAAAAGGACCCTACCCCCACACTGAATGTACATTTGTGGAGGGAAGCCACTAAGTCCAAACACTGAGTTGCCACTCAGGGCTGCACAGCGTGACGACACTTTAAACATAGCTTGGAAAACCCTTGGCTTACTTCCCTGCTCCAGCTCTGCCTGGCTTCTGCTCTCTTCCACCCAGCTTCACCACTCCAAAACAGTCACAGCCTGTTGGCATCCCCTGCCCATGACCCTCCAGATCTCCACATCAGGAAAATGATTTCCAGGCCATCAGCATCCTGATTGCATCAGTACAAAAATCATCAAACCTTTCCAAATATAGTCAGAGACAGAAGCCCTCCATGAAGCCAATCAAGTAAAATGCACATCAGGCCACCCTGTTTTCTGTAAAGGATATTAAAAAGTAAGAATAATTATCAGTTTGCAACTGATTTTTCCAAGTGTCCTATCTCTTCAATGAAGGATCCAATCTCCTCCCACAATTTCCCCAGCAACTTTCCAAAATAAACAGATAAATAGAGAAAACAAAACAACCTTGACATAAAATTTCAACCACATTGGATGAACTTGGGGGAAGCTTGCAGAGAGTGAACGACGAAGTATTTGTCAGGGAGATTACAGTCTTGCTTTTCACATATGGAGACCAAGTGTCAAGTTGTCCCTTTCCCCCAAGATTTAAGATGTCAGCGAGGAATATGCCAGGAAATTAGAAGGGGAAAAATACTAACTTCCTCTGGTTTTGGTTGGGTTTGTTTTTCTTTTTTTTAACATCTCCCTTCCTACTTTGTGCTGTCTCCAGACTATTTCTCTAACATCACCACATGCCTTTGGTCTCTTCATTATCAAGCAGCATCAGGCTCATCCTGATGATTCCTTCAGGGTTGAGAATGCCTCCCTCTCTGCCTGAGGATCTCCCTTGCTGATTTAAGCACAGTGCTGTCTGCTTGGTCTCCACAAGCCAGCTTTGAGGGTGCCTTGCTGACAGACTCCCTCGGCGATCTCAAGGCAACCCTTTATGTCCCTGTGCTCCATGTCTCCCTCTGTAAAATAGGAAGAGCATCTCCTGTGACTGCTGAGAGAATAGAACACTTCTAATAAGCCTGAGGCTCCTGGGTAGCCTAGGGAGGAAGTATCTGCCCCAAAGGGGCCAGAAGAGAGGAATTAACAGGCCTGTTGCTTTCCTCTATGCCTGTGTCTGCTCTTCCTTGTAGGACTGTTTTTGCACTGGGTTTGTAGATGTGTGTGTGTTCTCTGTGTAGCAGGATGCTCTCCTGGGCTTTGCAGAAACAGAAAGCTTCAAGGGAATAGAGACAAATCCCCAGCTCAAGCTCCCTGCGACCATCCAGGGAGGAACAGGTAGATGTCCATGGCAATGTGTGAGGGGAAAGTCTGAGGCAAATGCAGGTTGTTGACCTGGATGTTTCAGACATGGTGCTAGACAGGAGCTGGGCAAGTTAGTCTAGGCTGAAGGTTCACCCTGGCATGCTTCATGCAACAGCTGTGTGACTGGCCCTGGCTGGGGAAGGGTGGTAGCACCTCCCAGCAGAGTCGCTGTCCACAGGCACAGCTCTGGCACAGCTGACTCTAGAGGGAGCTGAATGCTAGTGCCAAGCAGACGCACAGCTTTTAGACCCCCAGATCTCAGTAAAAGGGAGTCTAAGCCCAGGTGTGTGCCAGGCCTTCACTACCTACCTCAAACACAAGGTTAACCACCCCTCCCTTCTCAGACTCCCCCGCCTTCTCTGTTTCTCCAGAAGCTCTTTGCAGCACCAAATCTCACTTCTATTTGTAGCCAGGTTTCCTTAGGAAGCCAGGCATATGAAATCACAGTTTCCACGTCTGTCTGTCTGTTTGCATTGCTCCCCCCTCTTTCCAATTTCAGCTAAAATCACCAGAGGGATAGAGATAGTGGAAAAAGCCAAGTTCCTACAGGCTTCCTGAAAATAGCTGGAGAGATACCACTTATACCTTTGGCAAGGGAAAGACTGGTCAGTGAGCTCAACCCATACTGGATGCCAGAATCTCAATAGAACAGCACCCTGAGCATCCTGCAGCAGACCCAGGTGCAGCCAGGATTTGCACAGCTGTGGGCACTCATGTCTGTGAGCTGGGAGCACATGGAGATCATAGCACCTTCAGCTTGAACAGGAGTCCAGGTTGTTCCTGATATCAGTCGCAAGGAGAGCCAGTATCACATGTTGTCTATGACCAACCTGTTGGTTGTCGGTCCAGTGATGCTCATGTCTTGGGGTCACTGGGCTTTATTACAGGATCTAAGATTCATTGGGATCCTGGAGAACAGTGGCTTTTCCCCTGTAAGACATCAGGAATGTATCCACTCAAAACCACAGCAGAAAACCAAATTCTGTCCCAGATGCAATGACAGAAAATCACAACCCTGAAAACCCTGAGCAGATCAGGACACTACAAAAGGCTGTGCCTATATAACACCATTTAAGGTGCTGTAGAGACTCCCAAGAGCGAGGACACAAGCCAAAGTTTGTGCCATGTCATGTACAGCAGTGCCAGAAGAGAAAACTAGGTGCAGTCTATGAAAGTCTCAGAAGCAATTAACTGCCAATAGATCACAAAAATCTTAGTGAAAGTGGGGGGAGAAAGAAGCAAGCTAAGTTTCATCATCTTATAACGGTGCCTACTCAGTGCTGGCATTCAGGGATGCTAGACATAAAGAATACATTCAACCTCCTCAGGTGTCTTGAACGTAAACCCTGGTACAAAGGAGGCTTTGGCCAATATGGCTCCCCAACACTGACTTAGGAGTAGTTTATGCCTCCAAAGAAACAACTGGTAGGGTGTAAGAGTTGTCAGACAATGCATCAGCTTTCCTGGGGAGTTGGTGCAGGGCTTGGCTGGCAGGTTATGGCTTTAGAAATGCTAGATGATTTCCCTGTTTGGACTAAATGTCTGTGTTGGACAAGGGGCAAAGCTGCCATTGAAGAATCAAAGAGAAGGAAAAGGGGAGAAACATTTAATAGATGCTCCCAAGGGACCACAAATGCCTTTCTTTGGTGATATTCACCTCTCCAGTCAAAGCTATATAGCACAGCTCTTTTTCTCCTGGATGCTACCATCACATGAACATGCAAGTGTCCCAGCTTCCCTTTTCTAAATAAAAGTGTATCACTTTGTGGTTGTGACAACAAACATATGAAAGTCTAGGCAAGTGTCAGGAGAACACACAGAGAATCCCAGCCTCTCTCAGCCTTCATTTCCATTGCCTCACTTGTGAATTTCCAACATCTGGGACTGGAGGAAGAGCTTCCTGCGATGCACAAGGAAAGAGGAGCCCTGAAATCACACACTCGCACCCACACACCTGTGACCTTGTGGTTTTACTACGGCTTTCATTTTCGGACTTCAATTCTCCCTAGTGCTTGATGTATTTCTGCAACATTTTGGCAGTTTACTCTCGCCTTGGAGACAGAGATGAGCGTGGAGTTGTTTTGCATGGCTCGGTGGGGAGAGAAGGAACAATACTGTGAATAAAGAATTAAACTCAAGATGACGGAAGAACCCCAGCCATGATTCCACCTAGACAAAGCCTACGTGATAAGCGCTGGTTAATGCCAGCCGTTAATAACACCCGCTGCTCGAAACGAAAAGGGAATTTCAGCGTGGCTGCAGGTGCCTCCGACCACTCACCTCGGGAACCGTTTCAAGGCAGGAAAAGCTGCTCTGTCTGGAGGCACGCACAGCCTCGCCAGGCGGAGGCACCGCACCCCGCCGCGCACAGGAGGATGTGCCCTGAACCCCGCGGGGAAGGAGATTTGCTCCAGGCCCCTGCCCGACCCCACCTGCCCAGCAACGCCCGAGCTCTTGGAGTAGGGGGAAGGCAATCCCTCGCCGCAGCCGCGCCTCCT
>VXBA01004914.1:221304-277361 GCA_013399895.1 Serilophus lunatus
GTGTGTGTGTGTGTGTGTGTGTGTGAAAGGAATGCCTTGCTGTGTCTGTGTTCATGCCCCACAGTGTTGCTCATGGCTGCTATGGGAAGGCAGGAAGCCAGGTGCATCCCAAGGGGACCAGGGTTGAGTTCCACTCCCCTCCCACATCCTTAAAGTTGTGGTGTTTGCAGAGGACAGTGGAGGGATGTGGGGTTACAGGCCAGGAGCATATGGGTCAGCTAGGACTCTCCTGGGAACTGCCCTCTCATCTGGCGATTTGGGCAGCTCCTGAACCCATGGAGTCTCCTGTTCCTGCAGGATGATCATTGGGGTTGGGGAGTTCTTGCAGGAAGGCAGCAATGAAGCACAGAAGGACTTGCTGCATCTCAGGCTGGCCCAAGTGTCCTTCCTGTGGGCAATTCCCCTTTCACCATGCCTGAATGACTCCTCCACCCTTAGCTGGCTCCAGCAAGGAGCAGATGAACCCATTGTCCCACCCTCCAGGCAAAACTCTCTTGACTTTAGGAACTTAAAATAGGACTAGAGCTAGTAACTCACACACTGGTAGTTGCAAGCACCCAGTGACCTTGACTAGCCCTCTACACCCAGATCCTCAGGTGCAGCAAGAACAGTGAAGAAGACGAGACATTATTTTAGCTCCTGCACCCTCTTACCCCTTGTCCCTCTTATTTTGTCAGCTGTGCCTGCAATTTTCATCACCACTGATGAGACAAAACCACAGAATTTTACCATTGGATGTCATTTGTGCTTTTCTTCCTTGCATTAAAAAAAATTGGATTTTTGTAGCACCATGTCCTTTAATAGAGATGGAAAACTGAATTTTTCTTTTCAAGATGAAGAGTAAGACATGGGCAATATTACAAAACTCCTTTGTAAAGCACTTTGAGATGAACTGACCAACTAATGAACCAGCTACTTAGTGTTGCAGTTGTTACTGATTTATTTAGTTTTGGTCTCACTTTAAGTGATTATTGCCTACCTATGGGATAGAAGGCATTTCCATATAAGAATTTGGTTTAGAAAAAAATATGGGTCTATGTCCAGTAGCTAGCTCTGATTTTCTGTCTCATCACTTTTGTTTTAAAACTCTTCAGAGGAGGGATAAGGTTGCCCATGTGTGGCACTTTGATGGTACTCAATTCTCCCAACAGGGCCATTGATATAAAATGAGCAGAGATAAATGTGTACAGCATGCACAATGCTGTGCTCTGATCAGGAACTGAGCAGAGCAGTGGATGTGTATCAGTGGCATTTGGTTTTGGCAGTGGCTGCAGGATGCAAGGTGCTGCACAAGCTGGCATGGCAAAAGGATATTGTGAGTGCAGAAAATTGGCATGGTTCCAGTCAACACAATCACTGCTGTTGCTTTTCACCCTGCACACTGAAATTGAATCACTGCAACAGTAAGCAGCAGAACTCAGATTTCAGTCATGAAGTTCTCCCTAAAGCTCCCTGTTTCCCTCCGTAATGTTGCTGACCTACTTCCCAGTTCTTTCATCAAATATAATACCCAACTCCTACAGATAACTAAGACATAAACTGTGCTAATGAGCATCCACAGGTGAGCTGCCCTCTGAAGAGCCAGGCATATCCTTAGTTCCTCCCAGCTCACTTCTCTGTGCAGCTTTCAGTGTGTGTTCCTTTTTCCCAGTGCCTCCTCTGAGACCCTCAGAAAGGCTGCTTCAGCGGTGGGATTTTCGTGCCATTTGAGGGGAGCTGAAGAAAACAAGAGATTGTCAGTGTTTGTGGTGATGCCTCTTAGTCCATGCAAACAAACCTTTTTTATCACCCATCTGGAAAGGTGAAGCATCATTATCTCACCTGAACATAACACCTCCTTTGGTCTGCTTGAAAGGTGACTGATTAGGAGGAATATGAAGCTAGGAGCCTGGGAGAAGATGTGCCCCACTCCCTAATCCTTCTCACACTCCTTTCCAGGCATACTCATTTTTCACAATCTTCAAGAGAAAGTTGGGGTTGGGCTCTGAAAGAATACAAGTCAGGGAGCAGGAGACAGTGAGTCCAATTGTTGAGGGGAGATACTGTCTTGCAGGACTGCTCCACACTGCAGTGGCCATGGTTCAAACTGTTTTTTTCTGAGCCGAGCCAGTTGAAGTAGCTGTAGCAGAATAGAGCTCTGCATGGACTGTGAAATCTGCTGGGCAAGCTGAGCAAGTGCTCCCATCTTCTCCCTGATGCTGTAGGCAAAAATGCAGCAAGACTGCTCATGTCCTGACACAGTGAGTTTGTCATGATGTGGGCATATCTATGCTTCAGCATGACTGCAGCCTGGGCTATGCTGTGAAAGGTAGCAGTTTGTCCAGCTACCTTTACTTCCCTGTCTCTCTTGGCAGTCATGGAAGTGAACACCTACCATTGCAAACATGCTTACAACCATTAATTAGTTGTCACAAAATCATGATGATTCTCATGCCAATACTAGCAAATGGTTCATTTGTTCGTTCATTCATTCATTCATTCATTCATGCACACCCACAACTCTCTCTGACAGCAGCCTGCATCTCTGCAGTTGCTGGAGGAGGTTTCTGGATATTGTCTATATATGCAGAGTAGAAAGACAATTTGTCCCTGCAAAGAATGGGGCTAGTGGATTGTGGATTCTTGAGCATAGGACAGAATGGTGCAGGCCAATGCTCTGCTCCATGCCTTGTGAAAAATGACATCTGAAATGCTTCACAGTTTAGATATGGGGGACACAAAATGTCAAGTACTTCTTGCTTGAAAAATTTCTGTCCTGTATTCCCTGTAAAATAGATAAGAGGTCAGGTCAAAGTTAGTCTTCACCTCAGCCAAAGGATGTTCATGTTGAAGCAGCTGTCCTACCATGCTTTCTTGGCCCTGTTTGGAACATCTCCTCAATGGAGATCATTGGTCTTAGCTCCAGCTTTTGGGTTTAGATAACGCTGGAGGACAACTAGGGAGTCCTCATTGTCTAGCTATTCCTGGTTGTGTTTTAACTTGAGTCCCTCAGGAGATGGCAAAGAGGTCCTGCAGAAGCAGAGGGTTGTCACCTCTGGCTTGCCATCCATCTGTCTTTGCTCCTCACTGCAGCAGACTTGAGCATGCTCTCACTGAACATTCTCTGGCTCTCCTATTCATGTTCTTGGCAGGGACCTGGAGAATCCTGGAGAGTGGTGTTTCTAAAAAAGATGCAAATATAGTTTCCAGTGATTTGAACACTCACTTTCACCGACACCTTCAAATCTGCCTTTGCTGTTAGGAGGATTAATTAGACATTTAGAAATGTGGCAGATGGATTGGGACACAGCATTGAGTAGGAAGGGCAATTTTGTGTGCTGGACATCATATATTTCTTTTTGAGCTTGCCAGGCAGTGCCTCCCTAACTGTTTCCAAGTACCTGGTGCAGTATGAGTCCTGATGATCCCAGGGGGGTCTTATTGCAGGACAGCTGTCCATCAGCCAGCCAGGGCGCTTGGATGTGAAAGGTCTCTTCTCCCCAGGAAAACAGAGTATAGACTATCCCAGGGAGAAGGCAGTGCTCAATGGAAAGTTTTGGCACACCTGTGAAAAATTAGTAGCATATGGTTTGCTGTCACTCCAATACGTTGAGAGCCTGCAGAGGTAACTACAGAAACTATGCTTGTGTCACTTCCAAGCTTTCCCCCAAATATTTGCTCTGTTCCGTGTTTTGTGCAGGTTTAAACAATAAATCCAGTGCACTAATTCATGAGCATAGCATTTAACAGCTTGGGAGAGAGCTTATCTGGAAGAAGCATTGACTGGCCAAATTTTGCAAAGCACTGCTTTTGTGTGGCAGACACAAAAGAGGATTTGCACTGGAAACCACCTGCTGCATGGGGGTTGAAAGGAGTAGTTAGAGGAGCTGGACATGAATTTAGAGAGCTTGGAAATTGGGAAAATTGCATGTATTTTACAAACATCTAGTCTGCAAAATAAGCCACACACTCTTCTCTTCAAATTCCGCTTCAGAATCTTTTCTATTGGAAAGAACTGCTTTCTGGTCACTTGACATACACAGGAAAAATTCAATATGTGAACAGAATTACTTCAGCACCTGGGCTTATTGTAAAGATGCAAAAGTGCAAACTAACTCCTTAGTCTTCTCAGGGTGGTAGAAACAAAGAAGCCTTCTGGCAGCTGTCATTTTTCTCAGCAGCAGTGCATGCTAATACCAGCATCTTACTCCCACTTCTCAAGCAAAAACCAGCTCCTAGCTGGAGTCACTGAGTCACTGAAAAATGAAAGACCAGATGTTCCCTGCTGAACTGCCTGCCCTCGAACATCTTTGTCCACCAAAACCACGACACCAATGAAACTTCACTTTGTTATTACAAAACTGCAGAATATGGGAACTAAAAATGCAGACGCTGTTCAACTGAAATGTCTTTTCCAGTGAAAACAATAGTCTAGCAACTCTGCTGCCTCCCTGCAAGGGGCCATGGAAGTGCAATGTGCCATGCCTGGTGCAGCACTGCAACCAAATAGGCACTAGCCCTCTACATTTGATGCTCGAACTCTTTTCACCACTGCTCCAAGGCTTAGTTTGGAAAAAAATTTAATTGAAATAAGAAAGAGCCCCTCCCCTAAAACTAGAATTAAGTAACAAATACTGTATTCTCTAGATTTACCTTGTGTTTTTGAAACCTAGAGGTTTGATGCTTTCCAATTCATTTGGCAATGAAAGTAAGTTCAAAAAAAAAAAAAAAAGAAATAGTGATGTCTAATCACATGACTCCAGATGGTGGGATTCGAGAAAAACAGAAGTGCAAGTACTGTATGGCAAGATTTTGGGAGCTGTGTGCTGCAAACTGAGGGCTGTGATGCTTTAGCAGCAGCTCTGGCCACACGAGGCTATATACCTCATTTGATCTGTATGCAAGGTTCCTGAGCTATTAGTGGGAAGCACAGGACAAATCAGACATAGTGCATGACTCTGGCTTCGGCCCCTGGTTGTGAAGGCAACTTGGCCTCCTCTATATCATCTGTATGCCAGCCTTGAGCAAGCCTGGACATTCCAGGAAAAATAGACTTTTTTATTAAAAGTGAGAAGTGACTGACCTCAGCTGCATAAATTATCTTATTTATATTTTATTTGTATGTTTCAGGTCAAGAAAGGTGGAACTCCTGGCAAAAACCAGGCCTATTAGGTGAGAGGATATGAAATGACTTCTCTTAAAGGGAAGATTTTCTTCACTCTAATGGGCTCTAATCTGCTGTCCTTGAGGGTGGTAAGAAATGTATCCCTGACTCCTTGCTGCTCTTACTTTACCAGCCTCTGCCTCAGTTCTGCCTCATTCCATCTCCAAGTGGCCTTACCTGGCTAGATGTCCCTCAAGCACTGACCAGCTCTGCCAGCGATGAGTCCTTGAGTACTGGGGACAGATTGTTGTCAAGGAACATGCAGTCTGCTGTTATAAGCAGACTGTTATTAAAAGTATATTTTAGGCCACAAGGACCTGTATGGCTGGGAATTTCTATGCTCCTCAGTCTTCCCAAGGCACCTTGGAGAAGGCCTGTGCCCTTGCTTCTTGACTCTGCCTGTGGAACAGCTGAGACCACAGCATGGTTCTTATTCCAATTTCCTTCTTTTCCCACAGCTTAGATGTTGGTCCGTTGGTCAGGGACTTGCACTGGTGCACACACAGATCTTGCTGTTTTGGCACAGTTTGCTCTATTGCTTCTATTTTCTTCTGAAGATGTATGAACCAAAATGCTTGTCCTCTATGTGCTGCATGCTCAAGCAGTAGTAAGGCAGTAACCATGCCCTAAACATAGTAATTGAAAACCTGTATGTAAAGAGAATTTTAAAAAAATGCCAGATTTAACTTCCTGATTAATATATGATTGTGAGTTTGAGGGTTTTGCTGGTGATTTTTGAGAAATGAAACTGCATCATTTGTAAGACCAGATTCCCCTTTCAAATACCCCATGCTTGCTACTCTATTTCCCCCTTGGAATTTCAAACATGGCCTGTTTGAAAGCTGCTCTGAGCTGAATGGTTTTACCATGGCTTACTGGATTGTGATGATGTTTTAAAATAATTGAAGATGCTCTTTTGCCAACTGCATCACAGTTAGAAATCTCCAAGTCCCTTAAAAAAAGTCTTCTGCTCTTATGGGAAGCTGTATCAAGCTTCTGGCAAATCTGTTTAGGTTCTGAGGCTGTATACAGAGTGTTTGTGTGTGCAGGAGGGAAGTGGATGTGTGAGTGCATTTGTACAGATGTTTTCTAATGCAGATTATGCAAGCTCTGATTTCTTCCCTCTCCTGTATTTTTTCTTATCTGGATGTGCTTCTGCAAGTGCTCCCGTCTCTTCAGCAGATGAGACAATATCCTCAGTGTAGATGCTAGTCCAGGAACACAAGCTGCTGTGGAGCATATATATGTAGGCTGGAGACTAGGAAGACGGGGGCTTGGGAATTCATGCTGTGCCTCCTGCTCTAGCAGTACAGACAGTGCAGTGGCAGGTTTGAAGGGAATGGCACAGATGGGCAAGCTTGACCATGTGGGAAAAGAGCAGAGATCTGTCAGTAGAAACACTCCACTGTTGTCTAAGTATCTGTATGTTTGGTAGACTAATGCCTTACAGGACTGATGGGAATACAACCTTTCCTCTTTCATTCAGCTCCCTTCTATGTACACCTCAGTCACAGAAATTTCTGGCCCCTGCACCTCAAAATATCAGAGTGGTATTTTGGTAGTTGTGCTAGGGCTGATAACACTATCTGGCATTTTATTTGCTATCAGTAGACTCCAGAGTTAATAGCTGTATTTGTATGACCAGTGATATCAGGAATGCAGGCCAACAGCCACAGAGCCACCAATGGAAAGAAATAAGAGAAGAGAGGTCTAGAAGGAGTGATTCAAGAGGAAACATTGCAAGAATGCAAACTGTCAAGTCAAGAGGAGACATATATCCTCGCAAAATCTGAAAGATCGTGTGTTTTCCATTCCTTTTGTTGACAAGACAAGAACTCAGAGGGCTAAACTACAGGCAGAGACACCAAAGTTTGGCATAAGGAAAAGCTGTCTATAGCTGTGAGAGTAATGGTGTAGGCAGCTGGATTGTCTTTAGAGGGAGAGAAGTGTGTAACAAGGGAAGCTTTTAAGGTCAGGATGAGCAAACCTCTGTTGAGTTCAGATCAGATGTAGGTGACCTAGGTCTCAAAATCATTTCATCAGAAAGATATATCTGAGAGATGAACAATCAGGAGATATTCAGAACATCATAAAGAGAAAACCAAGTTTGTGGTTAGTAGGCTGAAAGAAAATACGCCTTTAGGCTTTGGACAAAGATTTGGTATAGCAGAACAGTCAAGCACTGAAAATTAGGCTATGCTGGAAGAGCAAATCTAGGTGGCAATATTATCCAAGCTCACAGAACCTGGGAGCAGACTGACCTTAGTTCTAGGCTAGTGGCAGATTTCCTGGGCAGATGAGCATTTAGCTACTAGTATACTGGGGGAGAGAGCTTGTTACTGCTCTGAAGCCCATGATATATCCCATTTGGATTTTGTCCTGTCAAGGTTTGTTCTAGGCTGTTGTGGTTTAGGAATGGTATTCTCCAATTTAGTACTCCCACTAAAATCACTCACTTCTCCCCTTCCCTCACTCCAGCTGGAGGCACAAAAGGCAAAGATCAAATGTTGAGATAAGAACAATTTACTCTTAATAGCAACAAGATAAGAAAACAAACAGTAACAGCTACAATATTAATAATAAAAGGGTGCAAAAGAGAGTGTTTCACATGCCAAAATGCCCACTACAGAGCTCTCATCCCTAACCAAGCCACCACATTGAGACAACAGCACAAAGGCACACATGGGCACTCCTCATAGCAAAGACACACAAAGACTCCCCCTCTGCTCTCTCCTTGGAGTGCTGCATCCAGGTCTGAAGTCCTCAGCACAGCAGGAGCAGCAGGTCCAGAGGAGGACCACAAATATAATTAGGGGAATGGGACACTTCTCCTGTGAGTGACAGTTGGAGTTGTTCAGCCTGGAGAAAAGAATTCTCTGCCAAGAGTTCATTGTGACCTTTCAATAGTATAAGGGATCTTATAAAAATGAGGGACAGCAATTTTTTACACAGGTGGTGATAGGACATCAGAAATGGATGAAACTAGAAGAGAAGAGATTTAGATTACATGTTAATAAGAAATTCTTTACTCAGAGGGTAAAGTGCAGCACTGGAACAGATTGCCCAGAGTAGTTGTAGATGCCCCATTCCTGGAAGTGTTCCTAGCCAGGCTGGATGAAGCTTTGAGAAACCTGGTGCCCTTGCCCATGGCAGAGGGGTTGAGACTGGATGATCTTTAAGGCCTCTTCCAACTCAAACCATTCTGTGATTCTAGAATTCTATGAAAATATTATCTATTGCTAACCCTGACTTACAGCTGTATAAGGTAAAACTTGAAATAAGGGTATGAGAAGCTATTAGAACCTACAGATTTTAAGAAGAGAGGTAATACACATGCAGCTGACTATGCCTGATCAGTGGTTACTCTAACTAGACAGCAGCATGAAAAATGGCAGTAAAGAGAAACATTGCCTGTAACAAATGCTGGGTACTTCCTTAATTGCTGACTGCAGTAGAAATTACTAAAGCAACCATATAATGAGTACCAAACAGGTGTATAGAGTCAGAAAACCTGGGACCAACAAGGGAAAAGTAAATTGAAGTGGATGGCTTGTCTGGGAGGAGAGAAACATGGTAAAGAAGCAGAACCTGGGAAGAAAAAAAGCCACAAAACTAGAATACAAGGTAAAGCAACTGACATAGTCAGGACCGATTTGGGGCCATTGGTTAGCCATGTGCTTAACTATGACAATATGATAAATGAGCGACATATGTGTGAGGCTGTACCTGAAGTCAGTCGGGTCATAAACATCTGCCATATTCAGCACATCTCCAGCACATCTCCAGCTCTTCAAAGAACTTGACTCAGCATAGTGCCTTCCTGCAGATGGCTTTGTGCGGCAAAGAACTAGCCGAAGTGTCTGCATAACACACTGCCACAAAAGAAAGGACACACTTCAAATGAAATCCACTCCAAAGACAAGAAATGAAGGATGAAGTCAGGTCATTTGTGCTGGCAAGACATCAACTTTATTAAGGTTAGAGTCTTCAAACTTGTCTTGTTCTGTAACTTTCCATAGGCTGCGTACATCAAGGCACATTTCAAGATAATCAGACTGTGTTTCAAGGAGAAGAATGTTAAAAATTGGCATATTTTTATCAACAGGGACAGAAAATATCTAGAAAATATGAGTAGTGGCACAGCTTGTAAGGCTTAAAAACTTGTCTTTTTTTGTAGCATTCTTCTAGGTCTGTGCATCAAAGCATGCTTAAAAACAGTCTGCCTGGTTAGTTTTAAGGTAAGAACATTGAAATTAAGGATAAATGGCTTAAAGTTTTTCTAGTGCATTATTATGGAGGTATATCTTCAGATATTTTAACACATCAAGGCACTTTCCAGGTACACATGAAGCAAAGTGCACATCTAGATAGACATGTAAAAAGGCAAGGTCTCTTAGCAAATTATGGATCCTTAGGTGAATCTTTGGTGATCTATATTGGAGATTCTAAGTATCTAGAAAGGAGCCAACTATTTTTTCTGGTCTACTCATGATTTGTCCTGAATTTTAACCAAAGACTGATAACTTTACAGACAGATTATTGCCCACTAAGAGTATTTTCGGTGGCAAGCTGAACAAAGATTTCTCTTCTCTGATAATAAAAGTTCATGTTCTGTGCAAACTTTTGTCCCCCACATGATCCTCATATGCACACAGAGCACAGAACCTTCAAGATTAACTCTTATGTAGATATTAATTCAGACATATGTCACACTTCAGGGGAAGGTTTTCAACAAGGCTCTAAAATGTTCTAAGTATCAGTTACTCTTCCTCTCAGAACTTCACTTCAGATCAAATCAACTCAGGCCAAAAGGCAAATTTCTCCATTTTCAAGAAACTGGAGCATCTATTTTTCATAACCAATGTTAAAAAAGTAGAATCATAGAATCATGGAATATTTTAGGTTGGAAAAGACCTCTAGGATCATGAGTCTAGCTGTTAACCTAGCACACCAAAATGCACCACTAAACCATGTCCCTAAGAACCACATCAACGTATCTTTTCAATACCATCAGGGACTCCACCACTTCCTAAATAAAGAAATAGAACTGGTCCCAATACTGAGATTTGGGGAACATCACTGGTGATGAGAAAAACTTTTTAATATATTTTTTTTTCCAGAATGTGCCATGGACTAGGCCTAGTACAGAGCATGGTAGGAACACAAATATCACACAAGATATCACACAAGGTTCCACTGTGATGCTGAAACTTATTATGTTAAAACTTTAAGTAATGTAGCCAGAGAATGAAATGAGGACAACTTTCATAGCTGCATCTCTCTCTTTTTGCAGTATTTTCCCCATGAATTAACGCTACCAAGAAGGTTTGGAAAAGGTACTAGGTTTGCACAAAGAATTGGTTCATCAGCAACTTGGAAAAGCACACATGGGAGGTAAATGCTAGAAGTTAAACATATATTATCTACTTGGTCAGGATATTGTTTCTGCTCTGTGCATGTGGCTTGCTTCTGAAGCAAGTCCCAGCAGGTAGCAGAGTAGCAGCAAACATCACTGTTCTGGACAGTAAGTGAAAACAGGGACCTACTTTCCCAGCTAAAGATAGGCAATCCAGAAATTCTGTCTTGCTCTTGAACTGGGCATTTATCCTGGACAGGAGATGCTTTCAGAGCCTTGCTTTGAACAGCTATGTTCTAGATCTGGGAGTTCATCTTGAAACAATAGTTGGCAAACCAAAGTGGCTTAACTTTTAACATGCTTTAAAAGGACCATATGGATTAAGTTACCCTAGAGTAAAATAAACACTAGTCTCTCATATTCAGTGTTATTGTTAATAACTTATCAGGCTGTGTGTATTTTTCAGCAGCGACAATGACTCACTAAATAAAAGGATAATACCATGGATCACAAACATGTTGTGGTCTGTGGCCGCAGGAAGGGTTTACTTTTATTATGTACATGTTGGCAGTCTCAACATACTAGCAGCAAATCCAGAAGTTTATTGCTGTGTCTAGGACAGAAGCACAAGATATCTGTTTGGAGCCTTTCTGTAAGCCAGAAAAATAACATGGGGTATTTTTAATATCAAGCTTGCCAGACTGCAGCAAAAACAATGAGCTGAGAATTAGATGCTGGGAAAGTAGTTGTCACCTTGGATTTGCTTCTTTTTTTCCAGTGTGTGGGTATGGCAATTGGTGATGCTGGGAATCAGCATGGGAGGGGGCTGTTTCAAAGAGATAAGATCCCTATTCCCACGTTAAAGCTTGAGCCTTGATGCATGGTTGCTTCTTTTAGAAATGGGCATCAAGTCAAGCTGATTTGGAAGGGTCAAGAGGTTGTAGGGCAAGTGAAAAGACTAGTCTATCAAACCCTAGGACCCTGCAGTTAGCCTGAGAGTGGTTAGAGCTGCCTCAGGTGGATAAACACATCCTTTCATCTGCTTCAGCTGAACTGTCAGGTTTCTGCCTGAGGCCTGACAGGCTGAAACCATGCCCAAATCACTGTGGGCCAGGCCCCTCCATCAGCTCCACTAATCTCATGTGTTTTCCCTTGCTTCCTAATGCTTGTTGAACATTGCGGATGAAACCCACCATCTTGGTGAGATTTCCGCATAGTATGGGAGACCTAGGTGTCTGGAGGAGTGTTTTCAGGTAGATTCCATCAAAGTATCCCAGCTTTTCTCCCAGTGGGTTAGGAACAGCCCAGGATGGCAGGATGCCACTTGTCTCCTTACCCATTGATGTCCAGGCAATCTGCAGGGATCCATCTAGCTGACGAAGAGGAGATCATAACCTCATTCTGACCATGTTGCAAGAGAAGGGTGTCCAACACACTTCAAGATTGAGAAGAAAGCTGAAAGGATGTTCTGATTCTGTCCAGGACAGGGTTAATTTTTGCAGTAGCCAGTTGGGGCATGACCAGGACATGGAGGTTATTCTATACCATTTCATGTCTCTGCTGAGGACTAAGTAAGAGGAATTCTGGGGAGAAGGGGTTCTAGTTGAGAAAATGTGGTGTAGAGAATCATCCAGTATTATCTATTATCATGTGTGTGTGTGTTTCTGTGTGAATAATTTCTTTTCTTCTACTCTGTATAATTAGTTACTGTTCATTTTCTTATCTCATTGGTGTTTCTAGTAAATTGTTCTTACCTCAACCTTTTGTGCCTCCAGTTGGAGGGGAAGGGAGACTGGCACATGGTTTTAGTGGGAGTACTAAATTGGAGAGTATCATTCCTAAATCACAACAAGGGAACATTTCCTGTGCAGAATTTCCAACAGTGACTCAAGAAAGCCTTTGGCAGGGGAGTGGCATAGTGCATATACCTGCACTTTCCATGTTTTGACACTTTTACATTTTCCTCTATCTTCCCACTTTTGCTTATATAAGAGAGAAAGAAAATCCAATTTGACATTCTTATGAAAGGAAAGACATCTCTTTGGAAGAGTAGAAAATAGTGGTAGTGTTATGTGGGATTAATCTGAAACCTCTAGAGCTTGCTCTTTTCTGTGGGATAACCTGGGAAACATCACAGGGGCAAAACTTCTTGTAAAACGCATCCCTTGCAAGATGAGGGGTTTGAAAGCACTGAGGGACTGACAGTAGGAAAAAGATCTAACACACTGTTAAGTATGCTATATTCCTTCCCATGGGGAGTAAAAACACCCAAGCAGTGAATCTCCCAGCCTGGTAGAGGAAAATCTATAGCTGAACAGCACTCCTTTTCAGAAGAAGTTCCTGGGAATTTGTCCATTTTGAGTATTTACAGATAAGTCATTAATCATTGTTAAGCTGAATGGAATTTAAATTAGTCTTCACACTGTACCTTTACCCAAATACTTGCATTTTCCAGAATACCAACTCTGTTAGTATTACCATTTGCCTACATTTCTCCATAAATAAACTGATGTAGAGTTCTTCAGACTGAAATGAACACTACACCTCCCCTCTCCTCCCTTCCCCTTTCTGTAAAAGGCTCATCTAGAGAGATTACAATCTGAAACTTGCATTTAATAATAGCAACATCAGAGTTCAGCGTTCAAAGGATTTGCTAAAGATCCTAAAAACAAACATCCCAAACTCAGGAGGAAGTTCAGCATTAAATATAAGAGAAATCCAAATACATTGAAGTATGGAAATCATAATAACTTCAGCTTTGCCCTTCGGTGACCCCATGTAATAAGAATATATTTATGATTCGATAACAGTGATGATTGGAGCCCTAGATAAGAATAAACTGAGTTTTGAAGACCTCCAGATTTACTGTATTGTTGCTATGTTTTCCCCCTGTGTGTTGCCAGATTAATAGTGAGTTTCTCAAAGGATCAGCTCCAAAATGAATGCTAAGTCATAAATTCCCTGCTTTACCCGTAAACTGGCAGAAAACACCACCTCTGCTTTAAGCTGTTATGTTGTTGCCTCTTCCCAGAGCAGCATAGATCAGCAGATGGTGGGTCTGAAGAGTGAGACTCATGGCTGGAGCCTGTCTGAAGAACACTAGAACAGTAGATCTCTGCAGCCATGTGCCTAACCAGTGACCTGGCACATCTTGCTGAATGTTTAGGGAAAACATCCTGGACACTTCTTTTTAGCTCTTTAGCTCAAGGGCATGCAACTCAGAATTCAGATTATTTTTGCCTAGAGGCTTTCTCCATTTGTTGAATGGAGAAATGGTTTGCTTGTCTGCAAATCCCAATATTGGGATTCCTCCCATGGGAGTACAATTTATCAATACAATAGTTCAAGTTGCTGGTGAGATGCTGAGTACCTGAAAACTTGGTATCATCCAGATCTAATTTGTAAGAGCTTAGACTCCAGGTTGGCATTAAAAGCATCTTGTACTATGAGATGAAAATCTAGGAGCAGTTCATCTCTCTAAGCAACCAAAAATGACAGCTGGATTTAGTCCAGCTAGACATTTGAGGTCAATTTACTCATCTCTCCATGATGTGCAGTCAGTTATTATATACAAAATTTTCATAAAGAAGAAAAAGTATTTGAAGTTGAATGGCCTAGTGTTTAATACATTGAAACAAAAATGGGAACACAATTTCTCTAAAATGCAGGATACTTTCACTTCCCATTTGAAGTTCTATACTTATTCAAAAGGATTATGGCCATGTGTGCATAGCGCAAACACAAACCTTTCTTAAAATGCCATTTGTTCTAGAAAACTGCCTGTCTTTGTAGTCCTCTGATGAAAGTCTCGCCCAGAAGATTATTGTTCTTTACCCTGAAGGATGAGAGATCAGAATAGGAAGATGATGTTTTGGAAGCAAGAAAATTGAAGAAGAGAGCCAGTAAATTTCAGATACTTTTAGAACATTGTATTATTAAGGCCTCAATTCCTTGGCCAAACCAGATTTCAGTTTGCAAATGGGTCTGCAGGTTTCTAGGCTGGGAGCAGCTAGAGCTATTGCATAAAGTCCATTTTGCTAGGACCTAGACAATAGTGTGTATCTGGACAGAGAAGTGGATCACTTAGAATCTGCTCCAGTTTTTGGACTCACTGGGGAAAAGACAGAAATACTGTCCAAACACCATCCTTCAGGAATAACCATAAAAATATTGAAGTTTGTCTGAAGGAGGAGACTATATAGGGGGCTTACTTAAGTCAGAGCCAGTTTGCAAAATCCTCACTGAGTGACTTCAGGGTGCAAATCTCCTCAGTTTGATCTATTTTTGAGAATGTCCTCTGCTTGGATGCACTATAAATCACAAAGGTGTCTTTCCCTTCTCACAAGAAAGTCTAAATCCAAGGACCAATTGTGAATATCCAGTGCAAAGACTTTCTTCAGACGTGATGTCTGAAAACCAAGCATGTTTGACTTTTTTTTTAAAGCCACTAAGGTTGAGGAACATGAACCATCAATGCATCTAGAAGTCCTGTGTGCCTTTGACTCCTTGGATGAGATGCAAAAAACATTCCTTCTTCCTCCAAGTGCTACCCGGGCGAGGGCAGCTTTACCTTTGTCAGTGGCTAGCAGGAATAGGCACTGAGCTCAGTTTTGCCCTTGATACTTGACTACTGTTTTTTGTGCCGCCCCGACTCAGCTCGACAGCCTTGCTGTGTCTGATTGTGAGAAAGAGCAGAGCTCCCCCTTCCCCCTCTCCTCCCTGCACTCTGGCAAAGAATGGTGCGTGGGAGGACCTCACAGCGGATGCTCGGAGACTGCAGCACTCATAATGACTAGTCACTTATAAAAGATGTTAGTGATACTATCACTGATGATGACTATTTGTATTAATGTCTAGGGTCTCTGAATGAAATCCCATCAGCTTTCCGCATGGGACCAAACAAACACTAGCAGCACCCATGACTAATCAATAGTAAATATTAATAATAGCTGGTACACTGATAACAATAATAAATATTAGTGGTAACAAAGCCTGCCTGAAAATGCTCCTGATAGAGGGAGGGAAGGAGGAGGGCAAAGGACAGTCTGCCTTGGGGCTGAGAACCAAGAGATGACTCATGCCACCAGAGCTTTGTCTACCAGGCCATACTGCCCCAGGCCCTGGACCAAATGGAAATACTAAATCAAATAAGTTTCAGCTTTTCCAGCCCCATCCTACCATCCTCTTCCTGGCCTGCTGAGCACAGCTGTTGGGTAACGCCTTGCTCAGGGACCATACCCATCAGCTAGTTTTTATCTCTGGGGAAAGGAAAGCTCATAATGTAAAATGGGGGTGGGGGGAAGAGAGGGAAGGGGGAAAACTGAGGAAGAACTTTTATCAGCAGGCTCACAGCAACCTATAAACCAGAACCATATCCAATAGAAAACAGAAACAATCTGATTGAGTGTGAAATGCACAAATATTATCTCATAGCGATAACAGCAAAAAAGTATATTTGTTAGTGACTCACCAGCAATTAAAAAGCTATCTATTGACCCAAATTACTTAAGGACTGATCTCTGTGCTAGCATTTATATAGGCTGGTTTTATGTATTTAGAAGGTACTTGTCAACAAAATCCATTTGCCTGGCACTTATGAATTTCTGCCGCAGCTTAATTTTGAGTATTTTCTTTTCAGTACTTGAAAGGAAAGCCAGACAAAGAGAAGATGTGTATTTCAGTAAGTGTAAAAAACAAGGAAGGTGGGAATATCTATGGAAGTGCTAGCTAAATGAGGGAAAATGAGGGCCATATGCATGGCCCTTCTCAACTGCAGACTCTACTATGGAGTTACAAGCAAACGCGTCCATTATGTTCTTATGATGTAAGGACAAGAGAAACTATTTCCATTCATGAATAGAGATGTTTATGACATTTCTAGTCTAGTGATTTCCCCTTACAATCATCTTTCATAACTCTGAAAATCTCCTACAATTTCAGTCATATTGATATTATTTTCAGTTCTTTCTGCATAATTTCACTTCACCTGCTC
Organism: Serilophus lunatus; assembly: GCA_013399895.1. Classification (NCBI taxonomy): domain Eukaryota; kingdom Metazoa; phylum Chordata; class Aves; order Passeriformes; family Eurylaimidae; genus Serilophus; species Serilophus lunatus. The sequence goes on from VXBA01004914.1 coordinate 237,796, forward strand.
TAATGTTTTTTCCAGTCTATTATCCTCCTGAAAAATAACAAAGTTACCTAGAACTTTGCAGTGGGACTATATTGTATTATAACACCTCAAGACACATGAACTGCTACTTCAAAGCCATTTTCTAGCATTAAAAAAAAAAATCTCATATTTGACTGTACCACCACATACCAACAAGATTTTAAGCCTAGGGTATAGAAAGCTTTTTTGGTATTCTTTTTAAAAAAACACTTGGTGAATGATGCCTTTCTTCCAAGGGTATATTCTGGTTTTTTGACAGTGCCCAGTTCCCAGAGCTAACACATTTCTGTGCTAGTTTGAAGGAAACCTATTACTTCAATGCCTTGGAAATATTCACAATAGCACACAGCTGTTTTTGCTGGAGTTGACTTTCACAACACTGTAATGTCAGTTAAAACTGTACCAAAAATCCTTGCACAGGATGTAATCAACCTCAAATCTACTGAGAAACTGACTTCAAGTGCCAAGAAAAACAAGTAATTTACCATGAGCTCTTCCTAATGTCCAGTCAGCTCAATGCAAATGAAACATCTTTCTCAAAATGAAAGTAGCACAGACTACAGAAGAAAAATCCCTTTCCTGTTTTTATGATTTTTTCTAAATAGAGACACAGAAAGACTCTGATACTTGAAAACACCATTGATCCCTTCTGTCCACCGAAGCTCTATCATCACTCAGCCTGTAAATCCAGTTCATGAGTGATAAAATGCTTGTTTTCCAACATTTTTCTCTTGCCTCTTTCAGGCACTTGGAAAGTTTCTGTCCCTCCAGTGGCAAAGCTGTTCTATGCCATGTTTCTTACTCAGAGAGCTTAACTGTTATCCAACTATTGGAGTCATCCCATCGCCCCAGATTTACAGCTTTTCCCAGGATGTCAGTCTAACCAAATCCTTAGGTGTTCTCAAGAAATGCTTGAATTTCTTTCCACTTACCTCCACTGAGTCTCAGCAGTTGTGGGTAAAGCAGAATGGAAAAAAGCTCTCATATGATAGTGTCTCTAAATTTACCAGAAAGAAAGGAGCTGGGGTGCTTGTCCTTTAAGTGTCTCTAAAGATGGTTTGCATAGCTGGATCTCAGCTTATCTATGCTTTTCTGCTGTTGCTTCCATACATGGATCTGTTCCCAACAGTAACTTCAAGCTGTCAAAAAGAAGCTATCTGGCAGCTTTCAGCTTCATCTGACACATAAATGAGTGGACATAAATAATTATATTTTCTGCCGTCTCCTTTTTTTTTTTTTCCCTTTTTTTGATTTGTACCTCAGAACACCTTTTCTTTTTTTCCTTCTTCCCAGACTAACATTTTGCTATTTTTCCCAAAGTAATTCCCAGGGGAAGGCAAAGAGAAGGCAGATTTCTTTCTTCACTTTCCTGCAGGCTCACATAATTTTATTCTCAGAAACATTTTCTCTTTTTTTTCCATTTGCTTTGCTTATAGGTCAGGGTTTGCATGTTTGCTACTTGGAAGCATGTCAAGGCAATATACATTATGTCTGCAGCAAAGGAAGGTTAAAAGTCAAATTTTTTGGAGAGAGAGAATACAGATGAGCCACGTGACTGCTCCCAGATTAGTAACAGTTGCAGGAGTAAGCATTCCTCTGATATTACAGTAGCCACAGTGGGACATGCTGAAACACTGAAAAGTGAAACTGCAGTTTGGAAGCTCCCTGCAGATGTTTTTATGGATAAATCACTCCTTGTTCTCTTTCCTACCTTCCCATTTACTTTCCTACTTCCTAGGTTTCAGTTTCAGAAAGGACTGTTAAAGAACAAAAATGTGAAGAGGGAACCCTATGATACAGTTAGGAAAGTAGTCATTAACTGCCCTTAACTCTGCCCTTTGTAAACTTTGATGTACTGTGGGAATGTTAAGGGCTCCAATACAAAGGGAAGATTATTATTGTTTGTTATAGTGGCAGCTGGGAGCAAAAGAAGATATTAGTGACCTAATCAATTACTTCAGAATGGGCACCCTGGATGAAAGAAAGCTGGTGAAAGACATATGCAGAAAGTCTTAGATATCTAAGGCTGAATGTATGTGTCCCTACTCAGGCCACTTGCAAGGAAAATGGCATCCTCAGACTTGGTAGGCTTGATTCATTGCAGAAGCTGGAAATTCCTTGTATATTCCCACATGCCAACGACCTTGACTGTTTGAGATTTTTCCTAAACATCTGTTGAACATTAGGCAGAAGAAGTTTTTTTCAGAGCTCACCAGCTCCTCCTTTACAATTAATGAACAATTACATTATCTCGTTATTAAGTTACAAATTGGCAATTAGAAATACTGCTTCAAGTGCCACATTTGACTCCTGATGTTTGCTGTCTCAGAAATTGGACAGGATTTTTGTGGGTGCACATGTATGTGTGTGTGTGCGTGTCTATAATCTCCAGCATCTATCAAGCATCCAGAACAGACAGCTTCCTTGGGAGCATATCCCTGCATCCAGAGCAAGCAGAAAGCCCATGGAAACATGCAACAGGCAACTAAAGGAAATCTTTGGAAAAGAGGAGTAGGTATAAAGAGGAGCCTCCAGTTTTCAGCACACCAGCCAAATGACTGTCGTCTGTTCTTTGGTGTGGTGGAAAGGAATGGGATGAGAAAAATCCTTTCTGAAAATCTATCCTGGAGTTTCTCCAGCCTTTCAAGAGCAGGAAGCAAGCTCAACCTAGGAGGGTGCTTGAATGGGAGTATATGCCACTGTTGCCTGTTAGATAAGACTAGTGATCCAAGGGGTCTGTGCTTTAGTACAAATGAGAGCATGATTCAGCAAAGCATTTAAATTCCTGCTTAATTTTGAATATTGAATAATACTTTTGACTCCTTTGGAGTTATACATGTGATTTTCTTTCTATGCTTTACTAGGTTATCCAGATATGGACATGAAGCTGCAATGAAGCAGCACAAAAAATAGACAAGATTTGGCACTTTTGTGTGAGTGTATTTCTGTTTCACAAATGTCTTGACTTTCAGGTATTTCTCTTAGGAAGACTTAAGGCCAAACAAAATGGACTAATATAAGAAAGACTCAATTCATTGCATGTGTCCTCCTTTCCATAAAGGAAATGTTGAAAACCATAGATCTGTGTGGTTTTCAATGCTGAAGAAAAGTGTGTGTGACTTTGAGAATGATGTGATAATATTGCACTCCTAATTTTTGTAGCTACAAGGGCAAGGCGATTGCCTGTTTTTTAGCTTTGATCTGGCCTTTGGCACAGCTGCCATGTGTCACCCTCTAGATGGGTGACACCACCCTCTTTGAATTCTACTTCCTACACAGAGTGGCCAAAGAGTTTCTCAAATTTTCCGTCAAGAGCTTTTTCCATTCCTCTGTGCTGGGAGAAGTGAAGTTTGTATCAGGGGTGATAAGGTGAAAGGCATTTTCCTAAAGCAAAATTAAAAGTAGACAGTGATGTTGCCAAGCATGAAACGGGCCAGAGGGAGATGGAAATAAAGTACCACTGACCTTTGTGCCCACTGATTTCTCTCATCCCTCAAACAAGCAGGACAGAAGGAGAAAGTCCATGTTTGGTGTTGAGACCTTTGGAGGACATCAGCAGCTCTGCCTAGTCTGGCACCAGACAGACTTGCAGAAGTGCTGGTGAATACAGGGTTGGGATCAGGTGAGGGTGGTCAGGCTTCATTTGCTGAAGCCTTGTCCCCCAATGGGGATACCTCCTCCACCTGAGTCCCCTCCCAGAGTTGCACACCTTCCTGGGGAAAATCCTCCCCAGCTTCTCCTGTGTCATTTAGGAACCGAATCTCCAGGATTGTGTTCCAAGATGTTGTGCTTTTTTGTGCCTTCAATACTTTGCCTGCCACTATCGATGCTGTAGACCTGAAATGAAACGGGGCCTTGGTCTTCAGAAATGAATGCTCTTTCCCATCCATGCTGTGTGCTGCAGTTTTGAGCCACCAAAGAGGTGTTGAAGTGTCTTTTATGAATATCAATGTGTATTTCGTAAGAGTGATTTAAATATAGCTGCCTGCTTTCCTGGGAGACCCTGTAACTGTATTCTCACTGCAGCAAAAGCTGCACCATCTGCCCAGCATTCACAGTCACTTCTGAAGCCCGCCAGGGACTTGTCATTTTTCATTTGGTTTGTATAGGGTTCCAAAATAAATGCCTTCTGGGGAGAAAAGATGGATGGGCAGACTCCAACACAATCAGATGTGCTGCTCAGGTGCATCTATGCACCATTATGTGCTGTGAAAGCTGGATATGATTCTGAACAACCTGTTGCAATATAGAACTCAGTCCAGCTCTGAGCAGGGACTGGACCTCCATAAGTCCCTCACAACCTTAATTATCCTGTGATTCAGTGAGAAACTCAGTTTAGGATATAACCATAAAGAAGAGGAATAACTAGGAAATCTGAACTCCTAGGGCACCTTCGTAATTTTCTGTATTCGTCTTGTTCTTTGTGATTATCTTACAAGCTCTTTGAGTGTGGTTCAGCTCTCTCATTCTACATACACAGCGTGCCTCCAGTTTTGCTTGAACCTTTCTGTACTGCAAGTGAAAATCCTATACTTCCTTCTTTTTTTTAAAGAGCAAAGTGATTAAAATGCAGTTGGGCCTGTGGCCAGGTAAAGCAGGCAGTCATTCTTTCCTTATGTTAAGTATGTAAAGCTTTGCAAGTGAATAAGACTTTTTCTGTTTAGGGTAAGCAAATATGCCTCGAACCTGGGGAGTGTCCAATTCTTAGTGATTGTTTATTTCACCAAGGCATAAACTGCTGTGCCTTCAGGACAAAGCTAATAGAAAAAATGCTAATTAGGGCTGGTCAAAAATTTTCCAGTGGAACATTTTTCTGTCAGAAACTCTCCTGATTAGTCAAAATTGAAATGCTCCAGAAGAACACGTTAATTTAGCTGAGCCTCAAATACTACAGGGTGAGCTGAGGTGGGGTGGGAGTAGGGAAAGAGGGAATCCATCAGAACGCTCTTGCTGAATCCCTGACAATTTATCTGCTTGGCTGCTAGCCTTGTGGCACTGCTAAGGATTGGAGTTCAGGGCAATCTGCCATGCAGAAAACATGCTAATGGACAAGTCCTGAAAATTCCTGTTTCCTGGATGGGAGTCATAAATAGAGAAGTTCAGGGAACCTGTCTCATCTCTCCAGCATTTTTTCACTGAACACTAGCCTGGGAACGTGCACACAAAATGGCATATCAACATTTCCAAATGAGATATTTCAGGCAGCTAAGTCAGACCTTCTCCTTGGCTTGCAAAAGAAAAGACCTGAATTTTATTCTGGGATTTCAGTTGGAAGAGAAGGAGGAGCTGCTCTGATATTATCTGTGTTCATTTGGACTCAGTCTTCTACAGGTGGAGCATCTCCATCCCTGACATGTAAAATCCACATGCAGTGCTTTTTTTCATCTCACGCTTCCTTGCCTTCTGACAGAGCTGCCTCTGCAGCCTGGTCCCTGTGATATTCCTAAATTCAGAAACAGCCATATGAGCTTCAATTTGCATGTAACTTAAAACATTTGAGGTCTCTGTGGCCAAACTGGAAATGTAAAGCGCATAGGTCTGGTTCAGCTCACCCCAGACCTGCACTGCAGGACTTGGAGACCAGACATGCCATCAGCAGCATGCTTAGATGGTGCATGCAACCAGTGTATGTTTTCTCCTGGCTCTGCTTGTGCCTGCTAGTTCCTTTGCTGCAGTCTTGTTGAAATTGTCCTAGCTCTTTGGCTTTCTGCATGTTCCTCTTGCAAAGATCACCCCTTGAACTGAACCTCATGGGGTGCTGCTTATGATAACTTAGATCTTCAGATCCTTGGGCTGGCAGAACAGGCTCTAATGCTGATCAGAATATTGCAGGAACCAGTATACTCTGAATTGCCAAGCATTAATATTTGATGCATTTCAATATTTAAAGAGCTTGATAAGATAATTTAAGAAACACTGTCGCTTTTCAAAATTATTTGTAGGTAACTTATAATGGAGCAAATCCACTTGGAATGAACAATATTTTGGCTAGTGTAGATGTATGGCTCAGACAGCTGCCTATATTTATTTAAAACATAAGAGAAATGAAAACTTTGAAATTCCCTGCTAGAAACCTCAGGTCTCAATAGGCCAGACTGTCAGCCAGCAGAAGCAAGTGGAGGATCCAGACAGTATTTTAACACTGGTTGGGCTCAACAATTTTGTTGACATTTTCGCCTTTGGAAAAAGTAAAGGAGACAGAGGGTTTCCCTGAAAGTTTTGTTTTCAGTGAAAATATTTGGGTTGTCATCTAAAACTTGAAAACTACAGCTGGAAAAAAAATGAACTGCTGGTTGCCAAGAAAGAAGAAAAAGTCCTGCCTTTTCTTTTTTTTTTCTTTTTTTTTTTTTTTTCCTTGATTTATTTTTTTCCTGGAAACATCCTGATTTGAGTGGTTGCAGCAGTTCACATCTCACCAGGATCAGGCTCAATGCTGATAGCAGCATCATTTACTTGATAAAAGCCATCTGAGTCTGCACAGAGTTCACTGTGGCAGTCACATCTCTTTTACATATCACATAGCTGCTGTGCGCCTGAAGCAGAGGGCAGGGAGACGATGGCACAATTCATGTGACATTAAAATGAGCTGCTTTATGTAACACAATATGCTTCAAAAGCACCCAACACACCACGGAAACTATGTGAGGGAAGCCAAGAAACCTTGGTACAATAGCACAAACAGAGACAAACAGTCTGTAAAGGACAGCACACTTGGTTACCAGCAAGGGAACATTCTGCATTAAACAGTCCCTTTGCTTCTCATTTTCCCATCCTGATCATCGAGGGAGATCTCCAAACATGCCGTCAAAAGATGAACCTGGGAGCAAAAATTCATACCTGCAGTGGATCCTGGAAAACAAGAGTTGCTGGTTTTACAGTGCAGAGGAATTTTCTCCAGCTGACCCCCAGGGGTCCAAGGAGAATCACCAGACTTTCTTTTCTTCCCTAATCACCACTGTGGTCTAAGCCACTTCATCTCTTTCCTCTCTCATGCTCCTGTCCCCTGAAACAAACAGAGCCGTGTTCTCTCAAATTCATAGAATCACAGAGTCTTAGAATATGCTGAGTTGGAAGGGACCCCTCAGGATCATTGAGTCCAATGCCTGGCGCTGCACAGGACACCCCAAGAATCCCAGAATGTGCCTGAGAGTGTTGTCCAAATACTTCTTGAACTCAGACAGGCTTGATGCTACCTATTTCCCTGTTCCAGTGCCAAACCACCCTCTGGGTGTAAAACCTATTCCTGATATCTAACCTCCCCATATCATTTGTCTAAGTCCTGTCACTAGTTTTATGTGTGAAAATATCAGTACCTCCCCCTCTGCTTCCTCTTATGAAAAAGTTGTAACTGCAGTGAGGTCTCCCTTTCAGTCTCCTCTTCTACAGGCTGAACAAACCAAGTGACCTCATCTCCTTCAGATCCTCATGACCCTTCTTTGAGTGCTCTCTAATAGATTAATGTCCTTTTCATATTGTGGTGTCCAGAGCTGCACACAGCTGAGGCCGCCCCAGTGCAGAGCAGGACAATTCCTTCCCTGACCAGCCAGTGATGCTTTGCCTGATGCCCCCCAGGACACGGTTGGCCCTCCTGCCTGCCAAGGCACTGCTGACTCATACTCAACTTGCTGTTGACTAGGGCCCCAGCTCCCTTTCCACAGGGCTGCTCTCCAACATCTCATTCCCAAGTCTATACAGACAACCAGGATTGCCCTGTCCCAGGTCCAGAATCTGACACTTGCTCTTGTTAAATTTTTAAAAGTTGGTAATTGCCCATTTCTCGAATTTCTCTAATTTGTATGAGCCCTAGTAATTAAAAAAACCATTCTCAACCTGCAAAAGTGCATGGCTTTCCTGCTGCATTACTAGATTTGTCCAAGTTACTGCCCCTGCCTACAAACCATGCTCAGCTCATAGCCTCAGGCCTTTGCCACTCCTGCAATCCAGTTGCTTTATACAGCCAGCTCACAAGGGCAGTGCAGGGAAAGAACGCCTCTTTGGTGTTTCCTATGGAAACCAACCCATTGTTTCACAGATGCATTAGCAACTGGAAGCTTAGTCTGCAAGTAGAAAATGGGTATCTCGTTTGATCTTTCTCTGTACTGGTTCATTCCTGTAAAAAACAGAAATCATGAGACTTTGCTTCCACTGTTGCATCTCTTTGGATTGATTTGATTTGGATTTATATCTGTTACTGGAGGTATGGAGTCACTTAGAACAGAAATGTCTGATTCTGTTAGGCTTTAGGTATAACACATTTAGGGGAAGCAGTTATTTTTCTCACCAGTGAGGCAGGTGGTACAACTGCTATGGCAGTTTTCTGTCCCAGAAAACAGGAGCAAATATGACAGAAGTGTAGTAACACAACAGTTGAAGGTTTCGAAATGTTCACAGATGAATGAAGAGAGTGGCAGAAAGAATGGAGCTACACACTTCCAATCATGGTAAACTACCTAGCAGCAGGCACCCAAAAGCAGACCAAATAGCACAGCTCTGCCAGTTGTTCTGCAGCCAGAGGGGACTTTGCAACCCTGAATGGTTGAATATTGTGAGTTTCAGAAATGTCTGTTCTCTACACTTTGCTTATGGCCTGATACTCCTTTGTATCAGAGATAGGAGATCCTATCTTTTGATTTCTTTCCTTACCATGAAATAGCAAGATTTACCCAGGCCAGTGTTGCTGCCAAAATAAAAGTTCTCTGAAGAGAACTTGGTCACAGAATTTTGCCTGAAGATGTCTGTTATTCTGGGAATCACAGAGGTTGGTTTTAGCCCTCTGTGGATAGGAAGGAGTTCCCATCTTGTGGCTCAAGAGGTTGTTTGCGTCTGAGCCATGTTGAGGTAATGGGATTTTGACAACTTTTCTCCAGAGTGTTTTCATCTCTGAAACCTTGTTGGTGTGATAACATTAATCAGCACTTCCGTGGAAATAGTGCTTTTGGAGACGAACGTTGTAATCAGGATGAAGAGCCACTGATGTGTATTGCTAAAATTAAGGAGTCTAAATTCAGCAAAATTGCTTTCACTGAGAAAATGTATTTTGATCCAAAACCACCATTATCCACTAGGTCTGTGCTATCTTGACAAAGCCAAGCATGCTCATAGTCAGAGGGGGTGGCACCTCTGTGGAAGCTCCAGCAGAGATGGTCCTCATACCTCACATTTTCCCAGTCTTATTTTTCTCAGTCTGTCAGTGGCCTTCCTCTTACACTGTCATCGGTCCAGTCACCTACAGTGAGCATCTTTGGCTCCTAAAGGGAAGGCAGTCCAGAAACAGAAAACCTGGCCCATGCTTCTGCTGGAAGAACTGGCAGCTTCCCACTGCTTACTGCAGCACCTCTCTTTACAGATTCTGCTGCCTGTTGAAGAGATTCAGAGTTTATCCCTAGTGTTGTCAATCTTGTATGGTCCACAGTTATACCAGTGACTGCAGGATCTCAGTGACCTGCAGGACAGGGAGAGAAGTCTGAGGATGACATTCTTGTTGCCCTTATGCCAAGAGAAGTTGTGTGCATATGATCCATTGATTTGCCATCTAATCTCTTATCTCTATCAAAGGTGTATGTTATTAACTTCTTGGTGGACAAAAGGCTTTTCCTAAGACAGCTGCAATCCTTCTTCCGTCTCTGACAACCTCTCAGTGCCTGTCCCTCTTTGTTTATGGTGCCCACTGTTTCCTAGCTTTGTGTCTTTGTGGGCATGAATGTCTCACTATAGAATAGCATCCACATTGGGAAAGCCACATGTTCCTGCTTATCATTCCCTTGAACTCTCTGGCTTGCTCACTGCCTTGCTGACCCTTCCTCACACATCTCAGCAGCCTCATGTCTCACTGCATTCAGGGGTGGGTAGTGGGAGACACCCTTCCATCTCTGTTCATCTACCTTCAGTCAAAAAAATGCTACAATTTGGCATGCTGGTGACTTGCAGCTTCTGAATGCAATGAGTCCATTCACGTGTTTGAAGACAAAGGCCAAAGCTGAAATCACCTATTAATGCTTTCTTTTTGAGGATGAAAATGTCTACAATGGAAGGAGTTGCCTCTGTTTGTCCTCTGGCAGCTTTGTGCTTTAGACTTTTCTGGATGTGCGTAAGCCTTGCTGAGGGCAGCAGCTCCAGCTATCTGGGCTGAAAAAGGGCAGATCTTTGCACCTCCCTGTTGCAATGGTACAAACTGGAGTAGATGAATATTAAAATCCAAAGAGTAATAATGGAAGGGTGTAATGTCAGTGTTAGTGTGGCTACAGTTGGATAATTTGTGCATGAACATGACTAAATATGAAAGAAAGGTATCTATTTGTCCATAAATCTGTCAATGGTGAAACATTTCAGGAATACTAAGCCTAAAAGCATCACTTCCCACCAAAAGCCATGAAATTGCTCACACTGCCAATGCTGGAGCCATAAAGCTCTGGGGCATCCCAAGCTTCTCTTTTCCCACCTTCAGCCTCCATGAATGGCTTCCTTCTTTACCACCTCTTCAGAGAGAGGAAAAGCAGAGAAGAAAACAGAATTTCTTACTACTGGGTGTTACTTCTTGTATTTCACACATTACCTCTTAATGCTGTTAAAGTAGTTCATACAACACAGGATGGATTTAATACACAATCAAAAGAATTACTAGGAAATCATTAATGATTTCTTGAGTAGTCTCAGGGGTCTGAAAGCAAGCTCCAGGCTCTCAGAGCAGTGATCCTACATGGCATATCCCATCAATTATTATATGTCCTAATTTCTTTCCTTCCTCAAGACTATCTGCCCAAAATAAAAGAATCATAGAATATTGGGGTTGGGAGGGACCTTAAAGATGATCGAGTTCCAAAACACTTGACATGAGCAGGGACACCTTGCACTAGACCATGCTGCTCAAAGCCCTGTCCAGCCTATCGGGAACACTTCCAGGTAGTATGCATCTAAAGCTTTGCTCTAAAATTTCTTCCTTATATCTAATCTAAATCCACCCCCTGATTGCTTCACTCTCAGTTGGAGGGCAGAAAGGGGAAGACAGCTGAGTCTGCCTGCTACTTCTGTTTGTACTTTCAGAAACATGTCCCAGCCACTTTTTTTTTTTTTTTTTCCCCTCTGTGGGTTGAGTAAATCATGGCCTCTGGGTCCTCAGAAATTAAAGACCTGCCTGAACCTGGGTGAGGAAATGGCTCCCCTCCAGCTCCCATGAACCATGTATTTGTGGATGGGAAGATGTTGGTCAAGAGAGGATATTTCAGGAACATCTCAGGCATCAGGGACAACTCCCACCTTCCCGCTGCTGCTCAGCAGTAATTACACCCAGAGGACCTTCACCATGTGAGGCACAGTGCTGGCCTTCACCATATTAGCACGGACCCCAACATCCCACTTTTCTCGAGGCATAGAAAAGGAGACAATGTCAGCAGCCAGAGGAAAGTAAGAAGATATGCTAGGAAATATTCTTTCCACATGGAGGTATTCAAACATAAGCATGGAAGCACGGATCTCCCTTTTCGGAACCTCATCTGAGCAACCTCATGTGACTCTGACCAAAATCCCTTTCTCACCTAGATTATTTTGTGATTCTCTGTATTTCCAAAATCCAAAGGTTTGATAGAGGAAGCTTTTTGGAACTGATGACTGCTGCTTACCCATCAGGAGGCCCAGAACAGAAAGCCAAGTGCTTCTTTCATGGGACTGTGCTAGCACCAGATTTACCCACAGATACCCTAACCTTTGCCCTGTTTTTTGTCTTCTACTAATTAAATATTCAGGATTATAAGGCAGTGGAGACAGAGATTGATCACTTGATATTTCAGCTGTGATTATTATGAATTCATTTATTTAAACCAATTTGGAATTTATTTTTCTTGCTTCTGAAGGCTGCCTTTGGATAGTTTAATAACATTACTTCTAGTGACTGCAAAAATAAATATCTGACAGCTTTAGTTTAGCAATGTATCATCTGTATGAATATTTTCTGATGTATAATAATAAATACATCCTTGTTAGGAAGATATGATCAATAAATCAAAATTTCCAAGGTCTTTGATTAATCTTTGTGAGTAGCGTGATGAAAATTGCTTTAAACCTGTCATGAGCAATCCCTGCTTTGGCATCTAGTAGCAGCCACCGGCACTGAGGTCGCAAGTCAGTTTCTATTCAATCCTTTCTGTTTTCATTTCCCCATAACTTTTGGAGACATTCATCTCTGGGGCTAAAATTTTCCGTGCTGAGCCTCTGCCTGAAGAGAGTTTTAGACAGCTGTATTTTGAGAGGAAGGGCAGTAAGAGTCATTATTTCCCCCTCCCTCCTATGGCAAGGACAGTGGGATAACATTTACAAAGTGGCATGAAAGTTCTCCCTCTCTCAAAGTCTTCCCTCTCTCCAAAGAGATGGATACAACCCACAGCTGAAAGTAGCCGACTGAGGCAGACTTAGAAGCACAGGAAGAATATCGTATCAAGTATGAACTCAAATGAGTCACATGGGAAATAGTTCAGTAGAACCCTAGACCAAGGCTCCAATCCTGCATATGCAATTCCTATTCTCATTTGTGTGTTGCTCTCCTCCCCATGCATCATACCCATAATTAGGATAGGGCAGGGGGCTGGGATGTCTCCAAGAGACCAAAAAAGTTTCAGAAAAATGCTGTACTTCCCTGATACTAATAGGTTTTCTGTTTTACCATAGACCATGACTCTCCATGCTGTTCACAGCACTTAAAAAACCTTTCAACAGGGGCTTTTGAATCAACAAGTTCTTGTTCAAGTGGGTATATTGTTTCCGGTAATGAAGGTGATACTAATTAACAAAGACTCTTTGTAAAAGTTAGCCCTTTGGGCCACCTTGCCTCCCAAGAGCATTTGTTTCTTCAGAATCATGCCCTGGAAAACCTGGTTCAATCTGGAAAAACCTGGCTGGCAGAGATGGTATCTTTGCATATACCCTTGCTCTTTTCTGGTAAAGTAGTTGCAGTTTGATGTTTGCCTCCCCACCTATCTGCTCCCCACAATTAGACCTGGTTAACAGCCCTGCTGTGACACAGCCTTCTTGGTGTCACCTCCTGGCTTGGAGGAGATTAAATAGCCCAAGCAGCTGAGGATGCACAAATATGTGCTGAAGAAGGAAAACTGAAAGAATTAGTTTTTATGGTTTATTAGGTACAGTGACATACTGAGGCCTATGTAGAAAAGCTAGAACAGCTGGCTTTTAGATAATCATTTTAAGGCTACCTTTTGGCAGAGTTTAGTAGCCCGCTTTAATTCTTGATAGTCTGTCGGGTAGAGGCCATTTGTTGTATAAGTATCAGGTGGTTGGTGCAGATGGATTCCTGGGTATGCTTAGAGGGAAGGTGCTTGTGGTTGTTCCAGTCCAATGGGGGCCTTATGTGTTTGACCACATACATGAAGTACACATGATTCCTGAGCCTATTTCTATCATTTATGGCTACCTCTAGAGGGCAAGAACTGTGTCAGATCCACTGGCAGCCCATTGTGATAAGTAACTGATGACCAGCCTTCTCTTAGGGAGACCTCATGATTCAGTGGGGTGTAGGCAGAAAGGGTTAGAGAGTAGGTGTCAAAAAACCTCCAGTGGTGACCAGGATGTTTATGGCCGTGAGGTGGTCCTCCCAGAAACCTGAGTGGCCACATAGCATGTTTTATTCTGCATCGTAAGGTTTGCCAGTTCAGATTAGAAGGTGTGATATGTTCCAACATGAATTTAGTAAAACAATTAAAAAATTTACATAAACCCCTACCCTACACTTTTTTTGCAACAGAATTATGCTTTGAGCTAAACTCTAGCCTTAAGTCAAAGTGTAGCTAGGTCTTCTCGATTAAATGTGTCTTTTCAAGCCCATATGGTTATTTTTAGTAGTCTAAGTTCTTAAGGTTGTCAGAAGTGTAAGGATTCTGATTTTAAAATATCCAAGCAATTTTATATCTGTGCTCCCAGTGTATCTGGAAGCAGTGACAGATTCTTAATAATTTCAACTCTGTTGCAGAGCTAAACTGCAGAGTGATCCTGCCAAGGTTTCCTATCTGCCTGGAATTGAGTCAGTTGGTGCTATGATAAGCATGGGAGCAGCCGGTGCTCTGTTGGCGTCAGCTAGGGTGTCTCTACAGAATGAACATATGTTCCCCAGTGAAGCCTCTTCATTTCCTGCTCCCTTATAAACTTTTATGGTATGATTCTTTCCCCCTCCTAAATTAAGAACCTTGATTTTTTTTTTTTCCCTGAGAGGTTTTTGAATTTTCCCTTCTCTGTGGCTGCAGGGAAGGGCAAATGACATGTGATAGAAGCTTCCATTGATTAAACTGATAAGATTTTTCGCATCATACCTAAGAAGAAAATGAGAATAAAGACACTAGTACCTTGAGCAGTGTTCTGAAAGATCTTATGTATTGTCAGGTTGTTAAATTTGCTATGTAGTAAAGAGGCAGGAAAACTAAAAGGAGTTACGTTAGGCTGGTGAATAAATCTCTGAAGGTTGTGGTGTCCTCAGAATGTTCTGCAAACTTGATACTGACACCGGGTGTTGCAGGGGACTAGATCTGCCAAGCATATTAGTAAGAAGTAATGATTAAGAAAATTATTAGTGAGGACATAGAAATATAAAATGGAGCTGTTTAGGAAAGCATATTAATAAATATTTTAAATGGTAAAGGATGATTAAATACTTATTTTCTCCATGGAGAGAACTTGTTTGTGGAATCTCCTACATGGGATCTAAGAGAATATGGCCAAGCTTGGTGGTGATATAGACCTGTTCTGGATGGTCCAAACTGTCTTAGGAGCTTCAGCAGAATGAACTTGCAAATAAAATTAACTTTATTTAACTGCAAAATTATATCTGCGTGTGTGTGGGAGCCTTCAATATGCTTATATGTTTTTTGTCTCCAAATTATCATGTACCATTTAGAAAGAGGATCTGAGGATTTGTGAGATTGTTTATAGCGTTCTGAAAACACCAATTTGCAGCTCAGCATGGTCAAAAAGGAAAATGGGGTGTGAATAACTATTAGGAAAGATGTCCAGAGAAAACCAGATGACCTTGTTATCCTGCTGCATAAAATCCACATGTGCCTTAGACTTACATATGGCATGAAGCTTTGTGCATTCTGTTTCAGAATACCATGGAAGCAACAAAGGGACAGGAAGAAGGGATCTGGGAACCAAGGTATGGGTGAATGCTCTTTAAGAAGAATTTAACTGTGAGTGGCAAGAAGACAACTGAAAGGGCTGTGATCAGGTCTTTCATATTCATGCGTAAGAGTAAGAGTAGAGAAACAGTAACTGCTGCTTCTCATAACTGAAAAATGCTCAAAGATTTTTACAGCAATATTAAGAGACTGAAGAAAGAATCCTTTGCATGGATCCTTCATTACATAGCAAAGCTGTGGAGCTTCCTGACAAAAGATGATGCGTGAACTAAAAAAACCTAAAAGAGAGAAAACTTAAAAAAATAATTAGAAAACTCTTCCAGAGCTGATCTGTCAAAGGTTGTTTAACAGGATAATAATTCCTGTGGGTGACACTGTTGGTTAACACGTTGGGCAGATCTTTCAAGGAAAAGGTGTTTGTTTGGTATCTCCCCTAGAATTAGGCCCCAGCAGCATGTGATCAAACATAGTGCAGACAGATGTATAATGGCTATTCAGAGATGGGTTGTGTCACTGTATCAATTTATGGAAATAAGCATTGGGAACTCTGTTTTGGTTGGACTCTCCATTTTAATTCCTCCAGAGAATAATGACAATGTAGCATTGCAGGTGACAGGCAGATTTTGCAGTATATTTGAGAAAATAAAAATCTTTTGTTCTACATAATCTCAAGAGCCCACCTACAAAGTGTCTTGCACTCAACATTTTCCATATGCCTCTGAATGACTCGGAACAAGAACGGGAAATTTGATTTAACAGTTTCAATGCTTGTCCTCAGCAGTGGTGGTATTTTGGTGGCATGGGATCCCATTTTGTATACCTTTTTCCTGAGCCTGGGTATATTTTAAAGCAACAGCACTTTTTACATTTTGAGTTACTCTAGCAGTGACTGCTTTTACTGCTAGAGCGAAAGTGTGAAAATTTCTTTTTATTTCTACCACTTGCTAATCCTGTTTTGGCTGGTGCAGCCCCTGCAAAGAGCTCTCTCCATGGGATGTGTTACTCAGAAATGATCCATACTATTGCTGAGATTTGGGAAATGCTTTGATTTGTTTTATGAACGGCTTCACTTGTGAAACAAACCTGGTGAACATTTGCTGTTTGCCCATTTGGTGGGAGGGGAAAAACTTAGTGTTTATTTTATCCCTTTGCTTGACATGGGCAATTTTGCCTTTGTGTGTTTACCAGGTTTTTAAAAGAGAGTAGTTCTTGGTACACACTAAACTCCCATGGTTCAGCATCAGTCAAATATGTTGGGGATGCCTATTGAGAAACATATCTGGTCCAGGTAGCTTGGCTTGCAAGCTGTAGATCGACCTGCAGATTGAAATGCGAATTGAGCTCTGGTTGGCAGCCCAAGACAAGAGGCCATGAACCTCCAGCCTTTGGGATAGCAAAGGGCATGAAGATGGATGACTGCTAGGGGAATGGACACTGAGAGAAACAGCAGGAACTGCTGACCTTTCAAATAGCAAAGGAGATGGGCGATGCTAGAGAGATGGATGGACATGGAGAGGGGAGCAGGAGCAGAGGACTGAGGAGAAAGAGCGAGACTAGTGTGTAGGGTAGACTGTGAGAGTTTAAAAGTCCAGGGATTGCTTTGTTTGGGGTCCTCCTCGAAGGGAACACCTCGGGCTGTTTCTGTGTTACTGCATCGTGAATAAATAACTTTATGGAATGAGATATCTGAGGGTTTGCAATGGAAACCTGGGATTGAACCGATAAGGAAACCTGGTCTGACTGTGTGTAAGTTGGGTATACCGGGAGTCGAGTGGGGCACTTGTGCATGCACTGGAGCCTCCTGCTGTGAAGGGGCTCCAGCAGTGAAAGTTTCTGGTTTTGGGAATCTCACTGATAGAGAGCTTCATAAACAGCGAGACTGGGAAGTTTCCTTAACAGTGCCTCCAAGACTGTCCCTGTTCTTTGCAGTGGGTGGCAGATGAGCAACAGTGCATACAGAGATTGAATGAGCTTTTTGACTGTTTAAAGAGAAAACTGAGACAAAGATGGATCTGGCTGGTGAGCTCACTAATGAGCCACATAGGAGTTGCTGTATCATTCAGTGACAATACCAACTGCTTCCAAATGAAGGTTGAGTTTGAAACTGTGGACTCTGGCAACTTCTTTGGTCTGGGAGAAGCCAAGTTTGGGGGAGGGCTTTCAAAAGATGTGGACTCTGAAGGAAGCAATTACCCTTTTAATCCCTCAGATGGCTTAGAGCTTTCTGCTACAAGGCTGTCCCTAACTGTTTGTGGTTTAAGGAATTTGACCTCAGTTTCTCCATGTTACCTGTCATCTTCTGGATGTGTGCTCTGATTCAATGGTCTTCCAACAGCACAGCATTGCTCTGTCAGGGAAAAGTTCAACCCTATTTCTGGAACCAGACAGACAGTGATAGTGGCTTGTCCAAGCCTGGCCTGGCAATGAGCTGTTCTTTGTAGTGCAGCAGGGTGCTTTAAGGGTCTTTCCTGCCTCTTTTCCTCCTGTATGCTGTGTACTGGCTGCTAAGAAACACAAGCTATATACTGCGTGATTGGTTAGGGTGGCAGGTAGCACATCTTATTACTTATTACTGATCAAGAGCATGAGTATTGGTAGTAGGGGCAACAAATTCCTGACAGACTCGCAGAGAAAGGGACAGACACTGCACAGAGTGGGGATAGAGATAAGGGATTTAGGCTGGGAGAAGATGGGGAGAGGATTTTGCATAGAAAGCAAAGGAAGGGTCTGGCTTTGAGGTGAAGAAGAGGAGAGAGAGCTGGGAAAAAAGCATATGGGTGGAGGAAAAGACTAGGTTACCCAGGCTAGTTAGGAGAGAGGTTAAGAGTTGGGAGAGGGGGTCCTTTTTTGTGAAAAGAGAACAAATCAAAGTATCATAGATCAAGTAAGAGGACACCAAGGCATGTGATATTTTGCCACTTCAAATGTGTTTTCTCTTGCTATAAACCTGAAAGGGAATTCCCTAATCTTTCTTTCATTCTCTGGTGCCAAATGCCTGCTATAGCTTTCATTTAGCAAAATGGGAATAATATCACCTCGATTGTGGGTGTGGTGAAAACAGATGCATTTATGTGACAAAATAAATATTTAGAAAAATTAATCTAATACACACAGGAAGTAGTGACTTAGTGATGGACAGACCTGCAGATTCATTTCTGGGGCCTTCTCTCTTGGTGTTTTAAACTGGAGAGATGCTAAGTGTCATAGCACCTCTTTCCATAAGCTGTGTTAGAAATTTAATTTAAAAGATGCTCTAGATATAAGAAAGGTGTCTAAATATCTCTTACCTTCATGGTACAGTACATTTATTATCAAGTCCTGTGCCTGGAGACAAAGGAACAAATTCTGATGTTTCTGCTTTTCTACTGTTGGACTCTGCTTTCTGTCTGGTAGCTGTTCCATATGGCTTATTACTTTTACTACTTTTTTATATTAATAACATCCTTGCCTTTCAGACATACATTTCTTATGAGAGCTATCAATTCCTCTTACCCTCATCAGTGAAGAAGTCTGGCAAACATGTTTATACACTGGATCAGATGCCAGTTCTCCAGAGCAAAATGAAACTAAAGTTACCACAGCTGGTGTCTAAATCTGCTGACACTGCATTCCCTTGGGAACAAACTGATTTACTCAGTCTATACTGAGTAAGTGAGGCAGAGAGGTGAGCCCAGGTCAGGAAATGGACAAGGCAGAACCAAAGCATGATGCTGTGTGCTAGGTAGAAAAAAGACTTTAAATGAGAGCACAATCTCACTAGCACAAAGGAAAACATTTCTTAGTTCCCCTTTGGTAACAGAAGAAATGTACCCAAGGGCAAAGACAATCACTCCAAGACACATTTGGATTTTAGACTGCTCTTACACTTTGTTAATGCTCTGGGCTCTTTCTAGCACTGAATTGTGAAATCTATGCAGACATAATTCTCATAGACTTTCTTTACAGTACAGCAATTATGGTGATTGATATGGACAAATGTGATCTTGAAAGAGCAATAACAAGACAATACAGGTCAATACTGAAGCAAATGCATTTTGAAAATCAATTTTTGAAATGAAAATTGCAAAAAAAAAAAAATCATGCAAGTGTGTGTCTTCGTGC
Organism: Serilophus lunatus; assembly: GCA_013399895.1. Lineage (NCBI taxonomy): Eukaryota > Metazoa > Chordata > Aves > Passeriformes > Eurylaimidae > Serilophus > Serilophus lunatus. The sequence goes on from VXBA01004914.1 coordinate 257,046, forward strand.
CTGACTCCCTCAGTTTTGTCTGGCTTTTGTCCTGCAAAACTTTTAGCAGTGACTTCAACTATACTGATGTGGATTACTTCACCAGAGGGCCATACTGTGACAAATGGGCTTACCTGCTTATACCAAAAGGCTGGAAGTTAAGGTATATTTTGCCGCATAGGATCTTTTTAGAGGAAGAGAAAATGTTCTGGAACGTCCTTAGCAGTGTCAAGAGGAAAACGTTTATCCATTTAAGTTCACGCATAAAAATTCCTCACTAAAAATTTGTCTCTGTGAAAAAGTAGAGAGCAGATACTTCAGAGAAAAGTAAAAGAGGCAGAAATAGCTTGAAGTCTGGGTCTGACCTAGCAAACAATTTTGTAAATGCATTTTCCAAGTATTCACTTTGCACTGTAAATAAAATATGTGACCAGTTCTTTGTAAATCTTTGTAAGCAGGGAACTGATTTCTAGCAATATCTCATTTATTACCAATTTCTTTCCAAACCTCACTACCTCTGAAAGCTGACTAACCTCAGACTGCTTTTCCTATGGCTCTGAGTTACATGATGAGGAATACTGTGCTTTTTATTGATATTTGCTCAAGATGAAATCACCATTACAGGCTTGGTGAAAATGCCAAGCTCTTCCCTTTTCTTGGAGGTTTCTGACAGCTGCTGCTGTACAGGCTGCACTCCCCTCTGCTGGAGGGAAGCTCGGCAGGCGAGGTGCCTTGGGCTGCCAGTGGAAGACAGAAGCCATGCTCTTTCTTCATCCAGGGAGGTTTTCCTTCCACTGACTGGTGAAAGGTTCAGTGGGAGGTGAAAGATGCTGTGTCCTGTTCCTGGCCAATGCGTGGGGATGGTTTAACAGCTGCATTTTGCTGGCATGGATTTCTTCATCTTGTTACTGTAAGATTTTTCTCTCTCCAATACTACATTTAACCTGATGCTTTGTCATGCTGCTGTGTCTGAACACAAGTATAAATCTTTTGTGAGCTAGCTGGAGTGTTTCCCAGATCTATGCCTTTTGGTAAACTTACTAGACTTTTCTTGCTAGTACGTATTATTACAGCTTTATCCAAATCACAGAAAGAAGATTTCATATGATTTCTATCTCCTCAATGAATCTGGATATATTTTGAGCTGCAGTGCTCCAGGATTTGAACTAGCATGAATCAGTGAAAGAGAAGACAGGCATATGCAGGAAACAGGAGCACTTCTTTTATTTGAAATTCTCAAGAAATTCCTACATACATCAGGAAAAAGTGATGCAACATGGGTCACCAAAATTCTCCCTGTTACCAAATGCTGGGCTTACAACAGCTCTGTCTGACTCCAGCAAGACATTCCAGGTAGTTTTGAAGGTGCCAAACACTATAGATTTGCCTCTTACTCTGATTGTACTAACTATAAACTGCCAGGGTGCAGGGTGAGGGGGAACACCAATAACATAAAAGTCATTATCAGTTTTGTTTAGTCTGATGGAAGGAAGAGCATGTCAGTACCCACTGTCTTCTGGTGATAGTACCTTTAGCTAGTAAGGGTGGGGACAACTTCATACAGCCTGTCTTTCCTGGTGCATTCAGATTTCTGTGCTGATTCATCATTCACCGTGTCCACAGTTTTCTTTTCTGTGATTGCATCTGATCATTGAATATCTGAGCATGGCTGAAATTCCTGAGCAGGGACTAATGCCGAAGGAGAAGTTAGGTGGTACCCAGTTGCACCAAAGGCAGGGGCCCGGAGAACAAAGAGGAATGGCTTTAAACTGAAAGAGGATGGGTTGAGATTAGATGTTAGGAAGAAATTTCTTCACTATGAGGTTGATGAGGCATTGGAACATGTTGCCCAGAGCAGCTGTGGATGCCCCATCCCTGGAACCTTTTCAGCTAGCTTGGACAGGGCTCTTTAGCAAGCAGGTCTAGGGCAAAGTGTCCCAGTGGGGTTGGAACTACATGATCTTTAAGGTCCCTTCCAACCCAAAACATTCTATTGTTCTGAGATTCTATAAAGCTATGCTTTCTTTTGACTAACACCACAAAGGTCTATCTCTTCCCTGTGGAATAAAAATGAAAGTCACAGTGCATTTGGGATTTGTTTCTGGAAACAGGATCATGTAGCCTTAATGATCAGGTTTCTTGTTTTTGTATGTTCAGCTCTAACCACTGAATTTATTTGAATGATGGTGTTTTTCATTAATTGTATGCCAAACTCAGCAAAGAAAACTTCTGGAATCTATTCTCCTTGGATCACCCCCCTGAGTTCAGCTGTTAGACAGGACAGACAAATCAAATAAGAAAATGGTATCTTTACACCAAAGTGTTGTGTCCTAGCCTGACATTGAGACTTCTTGGATCTTTCCTTAGTGCACAGCAAAACGTCTGTGGCATTGAAATAATTATTAAGGAATTTATTTAACCCGTGTTTTTGTTCTGGTGTTGGAAATTCAATTGATACATACTGAATTATCTTGGAATATTGCCATTACTTTACTGAAAACTGGATTGGACAATTATTCTTTAATGCCTATTTCTATAATCTTAAATAATCTTAGAAATTGAGAAATAGGGAGCATTATGTGAGTAGTTATATACTAATTACATAATAATTACATTTCTTACAGGGTCAGTGATTTACAGGTGGTCATTTACAAGAACCTTTCAACGGGCTGTTCTGCTTAGTTGCACTGTATTAGTGAGGAATCACCTGAGAAATTCTTGCATTCAAATANATTATTGGATATTTTCAAAATTTAACCAGACAAAGGCATGATCAACCAATCTGGTTTGAATTTTCCCTGCTTTGAGCAGAGAGTTGCCTTGAAGCTGAATTATGAATGATTCTGTACATTTTCATAAATAACTTCTCAAGTTGGAGTTGACTTTTATTTTCTGAAACCTCTTTCATGGCCTTTGGATAGTAAAAGGATTGAAAAATAAGGCCAGAAGCTGTCTCAGATACAAAGGTTCAGCTCAGTTCTAGGCTGGGGAAATCATAAACCTGTAAATGATGCATGTAATCTGACTTCAGTGAAAGAGAATATGGACCTCTGGCCATGAAGGCCTGTGCTAAATGCATGGATGGGATGAAAGCAATAGTATTCCTGCTGTCAAATGACCCACAGATCTTCCAACTACGGAAAATCCCAACCTTAACAGCAAACTTCATTCAGCTGTATGTCAGATCCACATTGATAATGCAGTTATCAAAGGTAAATTAAAATTATTTATAAGAAAGGGGTAATACTGGGCTTTCTAACATAGGAAAAGAAATGTACCCATAAACACCCACTTAAGTTTGGCTAGAACATCAAAAGTGTTCCTTTTTGAACATCCCACAAATACATCTAATAGTTTTGAATATCTGTTGAAGGTTGCATAACCTGTAAAATGCCTGACAGCAGATCTCAGGGGACATGTGCCACACAATGTGTGGTTTTACTATTCTTTCAGCACCTTTTCCTTCTAAATCCTCCCAAAGCCTGCAGAGTTTTGAAGACTGCCTACAGAAAGAAAAGGCTGAGTGAATTGTAGTTTTTTGGTGGCTTTGGTATCTTCAGCAACTTTAATAGATCTACCTGAGCAGGTGTAACAGCTTGTCTCATTTACTTCTTAGGATTTTCAATCTTATTTTTAGAGGGAAAAAGTAAGATTATGGTCTCTAAACAAAACATAGTGTTCTATGTCTCACATGGGACCGAAGGGCAGAGGATGTGTTCCAAGGATTTAAAGCACTGAATATTCACTGAAGTCAGTGTCAGGCCAACTACACAGTCCACAGAGCTGTGCAGAGAGTGGTAAGAGGCCATTTGCTCCTCAGAAGAACTTTTGGAGGTAGAGGGCAATGACATGAGAACACAGCCTGGATGTATGGATGTATGGGCTACGTATCCAGGCCTAAGATTATATTTATATCAGTTTAACAATTAAGAGATGTAAATTAATTTTGAGGCAGGATATACTAGGCAACACCAGAAGTTCTTTTTGAGTATGTTCAAGTACAGGAAAAGACTCAGGTGCCTTTAGGGTGGATCACACTTCTGAAACAAAAAACTAAAGGGCAAATAAAAGAGGACAGCAGTGCAAGAAAAGGCATGGCTATAGTCTGGTCAGCTGTGCAAGGTTGGAAATGCTCTGTTTGGGATGTGAAAGATAAACCATGCCCGAGGCCACCAAGCCACACAGAGTGAGAGAGCAGCAGCCTCCAAATATTAGGCAACAATTCCTCCTACCACATCCTCAAACTCTTCACACTTACTTTATTTCCTCCTCTGAACACCAGCCACCTCTATTTTTCTGTATGGCTGCTCTGCTTACTTCAAGGAGTTGAAGAGAGAAGTGCCATCAAATGACCACAAATTAAAGAGAAGTAACATTAAATGATCAAAAGCACAACTTTTTCAAAACAGTTAATCATAAATAAAGTCAGATTTCGAGCCTTGATGTATAAAATTGAGCACTTCCCAAATTTGCTTGAAAATTGGAGCTTGCTCCCTATAAAGAAAGAAGGACTTTCAAATTACTGAATAATCTGGTTTGGTTTCTTTAATTCCTCCTGTCATTTCAAAGTGGTCAAAATAAGACTGTGTTGTGAATTATTTTTTTTTGGCACTCTTCTAGAGAAGTAATCTGGAAATACTTTACCTACTAAGTATCAATCCTATCTTTTTTTATGGTATTTTGCAGAGCATTTGCACATACCCTTCTCCAGCTCTTATGTACACAATATACCATTTGCCAGAACAGGGACGTGGGATGCTTTCTTGCCCTTCCTCTGCTATCTTCTTCAAGGGGTTCCACTGGGACTTGCAAACTTAACACAATGGAGTGTCATGTCCTCAAATGTGTTCCTGCAGTCAACATAATTCTCTTGAATTTTGCCTAGGATCACTCAGGCAGTTCCCAAAATAAAATCTTGAATGATTTTTGAAAGCCTTCCCTTCTATGCAGGAAGCTGCCTGTATAAAATAATCAGGTCTAGATGAGAGTTTCAGATGTTGTGCCAAAACTTGAAAATGTGTCACCATCTGCAATATCTGCACTTCAAACTCAGAATCTGTAGTTCAGAAAGAACTGGTGCTAGTGCGGTGATAAGTTACCTAGTGGTGAATGCATGGTCCTTTACTCCTGAGCCTTTTTCCTGATATTGCCTTGGAAAGGGTTACTTTGAGGAAGATGGCAAATCAAATTAATCCTATGAGAAAACCACGTTTTGAGTGATCATTCACTTATTAAAGCAGAGCCAGTGTTTAACATTCTTCGACACAGTATTAGCGGGAAGTGAATGAATTATTGAATGAACCATCTTCAAAAGTTCCCTAAGGCTTATATCATCTTGCACTTATCAAAAGCATGATGCCTGCTGTGCTCAGATAATCCATTTACAAAGCTTTTAAATATATTTAAGGGTGAGCTTTGCTGGTCTCCTATTTCCAATCAAACAAAGCATTGACTTATTTTAGAAAAGCCTTTAAGAAGCACAAAATCTCGTTGTTTAAAATTGTTTTGGAAACTTGTTCCAAATTCCTACCAGTCCTTTCTAGTCTTTGAACTGGTTTTTTTTTCCCTATAGTGTAATTTTCTATTAAGTTGGTTTATCACGAGTTTACCATTTCTGACTACCTCATGGTATTCAGGGTGTAGTAGAGATCCCATGACTCAGGATGTGCTGAAGTTACTGACTGCTAGACGGTGTGTGGGGTGCAAAGGAAAGGCATTTTTGCCATGCTTTATAGATTCCCAGCAGTGTTGGAGGGAAAGACTGCTGGAGATCCATAATCTAAACTCTTGACACCAACACTAGATCAGGCTGGCTGAAGCTTTGTCACAACTCAGCAACAAAACTTCTGGAGGTGGAGATCCTCCAACTTCTCCAGTGATCCAGATCCTGGGAAAGGCATTCCTCTGAAGGCCCAGTGTAAATCAACTAGGCTGCAGCTTTCCACTGTTGCTCCTTCTTGTATTGTATTCCAAGAGATTGGCTCACTGAGCTGTAGCTATTGTAGCTATTGTAGCTATTTCCTCTGCCTCTTAACTAACTGCTAAAGTGCAGCTGGAAATGCTTTTCTGAACGATGTGCTGCTTGGCTACCACTATGGACAGGGTGGTGAGTGTTGCCTTCTCTGGAAGTTTTTATTCTTTTTCTGCAGCTGTTGAATTTCAGACTTGTTCTGAAAAAGGTCAGCTTCAAAATTGTCAATAAGGTTTAGCTCAAAGTCTCCAACTGTGCAATTGAACACTCTGCATATGCAGTTTTAGGGCCAATGGCCTAGACGAGATGTTGCTTCTTGGTGAAATTTGAAGTCAGTTCTGTGACAGTGAATGACAAATTTGAGCGATTTCACTAATATTGGTGTAAAACACACAGAAAGCTTACCACTTGCTCCTGGATTTTTTTAAAGCTGAATATATTCCAAACATTGAAAAATAAACCACTTTTTGATTTGATTTAGGCTTTTTCTCCCTTTTTGCCTTGTTCTCACAGAAAGGGCTGCAAGCACTTGAAAGCACAAAATTTGAACTGCTTTACTAGAAAGGTTGAAAATGTGGTCCTGGAAGTTAATCTACAGCAGCTGTAGAACTTAATGATAGTTCCACCTGAACATGAGGAAGAATTTCTTTACTGTCCAATGTCCACCCACTGGAACAGATTTTCCAGAGAGGGTATGGAGTTTCCCTCACTGGAGATATTCAAGAGCCATTGGGACACATATCCTGTGCCATGTGCTCTAGGACGATCCTGCTCGAGCAGGGAGGTTGGACCAGATGATCCACTGTGTTCCCTTCCAACCTGATCCCTTCTGTGATTCTGTAATATCCTGGGAGTTTTTGCTGTTCTAATGGATGCTAGAGGCTGTGACTAATCCATGCTGCTTTGGAGGCAAGGAAACACCTTTTCCTTTTCAGTAATGGGCTACTTAATGAGCCAGTGACCAGGTTGCTTGTGTCAACATGCTACTTGCATAGGCTTGGACTGCTCTCTTCCCTTGCAGAAGAAGCAGGACAACAAAATGTCCTCTTATAGCACAGGGAGAAACACTGATATTAGAGCTTGTAGAATTAATGTTACAAAATGTAAATGTGACTTTTATGAGGTTTTAAGTTATCTTAATTCCTGATGGCAATGACTAAATTTCTGCATGATTAATAAATCATTTTTCAAATTGAAAATAACCTAAATTGAATAATAGATGCCATCACACAAAAGCTAACTTTTTGTTTTGCATATATTTTGCAGTCAGTCCAGTTCTTGCTATGGTCCATCAAGTTGCAAAGACAACCAGTGCAAAGTGCTAAGAGTCATTTGCCTTGATTTAGAGTTTTCATCTGGTACACAGGCTGGGAAATTAATTGGAATGGGTGTTCAGACTTCAGGGCAGACAGATCTGAGCTGACTGGGACATAAATTGACAACTTCTAATTTGTGAAAGGCAACCTTCAGATGACTATGATTTTTGGTTCCTCAAGTGAGCAGTCCAGTCTCATTTTCACAGCCTCTATTTAATATTGTGCTCCTGGGAATGATGGAGAAATAGAGGGAAAAGAAAGTGCTTCATACATGTGTATTTTTCAGTGCTTTTGAGGCACTTTTGTAATTTGATTGCTAAATGAGTAGAATTAATAAGTCCTGAAGGTGAATAGGACCAGAAACGTCTATGGGAAATTCTCAACACCTCTGTTAATTCTGGAAAACCCATGACAGCATGATGGATACTCAGGTCTCCTCAGATTCTGTTTCTTCTTGTGAATACACAGGTTTGCCAATCCTGAAGATGCTGTCCCTGAAACTCTGGGGGTGTTGGTGTCACAGTCACCAAAAATCCTGAAGTAAAAGTGCAAAGAGAAGGGATCTCCACTAAGCTGGTCATACAGTTGATTTTCTGATGAGGAAAAAATGAGTCTTCCAATGCCATGATGGTTGTGCTGTCAGGGACCTTAAGAGGTGTCTGTGCCTTCAGAGGAAGAAGATGGAAAGAAGTGCATGGTAGGTCATGTAGACGCCTTTGAATATATGAAAAGCTTTACCACATAAGATACTACTTTCATGCATAATGTTCCTGAGTGAATAGAACTGAAACTGGAAGCCCTGTTCAAGCAGAAAAATCTGCTGCGGTGGTATAAAACATCACAATTTGTTACACTCTGAGTGGGTATGCCACTTCAAATTGCCTTCTTCCTGGGATTCAGAAGATCTTGGTTTAAAATTAAGTCATAGTATAATCTGACCAAAACAAGTCTCAATGTTTTATTACCACTTTTTGGCTCTTCATTCAGTTTTCAGATATTAGACTTTGGCTTTGGCTGAAGACTTGATATGTTTAAATGGAAACCAGACCTTATTTTGCAAAACACCATTTAACTGAAGGCCCAATTTTTCAGTGCAAGTCACTTAATACTTGACTGTGCCAAGGTGTCCTACTATGTCTGTTTCATTTGTGAACCACAAGGCTCCTCAGTGGGCTGAATAGCTCCTGAGTCATTCGCATCTACTAGAGCTATGCAAAGCCAACCAGAAGTATTCACAGATATTTTGCAAAACACATGGACTCACTCCAAAGACCAAAGACACTCTGCAAACTCCCTGACAACTTTGAGATAGTGAGAAATGTTAATCAAAAGCTAACACAACACTGTTGCTCAAGATATGTTTATACCATCCATTCTGAAAGATTTTTGATTTGTAATTTGGAAGTATAAGGAAGGCAGTGCTAACAGTGAAGCAGGGACAACAAAAATATCATGGCAAAAATTCCAAACAACCAATTAATTTGAGAAGGGGTGGTGAGGTAGAAATCTTGAATGTGTTCCTAAGTTGTTTCAAGATTTTTGTTAAAAGGTGTCAAAGCTGGTGTCCCTCATTAGAGTGTGAGGCACAGAAAAGTTGTTGTGAAACCAGGCATCAGAATCCATGTGTTTTTTCTGTCCAGCATCACTTTTTTTCTTAAGAGCCGACATTTCACACTTTTTTTCTCCTATTCATCTTGTTCTGGGTCTTCTCTTGTCCACCTGGATGTGCATCCCTATGGTCACTGCCCTTTCATCTCTTTCTTGTTGCTGGTCTGACTAAGGCCCTGTCTTGCTAGCTTGACCTGCCACAGGTATGCCACATGATATGCAAAATCCTGCCTTTCTTGAAGGTAAATTCATCTTCCATTTGCTTTAATGTTCTTGAAGTTTAACCTAGGGGGATGAGATGTGCTTGCCTCTAAGGGGTATTTCACATTAAGTAGTTGATGGGACCCAAGTAATGCAAGAGAGTATTGGCAATCTCAGGTGGGATTTGGGCTACAGAACTCCAGCAGTCCACCCCTACCTCAGCATGTAACTTGCTGCTGTAATAGTAAAGTCCATCACAAGAAAAGCATAAGCTTACTCTCTTTAGATGGAAACAGTCAGATGATCTGCTCCTGATAACTACTGAAGTAAATCTGGAGCCATGCATTACAAATGAGACCCTGTGATGACTCTATTTGCTCTGATGGAAAACCTTGCCAGATCTGTCAATGCTAAAGGAAATAGGGAAATGAACATATCTGTGCTGACTGAGACTGTTTTGAATTAACTCTTTGTTTCTTTTTCTTTCCATGAGGCAAGGTCGCATGAAGGTATTGGAAAATTTCAAGGCAAAGAAACTCTACACCTTTAACTTCGTATAAAATAGAGTTTTAGATACATGAAACCCTGGTATATTTGGCAGTCTGGCTAATCTCTAAGCAATAACTAAGGTTTTAAGTGTTTTCTCAGAAATTCTAAAGGTTTTAAGTCTGACAAAATAACGTCATCATGCTGTCAGTTGCCTTGTGGTAAGTAGTTATAGAGATCAGTAACAGTTTTTGAACTCCTAAGTGTAAGGGAGCAGAACAAAACACTGAAATCCTTAAAGGCAATCTATGTTCTGATTTGGGAAGATATGAATCTGGCAGACATTTCACCTGCCAGGTACATGTTAGCACAGGGCATCCAAGCAGCTGCAAGCTTCATTCAAATAGCTTGCCTCTATATTGTGAAACTCAGGGGGTTTGGCTAAAGTTGTGGAAGGGGTACAGCATTTGTGATGCTGAGATCTGTCCTCTTGAAGCTGCTCTGTACCTCACCTTGCAGGGTGAATAGATTACAAACTTACAGTTGAGAGAGTTGTTTAGAGAAGAAGACAAAGCGGAACTTTTAACTAAAAGGTACTACACCAAAATGTAATGATATAGTGTTGTGGTCATAAATATTAATTTTGAATTAGGAGGAAGTCAGTGCATTCCATGAAGTGCAGTGGAGAAGACAACACTATGCAGAGACTGGTTTGTAATTTGAGAAGTACTCTAGTCACCTTTAAGTTATACTTTTTGCTTTTATATATGATAATATCAATTTTTCATGACACATACTGAGACTTCAAGAAATTTGAACAAGGATGATTGGTCTCTCTAAACACTATACATTTTTCGTATAGTTTTTGGTGGGTGGAAGCAAGAGAACATAATGACTGTTTTTTTTCATCTTCACCTGCCTGCTTGAATCCATTTGCCAAATTCAATGAGATTGTCCAAAGGGAAGGGGTCTCAAAGCTGTCAACTTGAATTATATCACAGTTACATCATAGCTGCTGCATTACTCTCTGTTTCCTTAATGAAAATTGGCATTTACATGGAGAAAATAGCTCCTTATAGGTTTATATTCAGTTGAAAAAAGGCTCAGGGTAGTGCTTGCCCCTCCCATGTAATTTGGGTTGCCTGTCCTACAGAAGCTATAGAAAGCAATTTTTTATGAATAGTAAGTCTTTTCAGTCTTGAAAATTTCTAAACTAACTTTTGTAATTGACTGCTGTTAATCATAGATGACACTGTTCCACCCTGATGGTGTGAGAGGGAAGAAAGACCTTTATTTGGCTGAATGTTGATTTTCCTCCCAGAGCTGCATTTATTGTGCTTACTGTCAGAAATGTAAGCTAGAGAAATAGGCACACAAGAAAACAGTGAGCAAAAGAGGAATGGAAAACAATGTTGCCAAGGCGACTTTCTCATGGTTTCCAAAGACACTTTTAAAAAAAATTCCTGAAAACATTAGTCATGCCTTTTTTTTTAATACATTATTTTTATCTATTAATTTGGAGTTTGCTTTGCTGTAACATGGAAGGCATGGAGGTAGAAGAAGACCCTCTAGGAAGAGAATTGATTTCTTGGTGAGATCTCAGAGTTGAGCTTTCAGTTAGCCAGAGCTGCAGCAGCCTTATGTGTCTACAAAGGATGTGCTGGAACTGAGTGGACTGGCATGTTGTTATGCATCAGGAGGTGCTGCTTCATTATGATCCCAGTTCAGAAAGGCATTTAGGTGCTGTGAAGTATAATTGAAGGAAAATTTAAATACTTTTTTATGAGGGCTGCCACTGTAAAGAAGAGGATAATGGAGATGATGCTGTGTTCCTTCAGGTACTGGGAACCCCTACCTGTGCAGCACTAAGTTGGCCTCTGATGAGGCCACAGTGTGTCATGCAGACCTCATCCATGGAAAGGTTCCATTAGTTCAGACATTTGAGCTATTATATGATTTTCTTCCAAAAAACCACTCCATGCATCATTTCTACTATCAAACAGAATGCATGTTGTCATAAGAATTTCTTGCTGCACTTTTAGGTAAGGAAAAGGTCACAAAGCTGTGTAGCAGCAATTTCTTCCATTGTCCTGTGGTTGAGGGCCCGGCGTAGCACATCTGTGGCACGTGAGAATACCATCTGGGATGGGTCCTTCCATCAGAGTCTCTAGGGAGACTCTGCAAACCAGAAATGCCATCTTTTTCATGCTGAAAACAGTCCAGAATGTGCCATTCATAGACATCTTTGCATTCTGGTTTTGCAAAAGAAGCTGTGATACTTTCTGTAACTGCACAGTGACTGCAATCAAACTGTACCAGTTATTCATTTATTGTCCTCCCAGATACTTAATCTAAAACAGAATATATCCAACCTGCCTCACAAGAAGTGCATTTTTTTGGGGAGGAAAATTTTCATCTTAACCTATCACTAGTGTTCCTTCTAATGCTCCATAAAATATTTTTTCCCCAAATATGGGAGATTTTAAAGCTATAAAAAAAGAAAACTTTTGGCAAGTGGAAAACTGAAATAATACTTTCACCAGTAAAATAAGATTTTTTGCTTTGATAGCAAGTGATTTCTTTATTTGAAACAATTAGCTTGAAGGAAAAATACAGAAAAAATTGTGACTGAACACACATATTTAATCCTGAAAATGCAGAGAAGGGAGCTTGGCATTTATCTGAATTATGTAACCAATCCCTCAGTGGAACTGACAAGATTTTCAGGAGCGTGTCAGTCCCCAAATTCCTTGCAAATTCTCATGCCATGCATAGGGCCACAGAAATTTTCCAGGCCACTGAAGATGATATGTGCACACACTGTGTCTCTTCTCTGACCTGAGTTGTTCACATGCCTCTTCACACCAATGTTTTGAGGAGCCAGTGGTGACAGAAACCCAGGCTGTGACTGATGAGACTAAATCCCCTACTGCAATCAGTCTATTGCAACATGAAATGTACTTCCTCACCTTGCTGGCTCACTCCACATTGGCTGCAAATTTGGTTATTTCCCAAGTTCACTGGAAATACAGAATTCTGGAATGAAACTAGCTAGTAGCTCACTGTAGCAACTTGATCACCTTGCTCTAAAGTCTTGTGTCTAGATTTTGACTCTTCCCTTCCTAACAACAGCTAGACATAATCAGGAAGAAATGAAGAAAACAGGAAGATTTGCATTAGTGATGGAGGCTGTCTGTAGCATGAACTGTATGTGAAAGCACTCAGATACAGAGCACTAGGAACTGAAGGCAAAGGCTGCAACAGATTTCAGACTGGAAAAGACAGATAAGATTTATGCCTGGTTGCTGTGCAGAATAGTAGCTGGAATTATATGTGAAAAGAAAGGAAGAATAGGTCACAAATTGGCCTCTTGCTCACAGTGTTTCTGAAATAAAAGTTGATGCAGTCCTTGCAAAGCCCAGGTAACTCAGGGTTGCCAACTGCCCTATGCTCCATGTGCTTGCATTGGAGTGGTGGTTATTTTAGGCTTGGTTTCCTGCTAGGAGAAAGTATATATGGTTCAGCCAAACAGTATAGGGTTGAGTATCCTGCTCTGAAATGGATGCTGATAATATAGGACTTCTCTGTGGCATAAATATCTGCTCTTAATGGTGTTAGCACAGGAAACACTTGCAAAAACCAACTGAACTGAGACACAAGAGTTCCCAGCCACATCCTTCAGCTTTTCCCAATCTATATACAAAACTTAGGAAGGACATGAGATGTTGAGACAACAGTAGGAACAAAATGTTCAGGAGTCCTTGGACCTAAAGCAGATTGTCAATTTTTCTGTAGGTTTTGGAGTGGTGGGCTTCAGAAATAATGTTACTGGCAAATTAGTCCCTTTCAGGGCTGACATGTTCCTTCTGCAGGAGTAAACCTGCCTTGTTTGTTGGCTGAATGAATTTATTCACTAAATGATCTGGACAAATCACTTTGTGAATGTGGGTGTTCAGCCAGCTGCTTGCATCCTGGCTGCTGGTTAGCTGGGCTATGTGGCATTATCCCTCCTCATTGCCTGGAGGGTGGCAAAGACAATAAACAGTGAGGAGTGTCACAGGTAAACAACTATGGCTAGAAGTCAGAAGGTCTTACTAGACACATGGACATTTATCGTGATCCATGGAATAAGTTGTGATTTATGTGATGTCAGACCAGGTATTTGTATCCATAAAAGTCATCCAGGAGCAAGTATTATAGTTCATCTCTGTATTTATAAGTAGCTAAGTCACAGGATCTTGTCTCACAAAATCGTGAATAATGGAAACATGAGGAAACTTCGGATATGTCTTCAAGAATCTATTCCTTGCAAAAGCTTCCTAGTCATTGGTTCCAAACTCTCTTCATCTGCTGATGAGAAGAGAAATGCCCACCTTTTAGGCAGGATGAGACACAGGCAGGCAACAGCCAGACTATGTCTGACATGGCCAGAAGGTTTGACATTGTCAGTCTTTGTAGGTATTTTTCTAAAACAGAACAGGATATTTCAGTTGAAATGGCCTACAACAATCATCTAGTTCAACTGCTTGACCAATTCTCCCTGTATATACACACCACAGCTCGGTAATTTTCCTGCAAAGCCTGACCTTGCTTCCAGAGGTGGTGCAATTCCTTTTTTTCTCTGAAGCTCCATGAGGAGCTCCTTGTTCAGCCAAGCTGGTCTTTTGCCCCTCTTACTTGTTACAATACAGAGGAATTTTCTGCTCCCATGCTTCTTAAAAGGTGGTTCTTAAAGACTATAACCCATGGACTCCTATGATCTCAAAAGGAGATTCCCAAGATACTCTGCTAAATAATGCCCTGAGTAGCTTAAAATTTGATATCTTGAAGTCCAGGGTAGCAACATTGATGGCATTTTTTCAACTCAACCCTTTTGTTATCATTGTGGCCAAGACAGCGCCTACCATCACCCCCTCCATGAGTCCTTCTCTATTAACAAACAGCATTAGGGGACATCTTTCCTAGCTGGCTTACTGAGTACTTGTGACAAGAAATTATCTCCTGTAAAATTCAAGAATTTCCAAGAACGGTTCATCATAGTAGCATGGTATTCCCTGATGATGTCTGGCAAGCTAAAATGTTTCAAAATGACAAGGGCTACTGATTCAAGAATTTCTCCTAACTGCCTATAGAATAACTCATCAGTGAGTTAACCTGTCCTGGCTGGGCTATCGGTAGTAGACACAGAGTAGTACAACATCTTCTTTATTTTCCATCCCCAATCCTCTCTACCATATCATCACTAACTGTAAGGGCTGTGTAATCAAACCTCTCCCTCACATACAGAGTGATACCTCCAAATCGCCTGCCCTGCTTATCCCTCCTGAACAGCCTGTAGCCATCCAATTGTGGGATGCATTCCACCCAGTAACACTATGTCCTGGGTTGAAGTATATTCTATTACCATCTCTGTGAGCTGTTGAAACCAGGTGAAGGTGTTCCTTGCCATTTCCCTCTGTACGATCTTCTGTTAATGGGCCATCAATGCCTCGCCCCATGACTCACAGATAACTCCTTCCTGGACTATCTGCTGTTAATGGGCCCATCAGGCCCACTCACCATCCCATTGTGAGATGCTTTGCCCAGAGGGAGGAGCCAACTATTCCATCCTGGATATAAGCTGAGACTCTGAACACCACAGGAGCGCTTACCTACTGGACTCCCAGAGGACAAGAGATACCATTGGACTTTCTCACCCTTTTTCTTTCTACAGGATCACCGCTTCAACGGAACTGCTTTGCTTGGACTGCTATTACCATGGAGTGTCAGGGTGTATTCTGACTTTGTCAGTGTTCTTGTACTACTGCATTTATTTATTTCTTTTCATTTTCTTCTTTCTATTAAATTATAATTCTGATTTGCGATCTCCCACTGGTTTGATTTCAAACTAGTACACACTAATACCAATGATATTGGTCTGGGAACAGACCAAGGCTTCTTGTCAATCCTATTTTCTTCTCACATTGCATGTGCTGGTGTACCAGAATTCCCAACACTCCTGAGTCTTTCTTGCTCCTATGAGCAGTGTAAATGTTTCCACTGACATTTTCACCCTCGGGTAATGTTATGCCAACTCTAGGCTTACCTACTGCAATCCTCTTGGTATCCCCTTCCCTCATGGATTCTAGTTTCAAGATCTCTTAATGAGCCCCCCCCAGCTTATACCCAAGATGTTTTCCTCATCAGAGCATGTGGATCCCATCAGGCCCCAGTAAAACTTTTGATTTCATGGCTCTTCCATGGTTTAAAAGCCCAAAATGTTGGCAGACTCACCAGCCCCAGAGTCAGGTATTGATATTGTGGACTTGCCTGTTTCTTCCAAAGTCTCCCTCCATGACTGTGAGGACTGAGGTAAACACTTACACATCATAGATGGCATTGATAAATTTCCTTAGATAAATCGCCCTCTCAGACTCTTGAATACTTCTTAGTCTGCCTGCCTCCTCCTGCAGCTCAGCCACTAAGCAGAGCAGTTCATCACTCTCATTATACTTCCCACAGGCTTTCTCGCTGTCTCTGCCCCTAGGAATATTCCTTCTCACGTCCCTCAACCAGACCCCTGGGTGGATGCATACATGGGCAGGGGCTCTCTCTAGGGCTGCATTTCACCAGGTCCTGGAAGCTAAGGAGAAGCAGAGGATACTGTTTTTTCTAGGTGATTACCATGCTGCTGTGTGGGAAATATATAGTGCTGCTGCTGCTGCTGCCACTGCTTCTCTTATGCGTCTGTAGGAAAAATCTTTGTGTCCAGGTCCTCGTGGTGCTTTCTGCATTGTCTGGCTGGCTGCTTCAGTTCAGAACATCTCCTGGTGCTCAGAGCACGTGCTTTGAGTCTATTGTTAGCCATCTGTCATGAGAGGATGATAGAAGTGAAGTGCTCCAGGGAGTAGGGGCAGCCAAGCAGAAGGCTGTAGGAGAGCTGCCAGCCCCACAAGGAAGAAAATAGTTTGGGGACATAAGGTGTGTGCTGCCAGCTTTAATTCAGGAATGGCCTTGCCTCACAAGTTTGTTGAACACTGGGTTAAGCTCAATCCTGCACTGAAAGAGAAGTAGTCATGAAACTTACACAGCTCTCAGTGAAACCTGTCAGATTTCAACAACAATGTGGTTTTGTGATAAATCCAGTGCCTGAAGTACCCCAGCATACCTCCTTAATTCTGTTATTTTGGACAAATGCTCTTGGGTTAGTCAGACACTTGCTGAGCCAAGGCTTGTCCAAGTGGGAGGCTTGTCTCATGGGAAGAGGAGCATCTTTCCTCACATTGAGGAGCATTGGGGGCCTTCAGGAGAGACTGCCCCAGTCTGAAGACAGGCTGAACAGGTGAACTGGAGGAAAAGTGAGGAAGGAATGTTACACTCAGGGCACAAGAGCTGAGCAAAGCCCAGAGAATAGACATCCAAAATTTGACTTGCCACAGCAATTTTTGTGCTTTCTCAACTGGCTTAAGGAATGAGGTACTTGGACCTTTGTTCTGTACTTCCACACTTTCCCCATCCTCCACTCTGTTGCTGCTTCTGTTTTATTGTGCCAGCCATGAAAAATTCATCCTAAACCAGAAATTTTTGTCCAGATAATCTTTGGCAGTTTATGCCTCTGTTGCGTTGGCAGTAGCTATACTACAGGGTGCTTTCACAAAGTGCTGTGAAGTAGAAAGCTGCTAGACAAGAACAAAGAAAGTCAGCTTTCTGGGCAGTTTCTGGGGTCAGAAGGTTTTGTCTCTTATAGCCCTTGCTACAAAATTCCCAACTGTAATACTTTAGGAATATAAAACTAGACTATTCTTGGACTGGGGACATCTTCCTTAAATATAGAGCAAATTCTATAACCAGATCTAAAGTGATGTACACAATGGCAGGAAGAATTTCTCCTGTCCCTACAGCAGGAGACAGCTGAATCCTGGGATGGCAGATTTGTGTGTGTGCCCCCACATGGTGCAGGGCATATGAGCAACAAAACAGGGAGGAGGGAGATAGTGGAAGGATGTGAGCAAATGTGTTGCTTCAAACAGGTAAAATATATTAATTCCTTGATGTTCTGAATTGAGTGATACTGCATTTGCTTAGGAACATCGGCTTAGAAAAAAAGTAAAACAGTATTTCAGGGTTGCTAATCCTATGGTGTTGAGGAACACTGAGGAGCACACTTAGTGCAGGTATCTTGTTGTGCAGCTGCAGTGTGAGTTGCAGGTTATGCCCAGTATGGGGGAAAAGGCTGGAGACCACAGCAAGGGGCCTTGACCTGGCACTGAGGAAGGGCACAGGGACCTATGGCATTGGCCAGGGGTTGCTGGTCACCCAAAGACTCTGCAGGAGCCAGTGAACAGTGAGAGACCCCAGATCAAAAATCACCATTGCTCAGACTGAGAGGGTACAATATCCCACGGACTCCTTTGCTGGGTGTTCCTCTCTGGAGGCATCAGCTCAAGCTGTTAGAGTGTCACTACACCGCAACTAAATTACTTAAGAGGAACTAGATGTGTGAGACCCCGCTGTGGGAAACCTGGGGTCGAGCTGGTGAGGGAAACTCATCTGACTACGTGTGCTATGTGAGGAGAGTCAAACAAGGAACCTGTGGGTTCACTGGAGCAGCCCACTGTGAAGGGGCTTCAGTACCAGCTGTGAAAGTCTGGGGTGGTGGGAGTGTTACTGCCAGAGTGGTCCTGAAAGGTCAGACAGGAAACTTTCCTTAACAATAGTGAAATAGATTTAGTTAAACTTGAACAGCATAACCAAGTCTCAGCTCTGAGCTGTTTTATTCAGGGTTTGGGTCAGCATATGAAAAGACTGAAAGGTATCCTGTATTGTATAATTTCTCTCTGGAAGATCCATGCTGAGTTTAAATTTAGCTTAAGATGAAAACATCTGTTATTTTTCAAAGTAAATACACTCTTATATCCTCCTACCGATTGAGAATTAGACAGTTCGGAAGACAGAAACCAAAAGGCATTTTGAACCCTCACTGTTTACTTGGAGCAGGAGTAATTTGTTTCCCACTCTTATATGACTAGAGGTAGCAAAAAATCCTTCATGAAATGATGATTGAAAATGAATTGTAGATGTTCATACCTTTTTGAGAAAAAAAAAAAAGGAGGAAAGGATATTATAGACGGTCAGGATTTTTATGATCTTATGAAAAAATCACATTTGCCATATTAGCTGACTACAGCCTAAAGCACTGTCTGTAATCTGTGTTGTTACGCTAATTCATTATTTACATTGCAGTTTTGCCTGGAGATCTTAAGCATGCATTTGGATCTTACTGTGTTAGGTGTAGGCACATGGAAAATAATGAAGTTATGAAATCTTATAACTTCTTTCAATTTCCCTGATCCCCAGGTGAGGAAGGAGGGCAAAAGTTAGACTATCCCTGGCATTCATGTTGGGTGCTCTCATTCTTGTCTTTTTGGAATTAAATTGTGGATTTGAATGACTCCTCTGAGGAACTGGGTGCCATGAGCATCTTTTCTGTATAAAGCAGCTTTGTTTGAACTTTCACTCAAGTGCAAACAGTGCTCTAAGTGGGCTGGTTGCCTAAATCCAGGGATGATGTGAATCAAAACTAGGGCACTGTCTACTTAAGCCAGTTTAAAGCCTGTCCTTCAATGCAAAGACAAGTTTTCTTCAATATAGCATTTTCAGCATTTTTCCTGTTGCCTTTATTTATTATGTTCCATTGACTTATCTTTATTATTATTTGCAGACACTATGTTTCCATCTCCCTCTATTTGTTTTCTGTTATAGTCAGGTAGTTTTTGACCTTTGGAAAGTCTGCAAGAACTGAGAGGAAACTTGAATACAGCACTGTTGAATGCGGTAGGACTGACCTTTGCCATTGTGTTTTTTGCCTTCCTTTAAGTTTCCTCTTCCTTCAGACAGCTCTCCCACTTAGTGATGTCTTGGGCCAGAAAAATTTGTTTGCACTTTTGTTCCATTGTCAAATTTTATTCATATAAATACTACAAATACTTTGGTTTTTTATTATGAATATGCAATACATAGATGGCTTTTGCATTGTAGAACCTTGTATCTGTGCTAATTCACATGAAGGGTGAATCTAAAACCCTATGGCATGTGTGGATTCAGACTTCAGCAACCAAAAGGAATTCACAGTGGAGCTGGTTGCTTACTGTATGAACTGTAACTAAACCAGGATGCGACTATTTTCCACACTGTGCCTTATGAAGGCTGATATCTCAACTGTATTTCCAGACCGCTATTACGCTTAACTAAAATGTTGCCAAATCTAACTTGGTTTGGTTTCAGTTCCAGTTTCCCCTCACAGCTTGCAAACTTGAATATTGCATAAGGGTGTGTGGTGGTTTAAGCACCACAATATTAACTAGGGGGCACTCTTAGTAATGACGAGAAGAATGACAGAATGTGACAACAGCGAAACACTTTATTTGTCTGGAGCTCAAAGAAAACACAGTTTAGGGAACCCCAGACTCAACACATAAAACAAGCACCCGGCAAAACCACAAAAAGGAAAAACCAAGAAAAAAGGAATAAGGGAACTGCTTTCAAAGGCCAGCCAAACTGGCCACAGAGAGGCAGTGGAAAAGGAAGAGCCACTTTCTCTTTCTTCTGGAATCTCTGAAAAAAACCAACAACACAGTGAAAGGTTCTCCCCCCCCCAACCCGGGATGTTATTTGGGGAAGCTTTCAACCTGTAGTTGTGCTCGTGTGGCTCCAATGCCGATGGAGGTGGGCTGAGTCAAGCCACGGGGCCTGGGAGTAGGAGAGGGGGAGCCGTGC
>VXBA01004914.1:277942-318655 GCA_013399895.1 Serilophus lunatus
CCCCTCCCTGCCCCCCCCCCCCTCCCTTTTCAACCCACTACAGGGTGCCAGCTCAGTCACAGTGCTGAGCAGCCCAGGGAAGTTTTTCTAGTGTAGAGATATAAATCCATAACTACATGTACGTCACTATATTCCCAACTTCAAATATGTACCAGAACTTACAAAGGAATCTGTCATCTCCTACAAAATGTGCAGTAGGGCAAGTTTCAGGACACTGAGGGTCTAGCTTTAAAAAGACCCCAGACAATCTCATTCTCCCCTGCTTTGGTGAATGAGGTGACCAGAGACCTAAGAATGCTGAATCCTCAGCTCTTGCCAGGATTCTGCATACAAAGCCATGGCCTCCCTCACTTAGTGTTTGGTGATATTCCTACTTCAAGAAGGAGCTGGGATGAATGACTTTGGAGTTCTTTTTTCTGTGCCCTGGCCAGAGCAGAACACCATTTATGCCTGGTAAGATGTAAGAGCATGGGCAGTTGCCTTCTCAACTTCTCTCTTCTGAAGAAAGATCTTACTGTATCTAGCTGTCTCTGTTGATGCCCCACAGCTACATGGAGCAGGTGTATGCATAAAGACTTGGGATCCCATGGATCACTGGGGTGCATTACTTAGCCATCTGCACTCCACCAAGAGCTTCACTCAAAATGTGACTCTGGCATCCATCTGGCATCCCTCTTCTCTGTCTCTTTCTGGTTCCCTGCATTCTCCCTAGTTTGTGTGTCACTCATTAACCTTTCCTGTGTTTTGATCTAATATAGTATTAGGCTGTTGGTGGGTTTATTTTTTTAAGCCCTTCCTGGTTTAATGAACCCCTCTGCTCTGTCTCACTGAAGGAGTTGCTAACAGATGGCTGGCATTTGCATTTCTATTTCAAAGGTTCAAAGCAGTTGTGCACCTGGAAGGGTTTGTGAGATGCCTAGATGGCTGCTATAGCTAGCTTGCTTGGTTTCACTGCTGTCCCCCCTTCCACTAAGCCTTAGGCATCCTTGCTGTGCAGTCCCTATCAGACTTTGCTCTGGCTTCTAGCAGTGTCTGATATTTTTCATGGCACACAGCCAAAATTCCAAGGAATAATGCTTCTAACTGGAGCCTTTGCTTGGCTCCTTGGGAATTCATTTCTACTCTTTGATCTGTGGCTGCTTTTTGAGTAGACCTTGTAATGATTCTGGGCATCAGCCCTGCCTGGTTGTTAAAGCAGTAGTTTTTGCTCCTCAGCAAGGACTGTGGTGCACTGTGGAATATCCAACCATTATTTGCCTGCTTGATCTGCATGGCTAGAGGTCAAAACTTCTTTGTGTGGTAGTAGATACACCTTTCTTCCTAAGAAAGATTGAAATCATGTTACTCACCATGAGCAAAATGAATGTTCTGGAAAAAAACCATCACAGAAAAAACCCATCAAACCAAAATATGGGCAATTGAAGCAAGGGAGGTTTTTTCCAATTAACCAAAAATATAATATCTTCTGGTCCATCCACAAGAAGAAACAAATAATGTGTGCATCCCTCCCACATTGGACCTACACGTTTTGGATCTCCACAGAGGAGATGTGAAGACTTTCTAGAGAAAATACAAACAAACAACAGACAATTTGTTTTTTCCATGCTCTGTAGGCTAAATGGTGATGGTATGACTGGTGCTTGCTTGCTCTGATGGTCCCCTGAACTTTATAAAGAGATCCTCACTAGAGAATTCCTGTCTTGTAGAGAACTATGCACACCTGACTGCTCTGTTACGATACATTGACATGAATGTGTAAAGAGTTCCCTTCTGCCCCAAAAGTCAGTTTGGATGCAGCCAGCCTGTTAAGGGTATGAATGCAGATATTTCAATCAGCTTGTCTTCAGGGTCAAGGCATGTCTGATTCACTAGCTGAGGTGTAACTTTGTCCCTTTTCTTTCTGAGATACAGCATGGGATCACATGGGAGAAAATCTCTGACTGAGAATGCTTTAAAAAGAGCAGCGACATAAGGCACAAAAAGTACTTCTAAATCAGATGGTGGAGTGGATCATAAGAAAATGCAGGTAGGTTTTCTGACCACTCACATCAAAGCCTTTGTTAGAAAGCAAGTTTTTCATGGAGTCAAAAATATTTTAATATGGTATCTTCTTGCA
Organism: Serilophus lunatus; assembly: GCA_013399895.1. Classification (NCBI taxonomy): domain Eukaryota; kingdom Metazoa; phylum Chordata; class Aves; order Passeriformes; family Eurylaimidae; genus Serilophus; species Serilophus lunatus. The sequence goes on from VXBA01004914.1 coordinate 280,059, forward strand.
GAAAATAATATCACAGCTAATTATTTCACATGTTCTTCAATCCCCTTTTTTGACCCATGGTTGTCATATTTGCAAGTTGATTACTTACGTCTGCATATTTTTTTTCAGTTTTGCCATGGGATTATGGGAGTACAAGTGAACTGTGAAATGTCTGCCTTGTAAGGGTAGTTATGCTGCCCTGAGCCTCCTTCAATTTGTTTCATTCCAGGCAAGCAGGAAAGTTCCTGTCTATGCAAATGTCTGGTCATCAGGACTCTTATTACAATAAGTAAGCTATTAAAAAAAGTAACACCCTGAAGATATCAATGAACCGTCCCCGTCACCCCCCCAAAACAAATAAAATCCAGCCTTTTTTGAATAGAATAGAATAGAATAGAATAGAATAGAATAGAATAGAATAGAATAGAATAGAATAGAATAGAATAGAATAGAATAGAATAGAATAGAATAGAATAGATAGTGTGAAAAGTTAAAATAAAGTCAGATTTTCAGAGGAAAGACCAGTTGCCACTTCCTGATGATAAAAAGAGACTCTAGATGCTGTTTCACTGGATGACTGAAGGTCATGCTGTCTCACAAAGTTCCCAAAAATCTGACTAACACCTGGATACACCAAAGAATGAAGCAGTGTGAAGATGTCACAGCCCTTCTTTGCAAATATCCTGCAGGAAGGGAATGTGGTGACTTTTGATCTGTGTCCATTATCTATCAAGAAAGAATAGATGCCCGTCACATTATCCAAAATTAGCAAAAATGACTAAAATCATTCAAACCTCACCTAAACCTAAAGGAAACAAAAAATATAAAAGGAGCTTGGAAATGGGGACAGGTTGAAGAAGAGTTCCATTGAATCTATGTGGTCAACAGATGAGTTGAACCTACCTTTCTTACTCCAGCCCTGGATGCCTGTGTGGGTGAGCAGTAAGCTATGTGCACTAATTTCTCCTTTAAAAACTAAATGTTTGCTTTTGCTTCATAATATTTTAGGAGATTGTTTTGCTTTAGATGTTGTGCTTGTGCTTTGCTTTATATTATTCTTGCATGGTTTTAAGGGTGTTCTTGTAGCTAGACTGTATGACTGACTACTACAAACCTTCCTTTACTTGTCACAATTTGTATTAATAAAAAGTGTTATTTCATAAACTGTTAAAGTCAATCCTTTATAAAGGTGCTGGCAGTTTCGTCAACAGTGGAATAACACAGAGGAGAAATATGCTGAGGGGTGTTTCCTGTCACTGTTGAGTGGCAGTCCCTGGAAAAGGGTAGTTGAATTATCCTCTGGTTTTTGTGGATCTATTCTGTGAAGGTCCCCACTCACCCCAAAATGGGATGCTGACAGACTAACTGAGCATTAGAGAGTTTTGATTTCCAGGAGGCACTGACAGACATGTAAATTACTAAGGGTAGGGAAAATATACCCTTTCGAAGGATTGGGCAACCCCTCCCATTTTTACATGACACCTCTGTGCAATCTTTATTTTAATTATATATTTTCATTCTTTCAAGGAGAAGCAGTGCTTTGGAAAACAAAGGGGTGCTCTTTCTTTATTCCTGATCACCCTTCAGGAATTGGTTACTAGGGCCAGGGATGCAAATTCACACTTATATTCTGTCATGTGAAGAGGAAAAGAAAAAGGATAATTTCTGCCCTGTTGGTATTAATATATATTTTGGGCTATCAGTGTCCCTCCTCCCAGGAGGGAGATCAAAAATCTTTAATGTCCAAAACAGTCTGTTAGTGACTCCTTAAGCAAGAGTCTTCGCTAGCAGATTCACTGAGTTTGGGCTGGGTGTCTGATACTTTTTGCAGGGGCTATACTTAAATAGCAAGACAAAGAGTGAGATTCCTCAGTGAGCCCCCTCTTTTGTTATTTTGCTGTCAATGAGAACTATCAGCACTGAAGGACCATGGACTAACTCTGAGCAGTTCATGAAATAACATGTTTATTAATACTAACTTGTGACAATTGAGGAGGGTTCAAATCATCTTTGGTAATGTTTTAACTACAAAAATGCCCTGAGACTATGTAATACATATATAGTACACAGGCAACATACCAGCAGAATATACCCATGGGCACAAAAAAACATAATAGCAAAATAGCTATACTAGAGCAAAGTAACGAAAGTATTTTACTAGCAAAAATATCCACACCAAAGCAAAATACCCACACAAGAGAATTTAACATAAAATCAAACTTAACAGCAAAGCACCCACTCGAGAGAAAAGTAATGTATTAAGTATAAAAAAGAAAAAAAGCAAAACTAGTTAATGGTCGCTCACTCTGAGGCCTCCCAAGTGTAATGGAAGGAGAGAAAGGCACTCATCAGTTACCTCTGTGAATATTGATAGAACTTCACCCCATTTTTCTCTAGGTTCCAATCTCTTTTTGTATCCTTTTTTTTTTTTTTTTCTTTTAGGCAAGTTTGAATAACAGTCGGGTAAATAAACTAATTTTTTGGAGGGTTTAGACTATTATTTTGGGAAAGACAAAGGTCTGAGCATTGTGTCTGGCTGCATGCCTTGAGGATGTCTTGGATGAAAGGCTAGTGTTATCTTCATATCATCCCATTCTTTGGTTAATCTTGCTTCACACAGAGGTTTATCAGTTTTCTGGGAATGTCTCACCAGGTATTGGGGTCTTCCAGGAAACCATCAAGAGCTTGTCTCTTCTTTTGTGACTTTACGTATCACCTCATATATTCCTTGTCTCTTATAATTTTGTATATTTCTCTTTTTTCTGACTAGCGCTGCCTCAGAAGACAGGACATACAACAAGGATTTCAATGTCCTATAAAACAAGGTGTTCAATAAACAGAAGAACTAATTAAAACTCATTTCCTACATAAATCTAGTTCCTGTTCTGTTTCCTTTATAGACAGTTTCTGCTCTGTCACTGATGATGCCCATAGGTAGTGATAAATGACACCCATCCTTGTTAGCCAGCCAGCCCACTTGTGCTGATAGGTCGCCAGCTGCTGTCAAGCACAGTTCTAACAGACAGCAAGAACACTTTCTGGACAGCTTTCCTCTACCCAGATGCTGAGTTGAGAACAAAGACCTTTGGAAACTATGAAGACAGAACAGGATGCCAAAAATCAGCCTGCTAATCGCCGAAGATAGGCCTGGATATCACCCACCTATAATCAAGGACACACCTGCTTTTGAGAAGATGGGACCAGCTTGATTGCCCATCAATGGAGATGGGCCTGGGTATCACACATTGATTAAATCAGAGACACACCTGGTGGGGTGAAACTTGGGGCGGAGGCTGGGCGGAGACTGGGTGGAGACTGGGCGGTCTGTTTCTGGAACTCATCTGCATTTACTCCACCTATTTCAGGAAATACAGTTTTGTATGTACTTAAGGCACTGCAATGGAGAGGGAAGCAAGCAAGTTTGGTTTGGATTTATCCCCCTTGCTTCGCAGCCGCTAATAAACCTACCTGCTTCATAACTTTCACGAGTTCTGAAGTTTGTTTCTGCAAAACAATGCCAATATTCATAAAAACTGCATAGATATAATATCCTGGAAACATTAGTTTTCTCCATGAGATTGATTAGTGAGTTAAAATTTATTAGTGAAAGATTGAAAGGTACATGAACAATGTAATCTGTTAAACATCATGGATGTAAGAAATCAAGCCAAAAGGGAAGAAAATCATATGCAATCAGAAGTGATTACTTGTGTCTTTATCTCCTTTCTTTTTCTCCAGAAGATTCAATATAATATACTTTAAACTCCATAATCCTTTGATCAGGAGACAGAACCTAACTTAATGTTTTAACTTTTTGCTTCTGCTGCAGAAAAGATCTTAAATGACCTCTTTGGAAGAATATTGTAACTTTATCTTGCTCTCATCTTCTCTAAAATGCAAGTTTCATATGTGGGTGACTTGCAGCACATGTTACAAAGGATTTCTTACTTTATCGGAACAGCAAAGAGCATGTTCTTTGGAGGATTAGAGAATACTATTTTTCTTAGTTAATCAAAATCTAGATGAAGACTTACAATAGACTGTTGAGCCCGTACAGCTGTGATTTACTGTATTGTAGCTGCAGTAACATTTAAAACTAACTACATAAAATACGCCTGCTTCTTTTGGAGTGTTGGATGGCAAATCTCTTGCCTTGTATTTTGTTGTAATGATGGGATTATTTTCTGTGATGAGTTTCAACACTGTTTACCCTCTGGACCAAAACCAGTGACTTTTGGACATCATAGACAAGTTCTCCTCTGGCTCCTGCCCTCTCTTATATCATCTGATGTGTTTCTATACCATTAAAATTAGGTATAGCCAATGCTGCAAAATTTTTCAAAGCTTGCATGCACATCTTCTTGAATCGAATGCCTTCCAGGACTTTCCTACTGAGTGCAATCAAACAAATTCTTTCTTAGTGTCATTGTTCCCAAAGCAGATTTACAGCATCCCATGAGCATAACTCTTACTCTCACCTCACTGACTTAGGTCTGACTGGACAGCATTCCAAGATTTTCACTCCTCTGACCTGTCTAGGTGTGGCTGGCATTTGTGTACTCTCTGTGTTTCAAGGACTTATTCTCTTCCTTCTAATAGTCTCACTGGAAAAGCTGTCCTTCAGGCAGGCACAGCCTCCTGAAATGGAAGTGGCATTTGTTTTCTGTAGCAAAATTTCAGTTTGCAACTATTATGAGAATATTTTCCTGTGCAATTCCAGCTCCGAATACATTGATAAGTGAGAGTACAAACTGATTCAGAATGGCATTCTTCAGACAACGCTCCTCTGATACAAATAAAAGGCACTGGATGTTCACATGGCTCACATGGGTCACACCCAAAATCCAGTCTTTTTTGAGTTTGCTTTTAAATTAATTTTGCAAATGGCTTGGTAGGTGCAAATGTACATGGAATTTGCTTATGGTCATGTTAAAGGTTTTCAGAGTGCTTCATGCTAATAAGATATGTTGATCAATACATTGACTTAGGTTAGACTAAACACTAAATCCTGAGTTAGAATGTGTGATGTAGCAAGAGAGAAACCACCAAAGCTAAACACTGAGTGGTTCCATTTCTGCTATCCATTACCATAGACTTCAGAACATATATTGATGCTTTGTTTTCTAGTGTGGAGTCTAGTCTAACAGCTAGGGATGTATCAAAATTACTGGATAAAGATAAACAAAGTGAGTTTTCAAGTCTAGAACTTTTCTCCCCTGTCTTACAAAACCAGCTGAAAACCAGGTAGGTTTGTGACAAGATGGGAAAAAAATGTCTAGTTAGATTCTATTTTCCCGAATATCAGAACTCTCTCCCTTTCCTGAAAACTTTGCAAATATCTGCTAATCTTCACCTGGTTTAATTTCAAGTTTTTCTGAAGTTTTTGAAGTATCTTCAGCTTCTTAGCCCTTGCTTGTGGGGTCCAACATGCACAAAACATGTTTTATTACATATACATCCTCCTTCCTCTGAGTAGAATGATGTTTGAAATGTGTACTTTTCCCATTTTATTTTGTAAGCCAATTATACAAATAAATACACTTGGTTGTCTTATGAAATGCCTTTGGGATGAAAAAGATGAATACAGCTGTAACAGATGTTAAATGATTCTAACTAACTGTGTCAGTCCCTGAAGTGTTATTATTGTCTAATTGTAACACATGAGGTCAAAACCACATTATTTTGGCAACTATAAAAGGGCAATGAGAGAGCCCTCCTTGTGTATGTAATGAGGAGTGCATCATCTCTCTTCAACATTACTGGAAAACCACTGGTGTTTCTACTAAAATGTTTCAAATGGCAAAGCAAAATCTCATTTGTACTGAAAGTAGCTGGAATTGTTAACCAGTGCCAGCCAGTGTCACAATCTCAGCCTTGATTAGAATCAAGAAATATATGAAATTTATATTGCATGATCCAGAGTCTGAGAGGGATGAAAATTGTCTTGCTGGTTTGAACCACTGTTTTGGGACCTTTAACAGAATTGTAAGCTCTCAGTTTAGGATGTCCATTCTCACCTCAAGAGAGGAAAGAAAGACATATTTCATTGCTATGGCTCAGATTCACTTTAGAACAAAGTTTTCACAGAGCTAGAGGATTCTCTTCTGTGCTGATAAACATAGTATTAACTGAAAGATGTCAAGCAGTTTGCCTTATAGATATACAACAAATAATTTTAAAATATGGCAGTTCAACTTACACAACACAAATGCCTTAGTGTTCACTGAAACTACTTAAAGTCTGAATTTTAAAAAGAAAGAAAAAAGAAAACATTCCTTTGAAAAAATTTAGAGATATGCAGGTTTCAGTATTTGATTTGCTAAGGCAATAGGTTGTTCCTTGCAGAAATATAAAAGTCATCTCTGAAAGAGAGTGTGTAGCTCAGCCCGTTTCAGAGTTGACATGTTCTCTAAGGATTAGTCAACTATATATATTATATATAATCACATAAGCAATCATAGACAGAATAAATAGGAGGATTAATAACCTCTGAGTGGGTGTCTTGTCACAGTCTCCTTGCACTTTAAGTGGCAGAGCAAAGGAACTGATACAGCTAAACCTTTTTTCTTTTTTCCATTTTGATGATCCAGCAAGGTCTGAAATTGTTCCATTGACTTTGAGGAGGGTAGGATCAGGCCCTTGCTTACTCACAATAGCAAGGTCATGTATTTTCAGCACAGCACTTAAAATATGCCCCTTATCTCCAGTCTGTGACCTGTGGTTGTTCTCAGCTGTCTCTGTTCTAGCTCTGTCTCTTGTCTAGGAAAACCTACGGCATAGCTGCTTGTAAGCTTAGCCTCTCCTGAGTGCTTTCACGGTAGGATGCTCTTGTAGACTGTTGTGGTCAAACTTATCTGGCCCTTTTATGTCTCCTGGCAAAAAATAGACTTAAACAAGTAATATGTTGAAGCTGATTGGTTGCAGGTTATGTTTCATCTGATGGCTGTGCCCTTGCCATAGCAGTGCTTGGATTTTTGAAATGACAAGACCTTTCTTATGCTGGCACTGAGACCAGGTTCCTTTTAATGGAAGGAGAGGCAGAGAGGGCTTTTTGACCCCAATGGCATACTCAGAGAGAGTGGTTGGATGGAGCTTTTTGTGGGGTACATGGTGCCAACTAATCTCTTATCTCATCCCTCATGACCAAGGCAGCTAAGTCTCTCCTGCAAGGTTGGTCTGCTCTGCTAAGAGAATGGAGGACCAATTTGAATGAACTCTGATCAGGAACAAGTTTGAAGATCTCCAGTATTTATCTTTGGTTGGAAGATAGGCCCTTCTGAGAAATACATCTTCCTCATCATGATGCAATGAAGGCCAGACCAGAGGAGAAAGAAACAGCTCTATTCAAACTGCTACCTTCCCCTCTCTGGCAGTCCACTGCCAAGCACAATAAACCTTATTTTGGTATAGACTGAAGCATCACAGACAAAATTTGATTTCATTATTACATTTCATTTGTTCTCTTGGCATTGCCTTATTCCTGTCAGGCTCCCTGATAATCCATTTTTCTTTTCATTTTGCTGGGTTTTTTTCCATCCACTTACGTTTACTTAGTGCCCAAACCAATCTCCTGTTACCAGTCATTCATCTCAAATCTTTCCACTCTATAGAGACTGCAAATGACTTGGAAAAGTCACTTGTGTTTTATTTTGAAAGGTCATTTGCCAATAACAATGCAAAGTCAAATCTGATTTCATACTTGAAGGAAATCAGCAAAATAGGTGATTTTTTTTCTTCCAGAGATGACTTCTTCACTTACTGATTTGAACTTCAGCTTTCTCCTTATTTGGACTCCAGCTATTTCCAAGTACTCCAATGACACTTGCATTTGAATGGGGAGCCTGATTTTGAGCTGTGTTTCTTCATTTGCTTTTCTCTGGTTATGATAGTGGATGCATTCTGACAGGAGTGCTTCAAATCAGAACAACCCTGCTAATAGTAACCAATGGTTTAATTGATGTCTTGGCTTTCCTCTTTATTGTTTTTGGCAGCAGCACACTTTCTACTGCATGATGTCTTATCCAACACTATTAATATAGTAAGTTCAGGAACACATACCTGCTATTCATTTTATTTTAAAAATGTAAAAAGGATCTAGCAATGGGATTTCTCTGTGGTGTGGCCATTGGTTATTTGTACAGTAAAACACATATTTTTACAAGTGTCTTGGTTGAAAGAATAGCAGTAAGTAATTGAAAAGAAGAGGAAAGTTATTATAATAGTATTATTCATTTTAATGGTAATTTTGAAAAGTTGTTAGTTTTAGCCCCCCCAAAAGACTTTTTGAGAAATCTTGCAAATTTTTTTTCCAGCTAGGAAGGGACCAAAACTCTGTAATTTGGCCCATCACAGTGAAATATAATTCTGGAACAGTAGACGAGGAAACAACAGGGCCCTACACACCTAACAGAAATGGGTGAAATCCTACTAATATTCCTAATGGAGTCTGGAGAACAGAACCACTCATTTTCTCAGACAGCCTCTTTCCTTTAAAAGACAGGAAATTAACTACACAGAAATATGAAATTAATACATTTTCAGTATGATGTGTATATTTTAGTTAGCTTTTCAAACATTTAAATTTTTAAATAGTTCTTCTGTAAATATTTCTCTATTTGAGATAAAAAAGGTGACTGTAGTGATAAAAAAAAAAGTTACAGATAAAGTTTGGAGTTTGGAGTCTGGTTGGTATTTCTCCATCTTCTTTCAAGTTGCCACCAGGTGAAGCCTCAGAAATGCTGAATATGGGGAAAGAAATTTTACACTGCCCACTGTTTCCTCATGTGGCTGATTGTATTTCACATGTGAGGCAAACCAATCTAAAATCTGGTGTATCTTTTTTTATGAGCAGTCTCATCAAGGGATGCAGGACTTTTCCCCTTGGAAATTAGAAAATCAGGTGCTCCTGAAAGAACACAGAGGTTGTACCAGGGCTGCTGGCACTGTGTGCTGAGGTCTCATGAGCACTTATCACTGCTTTTTATCAAATTCTTTCATTTTTCCCAAAGACATAGTGATGTGAGAAAGAACTTGGTCAGAACATGCAAAAGAATCTTAGGTCTCTCCTGTCTGTGCACAGGAACATAGACTTATAACACCTTTCAGGTTATGTCTACAAGAAGACAATCATGATGTTAAAGCTGGCCCTGGATGATAGAAGGGAAATAGCATACCTATTTCAATATCACTCCATTATAAGTGGAAAATATTGTTTGGAAGGAAATGCCAAGCATGCATGCTGTGGGGTAGTCAGGCATGCAGAGGAAGATGGGAAACACATGCTGAGCTTTGAGCCTTGGCTTACAAGCTGTTCAACATCAAAGACCATGCTTGCTCACTGGAATGGAGAGACAGGCCTCCTTCTAGTGCACAGTGATACCTGAAACATGGATGTGTAGCATGGTCTGTGTGTCCAGCACCACCAACTAATGCTGTCTGACAGCCACATCATGTGCTTGTGGTGGGACAGCGTTGGGTATTGTGGTCTATGATGCCTTGAGTGACCAGTAAGCAGGCAATGGCATGGGTTTTACCTGATCAAACTTTCTCTACCTCCTCTTTATCAGCTGCTGTGTTCCCTCTTTATCCAGGTTTAAAATCCTATGTATGTACTTTTTCAATTCGTCACACTGTGTGTTTGTATACCACAGGAGCTCATGAATGCTGGCTATTTCCTCTGACTTGCAGATACTGGTGGCTGTCTCCCACTTCTGGAAGAGCAAAGCTGCAAAACCTAAGGAGTAGCATTAAAAAACCCTGGCACAGGGCAAGATGAGGGGAAGAGTGTGGATGGACATACCAATGTCAGTCCACAACACCCAGACTGCGGTGGCCTGAAAGTGTCATGAGAGAGAAAAATTCTATTACTCAGTGTCAGTTGTGCTAGAAGTTTTTCTTCACAGCATGTTCTTGAGGGATGGTGAAAAAAAGATTTGCCTTTGAATTCACTTGTATGAGCTTCCATTTCCATTGAATTCTTTGCTGATTTTGTTCCACTTGAGGACTGTTTCTGGTAACCAGCAAACTCTTAGACAATCTCATGGCAGGTTTACCTTCCTGGCTGGCTGCTCTTTTGCATGGATTTATACTTAATAATGTGAAATCATGTTAATTGCTTATGTTTTCATGTCATTTTCCTTTCATCATTTTAGAGAGAAAAACTCACCTGTACTGTCAAAAATAAAATATATTTGGATAGAAATCGGGACTATTTTGCTTCAGAAACATAAAAGAAAAACAAACAAACTTTCAGGCTACCAGCACTATACCTCTCTCTACTGAAATGTTCTGCTGTATTTGCTGATAATTCCTGTTGTTGGGAATATTGACAAAAAAGCTGCTGGCACAAATGCTGTTGGTACAAATGCTGCTCTGTAAAAGCAGGTTCCCATACTAGCAGGTTGGAGTCTGGGCTGAAACCACCCTGGGTAATTGCTCCTTTCTGTGGCTGGTAGATGGAGATGAGAGAGGGGGAAGTGCTGAGAACTCACATCTAGGGTTCTACAGTTGCTTTTTGGAGAGAATATAGCATGAAGGGAGAGCAGTGCCCTGATTTATGTTTATCTTCCTGGGCAGCAGAAGGTCACACAGATGAATTAGGCCATGAATCAGGCAAAGAGCTACCCATGGGCTTTGGGGATGGGCCCAGGGTGATGCAGCATCACACTGCGAAAGGGAAAGATCGAGCTGTTCTCAAGTGACAGCTGTAAGCCCATTTGCCTTTTTGGTTGTGTTTTTTTTCCAGGTGGCTTTCTGGCAGGTCCAACACAGATTGAAAGTTTCCCTCTCAAGGAAGTGTGCATTTGTAGAGGCAGGTTTGAGTTTCAGCTCTTTCCTTCTTCACACTGTATGTGGGACAATGTGGGGTATCTGAACAGATAAACTTCTATTGGTAGTAAACTGATCAAAGAAAAGGCATTTCAGGGACATGGAAACTATTTGTGGGTTGAACTTATCAAGTGGTTTTGTCTTAAAAAATAGTTTCCATAAGTGCTGAAACACTTTCAGACAGAGCTGTAAGCAGGTTTCCTATGTCATGGCATGCAAAATTAGAGTGTGTAGTGATTAACTGTAGACAGACTGTGGGAGGGATGATGAGTTTCACTACAACACACTCAAAACACCTCTTTTTGTACCCCAGAGTGAAGTTTAAAATTGTTCAGAGCACTTAACAGGTTAAGATATTTTTAACGTCAGGTGTGCCTTTGCACAATTGATCCCCAGTGAGTAAGTTCACCCTTGTGAAGCACTCTGCTTTATGCCATCTGCCAATGCTACAGCAGCACCAGACTGTGAGAATGAAGGAGTTGAGAAGATGAACAGAAATTCCTTTCCTCACTCTCGAGTTCCAGTTTAAAATGTTTTTAATTCTGTAACAAACACAGAGTAGCTCAGAGCTCAGTATGTGAAGACTTGTTTGATTTGGCCAGTTTTGACCATTATATCTGCAGATGCCATGACCATATGGTACTCTCTCATTCATTCAGTTCTTGAGCTTTGTTGGTTTGCTCAGGTAACCTTATCAGCTGTTCACCTTACTCAGGCTCTATTTTCTTTAATATGCACACTGCATTAAAAAAGCTAAAACAATTTTTCACCTCCTTATTAAGAATTCATTTTTGAGCCATACATTTATAGCTTATTTTTTTCTAGTGCAAAGTCATATCCGTCAGAAGGTAGGAGGGTGTCATTGGTAAGAGTAAGACCGTAATTTTTTATTTACAACTTGGCAAAGTTGTAGTATAGCTGTATACAACAAACAAGTCTACAACATAGATGTCTTAGAAAGTATTACTGTAATTTACCATCCCACATGGTACCAACAGCTGAGTATTTCATTTAGAGCCACTGGCTACTGGCAGAAAATGTACATTCACTTCCTGGGAGCTGCTAATTCTCAAGTGTTTTCAGGACTGAAGTGTCTGCCGATCAAAGAGAGAAGGAGGGAGCAGGGAGCAGTGACTCTACTGGCAATTCCTGTGCCAGTCTGTGACAGTGTCCCAGGCAGGAACAAGTAGAGACTGGGCTGGCTGAAGGGGAAAACGGATGCACCTACTCAGAGTGTGGGAGGTATACAACATCATGTATGGAAACAGGAAGATGCAGCACTGCCATATTGCAGCTGCTTAAGCTGGTTTTCAGGTACGAGAGACACCGCTGTATCTTGCTGCACGTTGCTTTTCTAAATTTAGCCCTGTCAGTGCCTCCTGTGTTAGCTCTGGTCTGTGTCTGTAGCTGGGAGTGAGCCAAGGCCGGAGGAGAGGATGGGATACTGTGTGCCATAGTTCACACTCCTGTTTGGTGCCTCATTGTTAGGGCCAGGGACCACTTCTATCCTTACGTGGAAGAGAGAAGAAACTGTGTCCAGAAATAGAAAGGTATGTAGCTTGTTAACAGTGGCAGGGTGAATGAACTCTGCCATTATTTATTAGAAGGAATGAAACAAAATTAGTGCTTCAGTAGAGGGAATTAAGTATTTCAGTATTACCCTTTTTACTGTCTTTCAGCACATTCCAAATAACAAAATGGCTAGCAAGCAGCTTAGGCTGGTGCTAGGAAGAAGAGATTGATAAATTACTGTTCACAACTAAAAACAGTTTTCAGTTCCTCTAGATCATGAGTTTCTTTGTGGACAGCATGACCATATCACTATACATTTCTCTGACTGATAATCAGATTTGTAAATGTGAGGATATGAGTCTGGGAAATCCACTGTTCTGTGGGGAAGGACAAAAATACAATGATAAGGAATAGGAGGGATTTCTTTCTTTCATTTTTCAATGCTCTTTATAGGTATGTGAAATAGACCAACACATATCCAAATTTTCCCTATGTTCTCACTATAGTGAAAAATGACATTCACCAGTATTCATCCTAAATATTAGGAAAGTCTTCTACTGGAAACAGTACGCAACTGTACAGAGATGGTATTTAGTAATATACACATAAAGTTTTTCTTCCATTAAAATGCTGCTTCAGGCAAGAATGTATTGCTTTATTAGTTTTTTGGAGAGCAGTTTTTCATTCATAATGAGAACACATATCTCAGCCACTCTTAATAAGTGTGAACATGCTCTAAAATGAAAAAAAGAAAGGAGGCAAAGCCAGGAAACTGTCAGAGCAGTGTCAAAGAAATTCAGATCCTGACAAGGTGGGATGTCAAGTCTCATAATAGGTACTATAGGAGGCGCATGTTGTGCAAGAGTCACTGATAACAACAAAGTAGCCATCCACATAGCAGTCAAATTGGATCACTGGGTGATCTTGGTCCTTGCTTCTCCCCAGTGTTCCTCTACTATCCTTGGCTTTCAGGATGCTGTGGACAGAATTACATGTTGCAACTTTCTAGGGGTTGGATTCCCAATTCTCATCTGTTGACTGAAGAGATGAGTGATTTTTCCAAAGCTTACTTTAAAAGGAATCTCCTCACTGCAATGCTTTGCACAGGATCAGCCTTTGTTCTGCATGTAGCAAGTAGCTTTCTTGATTGAGTGGAAGGTGAAATACAGAAGCAAAACAGAGCCCTCCTTCAAGCAGTCACTTGGACTGGAAAAAGGACAAGTTCAGTTTAGTTTCCCTTCTGATCATCTCTGTTGCAGTTTGTAAGCCAAAGCCAGTCAATCTTGCTGTTCAGCATCATCACTCCTCTGCTTAATAGAATTGTGTGATGATTTGCACCCAGGCACATGCATCATGCAAAACCAGCAGCTTAGTACTGCTCTGTTTCCATGTTGCCATGGCCATACGAATGCATTGGCTGTTAGGGATAAATAACACAACAGAAACTGGCAATGAAGTGAAATTGCAGAGTGTCATCTAGTTATCTATGAAGAGAGAGATAGAGACAATGGAGATTAAATAGAGGTGGCAAGGAGTAAAGGTAGTTTCCAGCAATGAAGGATGAAAACCCACTGCCTCATGAGCACTACAGAGGCTGAAGTGGCTTCTTTTGCAGCTGATGGGTGAGCTTGTGTCCTCTCCAATCCTCTCTTCAATTCCTCTTCTCCCTCCTCAAAGAGTTCAGACCTGAACAGCCAAACGACTGCTTTGCAGTTCCACATTGAAACTAAATCCTCTGGGTGCAGGAGTTTTGAGGCACTGGGTCGAAGCTAAGATCATCCAGACTGGGGTTTACTTGACCCAAATAAGAACAGCCAGCATGCCATTGTGAACTAGAAGAGCCTCTGGCCCCTTGGTCCTACAGAGAAATATGCGCTTACTAATAAGAGGTACCAACTTTTCAATTACTCTTCTGTCATCCTGGAATCTGTTATTGAGGGTTCCCCCTTGAGACCTGAGCTTGGAGCTCTGAGTGTTTGCACAGGGAAACCCTGACTGCTCCTGACTGCAACCCTGATCACCTCAGCCAGAAAAAAGAGACACATACATATTCACATACATATGTCCCAGGCCACAATGTAATTGTGGCCAAGCTGACAAAACCTAGTAGTTGAGCAGTTTTTCCCCTAAAACTATCCAGTTGTTGTTTTTTTTCTCCCCCCTCTGAGATTATCATGTTTCTGATACCAAATGAGTTTTGAGATCAGATAAACTGGAAATGATTAAAATTGTTACCACAAAAAGGAAAAATGAAGTTGTGAACTTAAAAATAAATATATCAATTCTGTCCTTTCCCCCTGTTCACATACTTCACTACTTTTCAGCTTCCTTCTGACACGGAAATTTCTATTATGATTTCAATCATCCCTGAAAAGGTAAAAGAAGGAAATACTGATGGATAGCTTTCACATACAGCTTTATAGGTAAAGAGGTAAATTTACACAAATATCTTGAATTAAGCTGCAGTCCCTCTGTCCAGCTTTGATCATTTGGTCCTTCCCTGTGTTTAGTGTGGTTGATTAAGTTACACAAATTTCATGCGAGCTGCAGGATAATTGAAGTTTCTGCTGCTTTTGTTTACCATTTCTCCCAGGGTACTAGAGGTACTAGCTCCTGTGCTTGATGTATTTTTCCTGCTGTAACATGAGCTGCTTGACAGATTAGTGCACTTATTTTCTTATCTGCCAGTTTTTATAGTGTGCTGTGTGCTCTGGGAATATTAGTATTGCCCATCATTTTCTCTGGAAAATGAATGATTACTTGTACATTTTTTTTTTTTTTACTATAAAAATCTAAAATGGAATTGACATTTTCTGGGACCATCTCTAAGTGTGCCTAACTTTCACAGCAATACCAGCTTGCTCTACTTCTGGAACTTTTTCTTATACTGAATACTTTGGTTCACAGGCAGAGATGTCACTCTTCCAAGCAGTGCAGTCCCTCATCCATTTTCCAGACTTGGATTTTCATCCAGGCCTACAAATCAAGCCTTGAGTCTACCTTGCCCTCTGATATACTGTGACATGTATCTGTTAGTCACCCAGAATCATATCTATGTGTTTGCATGAGAAAATTAGCTAATTATATAGAAAGTCCTTGGCTAGTGCAAGAAGTTACACTGACTCCAGTGTTTGCAAAATCAAATGCAAGGAAAAGCAAATGGCCAGGAGAAACACAATATCTTAAAGAGAGAATGAAGATAAGGAGCTGAAGACATGAGAAAAAACAGAAATCAAGTAAGCTGGATACTGAGATACTAGTTTTGGCCTGTAACGTTTGGGTTTGTCCATGGCTTCATAGAGATTTTTTTTCCCTACTCCTGTCTCAGTCTTTATTAGTTATTTGTGCTGCTAAGACATCTATTGTACAAAGAGCTAATTCAGAGCTCAGACCTGCAGTGTTCCTAGGGTCTTGATATTTGAGAGACAGAAATACACACATCAAATTTAATTCTTCCAGTCAAACTGATACTATCCAGACCACTAGGCCCTTGTGGGTTTTTTATGATTGGAAAATGAAAGTAAAATGTCTTAATTCTCATTCCTCTCCTCTTAAAAAAAAAAAAAAAAAGAAACAATAACATATTTATATATCTGTGTCTACAGATGTTCCTCTATACATAGACACTCTACCATATAATTAACTACACACTCACACAAAATCCAAATATTCAAGCTTAACACATCCACATGAACATACAAGAAAGAGGAAATGCCAAGATAAAGAGACCAGTGTTGTTTCCATATTTCTAGGCTAAAAGCAATGCCACAATTTTGGTTTTGAACAAAAAGACAAAGTTGTATCCAGTGTTTTCCACTCATGGAAACCCTCTGTCAAAGCTGAAGAAAAATTTTCATCTGAACATTAAAAATTGGGCTATTGCTGGCACAAAATCTGGGAAATCCATCCTCTGCATTCCTTGTACTGCTTCCAACCTGCCACTCAAAGCTCTAGAAAAATGGTAGACCTCTGCTTCTCCATATTTTTTGCTGAGGGATATGAGAAGGACAGCAGTACAGGACAGAGAAAACTGAATCAAGGAATTAACAGAGCAATAACTTCAGGCATTTGGGGAACAATCAACTCATTTAAAAAAAAATCACATAAACGTGTGCTGGATAACAACACTGGAAAATAAATTACAGAGAAAAGAGAAGCTGATGTAATTGTTGTAAACAAAGCCAAGTATACAATTAGAGCTACTCAAGGATTTTATTGTGAGAAAGCCAGTTAATCAAACAAAATCTTCATTCATTTCTTTTTAAAAAATAAGCACAAAAAATTCTATGACAGAGAAGCAAACCTCACAGAGGAGTTATGTTTTATCTCCAATGAAATTTATTAAGAGGGTAAAAAGCAAGAGTAGTATTTTCTGGATAGCTTTTATTGGTAAAAAATAACTGGACAACAAATCTTAATATGAGACCTAAGAAAAAGAAATAGCAGGGATGGAACAGTCATGCTTTGAAAACAAAGCCTACATACTTCTTTTTTAGGCTATCTAATCAGCTTTGCTCTACCACTGTGGCTGCACCGTTCCTTTTCAGTGTTGTGTCCCAATAGGGCACAGAAGCACTCATTATCCGAAAAGCATCTTTGCAATCCTGCAGCCAGAGAAGTAGCAATGTGTCTGCCACATAAACCTCACTGTTGAGTCTCCTTCATATAGGTAAGGCGAGAGCATCACAAGTTCCTTGGATAAACGCAACAAATTACCCGGGACTATGATGTAACTGGTTTATAAGCAGGTGAGGTTACCTGGCTGGTTTTGCAAAGGAAAAGTGCAGTGAGACATGGTAGCATGTACAATTTAGGGTGTAGGGACATGCCAATGCATGCTGAATGGGTGCTTGAGTCTGGATATTATTATATATATATTATATATATATTATTATATTATTATATATATTATTATATATTATACAATGCCTGACTCCAAGCCTGACTTCCATCAGGAAGTATTATCCTAAATAGACCCAGCTGCATCAAAGTCATCAGCCAGGAGAGATGAGCTAATACAGGCAATGCTGCCAGTGAGCCTGCTGTGCAACGTGGCGATGGATGAGGTGCTGTGGTGAGAGAGACAGCAAGGTAGTGCACACCATTTCCCATTTAACACAAGGGAAATTCCTGGGGAGCACCAGAGATGTACTGCAGCACTGTTCCAAACAGATGGATGGTCCCAAATGCATCACAAGATGCCAGGAAATCTTCAGGGACTGAAGCATCTTTGCCATCAGTGCCACTGTTCAGAGATGGAACCTAGCAGCAATCCACACTAAGAGGGGAGCCAAGTTATGGGATGCAAAGGAAGAGGGTTTTAGAATTGCATAGGGCTTCAGGGATACTTAGCAGTGAACAAAAGTGAGGAAAAGACATGAAGAGATTAATGGTTAAGTGATTTGGGGAGGAACAAGAATGAAAAGTAGATGGGAAAGGGGATAAAAGAGCCAGTCATGTGTAAATGGTTTGCTGGTCAGTACACTTGCCTGGCTGTGCTCCGTATCCAGTCAGCAGAGACTATCCTCTATTCTTGTTAAATGGCTTTCATCTGTATTTGGTCATAGAACAGAGTGTGACTGAAGTGAGTGTGGGTGTGCAGATATGTGATTGTTAGCTGAGATCAAGCCATGTTTTGGCTTTGTCACCAATGAGCAGGTGACATGGCCATGTACATACATACATATATGACACAGAAATGTGCTCTGTGTGTGTGTGTACCTACTTGGAAAACACTTTTAGGCTCACTACTGTTTGGACCTGAGGGTCTGGGTCTGCAGCAGACTCACATCTCTTAGGCTAGTGAATCCAGCATGCTATATTTTCTTGAACAGTACCAAGATTTTACCTTGGTTGGGGAGTCGCTAAAAACTATGTAGTGCCTGATGAACTTGCTTGAGCTGTTCCTTGAAGTCAACCCTATTTCTTGGGTTGACATGGGGACAGGTTAACAAAGTAGCCGGTTTTGAGAGATGGTTGAGGTGCTTCTTCTTCATCTGTAGATTCAAGATCAGTAGAAGGGTGTTGGATTAGTCATAATTTGCATTTTATGGAAAACTGAACAAAGTGTGCTTCAACTCACAACAAGTGATAATCGGGGTAAGACTTTGTAGGGACTCAAATTTGAGAAAGAAAAAAAAATAATTAAGCATAAATGCATTCTGTTGCTGACTGAGGGATAGCACAATTTCTGATACTTCTTGCCATTTGGATAATGAGAAGGACATTTATAGTCAGAGCAGGAGCTCTGTTGTAGGGTAAGTTTCCTTGATGATCTGTCTGAAAAACAGCAGATGACTAAGGAAAAGAAAACTTATTATGATTAGTGCTGGTTGAGAACTTCTGGATGTTATGCTTGCTGCCTGCAAATATGTTGTTCATCAAAACCGAAATTTGGTGCGAACATGTTTTAGTGGTTCTTTCTGAAAGTTGAATATGTCCTGAACATCCCAGACCAACAAAGACTGTTCAAGCTTTCAGTTCCCTGCCAGACTGTATTGTCAGGTTATAATTCTGCCACTGGCAACAAAGAGCCATTGCTTTCCTGAGGGCCTCAGAGAAATACAACAAATGCTTTGCCTTCTCCAACATCAGTTTACTATCTTGATGACAAGAAATGGCCCTAAATGCAGATTTTCTTAAGCTTTGTCACTCCTGAGAGCAGTAGAGTTGAAAAGAAGGGGAAGCAAAAGCTCCAAGTAGGATAGTAGAGAAGAGCAATAGTGAAAAAACAGCTAAACAGATTTCCTGGCCTCTTGTGAAAGAGAGCAGACATTCTGATAAATGGATAGGATAATCCTTTATCTATTGTATGCTTCACTTGTAGGTTGTCTCTGACATATTACTTACTATTAAATATCTGCCATCTGTGCTTGAAGGGGCCTCTGTATTTCAAAAGGTACAAGAACATCCTGCTGAGGTAATCTAGGCTATTCAGGGCAGCTCTCTCACTGAACTGTGTTCCTAAAGACCTTTTGGTGTGGGGTTGTCCTAATTGTGAGCCACTGTTTAGTATACAGAGCTGCCTGAGTTGGATACCTCTCAAGGAGGATGATGAGTTGCTGCTGGGAAAGATACTTTTATTCATAAGCCCCAGCACCATGTTTCCTCTTCATGTCTATACTCACTCAAGTACTGTCCTAGACGCTTTGAGGGCTATTGGGCCTTGAAAGCTTTGCGTGTTCTTGGGAAACTGAACAAGAAAACATCTCTGAAAAGTTATTTGGAACATCAATTCTAAGCCTTTGTCCAAGCAGCAGGTTGAGCTTCACTTCGGTACATTACTATTACTTCTTTCATACATGTGAAAGGAAAAAATATGTGTCCCATGGCTAGAGAAAGGGACATGTCTAATAAGGACCCCCTGTAAAACAAGCTCTGCTATACTGATAAATAAATGTCACCTCTTCAGAGATGTCTGAACAGCCCCGTAACACTATCACAGGTGCTACAGAAATGCTATAATACAATATGTGGATTTCCTTTGGTCTTACCAATATTTAACTTGATCTTTTCTGCCTTATTACTTTGGCTTGATTAATTTATGGATAAGGTTTTTCATTTGCATAAAGTTTTACCTGTAAAGATTTTCAGCAACAGGATGAAGCTGTCTTTCCTGTAAAGCCTATGTATCTATCAGGAGAGTCTGCCACCCCTTACCAGTCCCAAGTCCTGTGAAAGTCTGTTTTCTCCTCAAATACTGAGCATTTCCTCTTAAACTTTCTCCTACGCCTCCCTTGCTTGCAGTCATCTGTGAAGGACTCCTGAATAATTCAACAGTACAAAGTGGCTGTCAGTACCCTTGGCTCAGCACTGTTCAAAGTTGAGTCATGCAGTGCCAGAGACTCTATCACATCCTCACCTGTCCCTTCTGGGACACATAAAACTGCTAGACCATTTCTTCCTCCAGAAAAAGATGTCCAACTACTATTAGTTGTAGCTATTCTGTATCAAGGTAGCAGTTAACTCCCAATAATCTCAGGCAGCAGCTATGCTCCCACACTCATCAAGGTGATGCCAGAGCTCGCAAGTCATCAGAGGCAACCCTGTATGTAGACATTAAGTGTACATTCCTGAACATCTTAGATATATGTTTATAGATGCATATGCATGCTCTTTTGATTAACAAGTCTCCCCTTAAAACTCATTAAAAAAACTGCTCAGAGGACATGTCTTTCTCATAGACAATTGCAAAATACCTGTGAGTGTCATTAGCTTATTAATGGGTGTTGCATACAAAAGCTCTGGATCTATTTTCACACCAGCCTTGCACAGTCACTGGAGCAAGATGAAGTTTGGACAGAGAATGGTAACTAGTCTGCCATCTGGGGCTCTGCAACACACCTTTCTAAAGCATTTCCAGAAAAGTGCTCTTTGCTGACCACCTAAAAGGCTTGACTCCGGTTTTCCTAGTGCACATCTTACCTTGAGCAGGGGCAGATTTCAACATGATGGTGCTGGAAGTTCGGCCCTGATAGGATTTTACCTACAAGCCCTGTGCTGTGCAGTGTAATTGTGGATGGCTGCAAAAGTGCCCCAGGAAATACGCCTTCACTGTGAAACAACCCATGGAGAAAAGGAACCTCAACCTGCTGTAATGAGCACAAGGAGTTTCTTCCAACAGACCCCTTCATGTGAACCCTATCTGGAGTCTTGTACTTCTGCTGGTCCTTACTCACTCATCTCGGAGGACAGCAGTTGATAACAGAACACACATATATATAGATATATATATTCATATACAGAAATAATGTAGCAGCTGTTTATTATCAGAAAAAAGAGATTTATACATTACAAGCAATTCTTTAAAAGAAATCTAGGTCTGCAAAATCTTATTCTTCCTGTAGGAATGACAAAATTCTTTGTAGGACAGGAAGAAAAATTCCCACATATGTCTCTCCTGAATGAGCTGAACTTTGATCTTTGTTTATTGGTGTATTGGTTTTTCTGTGGCCGGGTTTTGGTAGCAGTGGGGGGGGAGCTGAGGGAGAGGCTTCTTCGAGAAGCTGCTGGAAGTTTCCCCCATGTCCAGGCTGGGCCCGCTGCTGACCAAGGCCGGGCCAATCAGTAGTTGACAGAACGCCTCTGTGATAACATATTTAAGAAGGAAGAAAAAAAAAAAGTAGTGGGAAAATGAAGATGGCTGCCGGAGAGGAGCAGGGTGAGAGCCTGTGAGCAACAACGCAGACACCAAGGTCAGTGCAGAAGGAGGGGGAGGAGATGCTCCTGGCGCCGGAGCTGAGATCCAGCTGCAGCCCATGGGGAAGACCATGGTGAAGCAGTGACCCCCTGCAGCCCATGGAGGACCACAGGAGTGCAGAGATCCACCTGTAGCCCGGGAAGGAGCCACGCCGGAGCAGGTGGACGCTGGGGAAGGCTGTAGCCCGTGGGAGACCCAAAGTGAAGCTGGCAGGGGACTGTAGCCTGTGGGGAGAGGAGCCCACTTAGAGTAAGATTCTCCTGTTAGGATGCGTGGCTCGTGGGGCCCACGCTGGAGCAGCCTGTGCTTAAGAGACTACACCCTGTGGAATTTTCAACCATGCGGCAGCAGTCTGTGAAAGGCTGCTGCCCATGGGATGGACTCTCGCCGGAGCAGTTTGTGAGAGGAACTGTATCCTGTGAGGGATGGACCCCATGGAATGCGGCTGGAAGGACTCCTCTTCCCAAGCAGCGGCTGAGAACAGCAACTGACCACAGCAACACCTCCCCCCCCCCACCTCGCCTTTTTTCCCTTGACCGCTGCGGGAGAATAGGTTGGATGTAAGAAGGAGGGGGACTGGGGGGTAAAAGGTGTCTTTTAGTCTCTCACTCTTAGCTCTGATCTTGTTAGTAATAAATTTGATTATTATTCCCACATAGAGTCTTGTTTTGCCTGTGACGGTGATTAAGAAAGAATCTGCTGTAGTTGTTATCATGAATAGCGAAACCTCTCGTTATATTCTCTCTCTCCTCTATAGCTGGGCATGGGGGAGTGAGAAGGTGGCTGTAGTGGGCCCCTGGCACTCAGCCCGGGTTAAACCACTACAATTGGTCATCCCTAAAAATGTGGATTTTACTCTGCTGCAGCTCAGACTAATGGTTTTTCTTTCTGCCCTGAAATTCATAATGTCTAGTTAAGAAGCTTAAGATGGCTATAGGGACAGTAACTGTAGTGCAAAAGAGAGAAAAATCTTCACTTTGCTTCTGGAACAGACTTTTCTGCCTATGGTAAGAGAAAAAGATGCTTTAGTTCATAGCAAATGAGCCTTTCCAAATTAATTTGGCTGGGCATGCAGTGGCATCTTCCTGTCACTGCAAAATAAATTCCTCCTGAAAAAATCTGTTTTGATAAACAACTCTTAAAGTGATTTTGTCAGGTCAGAATTTAAACAAGAAATTTCCTGCCTGCAGCAAGCTGAAGCCACGGAAAAATATGGATGAATTCTCTCAGCTATAGGCAGCTAGGATTTTTCTATCCTGTGTACCCTTTCTTCACAGTGTGATATACTCCCAAAGTCAGTCACTCTGAGCACGCTTCATGCTCTGCTGCTGCTCTGGTTAACTGATCAGGAGGCAAAGAAAAGCTGTGTTCTGAGAGAATCCTTGGAGCGGGGTCTTCGCACTAGCTAAGCAGAGCCACCTCCTTGAAGTCAGAGCAGATATCCTTTGCAAAGACATACTCCCGTTTCACTAGACTGGGCCACAGCCTGTCTGCTCCACAGGGAGGGGACATCCACACTACATTAAGCAGGCTGGGTTGAATGACACTCTGTGTTTGTTACAGGGTGGCAGGGCTTTACAAGCCAGGGCAGGACCTTTGGGCCATCAGCTAAGGAGTTCCAGATCTGGAAATTAGACAGGCATCTCTGTGAGAACTAGGAGCTGTTCAGTGCAGTGCAGAGAACCATGAATTTTTTCTGTCCCTGTGGGTGATGCAGCCTGGCCAAGCAGGGATAACATTTGCCTACCTGTAGTACATAGTATTACATATATATGAACAGTCTCTGTGAAGCTTGAGTTGCCAGGAAAGCTTAAACCTCCCTGCCACTCCATTAGGGGTTTTTCTTTTGGCATCTTGGTATTTTTTTAAATCTGATATCATACAGCAACTGTCTATGCAAGTGTTGCTCCTGAGTGACTGGTGCAGATTATGAGACAAGCCCAGACTTCCCCCAGGAACTACTGACATCCTTGCTACCATTCCTTGTCTCACAGCCTACTAGGGGCTTCCTAAGCTCTGACTTCCCTGAACACATCCCACATAAGTTAAATGCTATTGTAATTTTATTCTCAGCCCACTGAGTCTATAAAATAGTGGAAATATACTTTTCCAAAATTTCTACCTTTGGAATAACGAGATTTTTTATCCCTTTTTGGATATATCTGTGCAAGTTCAGCAGGATACTGTCCCAGCCTGAGAGTTATGTGGACAGCCCATTTGTCTACTCCCATGATTTCTAGAGGAAGAGGAGACCAACATGATCAAGCTGTTTCTGTTCTAGAGCAAAGGGCTCCTTCCCAGTGCACCAATCTGGATAAATGAAGCTCTCTAGCCTTTGAATTGGAATCTGTTGCAAGCTCATCTTCCTCAAACTTCCTACTCCACTGTCTTGGTTCCACAGAGGTCAGACTGTTGGCTGTTTGACATCCCTGGCCCACCAACTAAGCTATTATTTCCCTCCATTTTCCAGTAATCTTACAAAATGCATCTTCTCAAAATATTGTTTGCTACCAACTCACCTATAACATATGCTCAATTTCCCTTTATAATGAAGGCCCAGTTCTACTCTGTGGCACTGCTGAAGGGTTTCCCAAAGCAAATGGTACTCCTACCATCTCTTTCAAGGCTACACATCTATAGAGGCAAACTCTCACCTCATCCTACAGTCTGTCTACACCTGTCTCTTTCATCCTTTTCCAAGTGATGGGCATTTTCTTAGTGTTTCTGCAGCCAATAAAACCTTGCAGGGGGAGTTGTGAACACACAGGTAGCCTTACACAGAATTCTGCAAGTCTTAATTATCCCAAATCTCTGTTTCCAGTATTTGCCCTTTCAATCTCATTCATCCATTGAAAAGCTTCATTTGGCTGTACAAGCCTTTCTCTGTTTAGCAAATTAAAGCTGTTTTGTCAAAGATTATTTATATGTCTTGTAATTCTCTTTCTCTCTTAAACCCCTTTGTTCATCCCAATTGACATCGATTATCTTGTTCCATTCTTATGTCTACTACTCAAGTTTGT
The DNA here is from genome assembly GCA_013399895.1 of Serilophus lunatus. Lineage (NCBI taxonomy): Eukaryota > Metazoa > Chordata > Aves > Passeriformes > Eurylaimidae > Serilophus > Serilophus lunatus. The sequence goes on from VXBA01004914.1 coordinate 304,596, forward strand.
GTGCTGTTGTTATTCTTTTCTGCCTAAATGTTCATGAATGTGATGTAGTGCCTTCAAACCAACCTAGGTGATTTGAGAGAAATGGTGTGTGGTGAGTTGACCCTGGCTGGCTGCCAGGTGTCCACCAAGCCACTCTGTCACTCCGCTCTTCAGCAGGATGTGGGTACAACATAGGACAGGGATGACATGGATCAACCCTACTAAGAATCATCAAAACAGATTAATTTTGGAGAAAATTGATTTAATTTATTGCCAATTAAGCAGAGTAAGATAATGAGAAATAAGAAAAAACCTTCACACATCTTCTCCCTACACCTTCCTTGACTCAAATTCACTCCCAATTTCTCACTTCCTCCCCTCAAACAGTGGGATGGGGAATGGGACTTATGGCCTGTTCATAGCACTTTGTCTCTGATGTTTCTTCTTTTTCCTGCTTTTCCCCTGTTCCATCATGAGATCCCCTGCTCCAGTGTGTAACCCATGGGATACAGTCCTTCGCAACCTTCTCTAATGTGGGTTCTTCCCATGGACTGCAGTTTTTCATGAACTACTTCAGTGTGGTCATTTCCACAGGGTGCAGTTCTTCAGGAACAGACTCCTGCAGTGTGGCTACCCAGTGGAGTCACAGATCCTGCCAAGAGTCTGCTCCAGCATGGGCTTCCTATGGGGTTACATTGCAGCCTCTTTCAGGAAACATGCACCCATTCCAGTATGGCATACTCCATAGGCTGCAGGTGAATATCTGCTCCACCATGGAAAAGGGCACATCTATTCACAGAGGTACAAACTCACAGAGTTGCTGGTCAGAAGGCACCCACCTATATCAGGATTCTCAGCAAGTGCTAGATCAGGATAGCTGTAGTTTTGGTAATGTGAGTTTTGAAACCCTCACTCCAATCTCAGCAATGTCTGGGCATATACCACTGTCCTGGGAAAAAGTCTTTCCCATGTCCAACACGAACATCCCAAACTGCAGCTGTGGCTGTTGCCTTTGTTCCACCATCTGGACCTGTCAAGGAGAGTTTGGCTTTGTTATCCTGCTACTTGGTACTTAAACAATAAGCTGGGATTAGATGTCACTTTGGCTTCTGCTTTCCCCAGATGAATCTTGTCCATTGCTCTCCACTGCTTCTTGTATTTCATATATTCCAGGCCTTGATTATTTTGGTAGAGAACAAATGGACCAGCACTCTAGACTCTGTTGGGATTGTGGAGATGGTGTATGTCATAAATCCAATAATATATTTGCAAACCTGATTTTACTGGTTCAGTAACCAGCAGAAAGGTGTATCACAGATGTGGAGCAGCCCTTCAATCTACATGTGCACCACGGGTGTAATTGAGCTTTAGGAAACAATGTTCCTTGCTGTAAATTCAGATATAAAAAACTGGGCATAGTGGAACTGGTTCTTCCACATTTGGGGATCACAGCACTTGAAGCTATGCAAGTTGTATCAGTCTTTAGAATAAAGGCATCTGGGATTTAAATTTTGCTCTTCAAGAGTGGAATTATTTTGCTTTCTGACCTTCCTTTTCAAGCAACTGACTAGGGCTGGTGAGCATAACGATCTCACAAGAATCCTGAAATAAGGGCAGCATTTTTGTTGAAGTGGTGAATCTGCCATACATCTGATTTCTTTTTTATCTATCCTACAGTAGAAGTCAGCAGCAGCAGAGAGAGCTGTTTGCCTGCATCTTCTGCTTTTGAAAGGATTGACCTATGTTACTAAATTTTAAGTTAGCAACAAAGCTTTTGTTTACTGGAACAAGAATGTGCAGAAAAGATCAACTGCTCTTGAAACCCATGGGCTCCTAATCCTTTTAACACCTCATAATCAGAGTGCACAGGAAGGCAGTAGGAGAATCTGGTAAAAAAAATTAGCAAGAAACAACAATGAAGACTTAAAATATGGAGCTCTGGTAAGCTGCTTAGAGAACCACATTTAAATCTTCTTTTTGAAGTTGTACATTCACAGATTTATACACTATTACAAAAATAATCAGGGTTCTGCAATATCGAATATCACCTTTTGTCATAACTTACGGCTGCACAGCCTTTCACGTGTTATATTCTGTTATTTTTCTTTATCAAGAGCTTCACATCATTTTTATTTATTTTATGCAGTGCTTGTCTTTCCCTCTTGAGTATTTCAAATTTATTCCATGTTTTATTCACTGACTAGTGAACTTCTTATTTTCTTTTAGAATCCACTGCATAAAAAAGCCTTTATTATTTTAATAGGGAGAGTCCAGATGTCTCTGGATAAACTGAGGCTGTGTTTTGCATGAACCTATAAAATCAGGGTATTAAAAGACTCTAATCCCCTCCCCCCAAAGGAATTATATTAGTGTCACAACAATATAAATAGATTTGGATTCTATCTGCTTGTCTTCACTCACGTTTTAAGTTTTCAGTCAGATCAGTGGTCTTGAGAAAATATTAGTGGTTAATGTATTTGAACTGGGATTTAAGATCAGCTGAAAGGGGTTAGGTACATAGCTCTCATTTCACTCATATTCTGTAGTGCAGGAAAGATGTAGGACAGGATTCTCTAGAAATGAGAAATATCAGGAATATTTTCATTATCTTCACAACTATGCCATCTCTCTCCTCCATGTTTTGGGTTAAAATACATTGTGTTCTTTAAATTGACAGATCTCCAAGTTAATGTTGTAATATGCTAGAACAAGCAACTTGTTTCTGTCTTTCTGCTTTAAAACTTCTCAGACTTTAATATATTTCGAAGTCAGAATGTGAAATTTGCTATATCACTCCTGCAATAAGCCCAACATGTACATCAAGATACATTTATACATGATATTTTCCATCTGCAGCACAAAAATTAACTTCCTGCTGCCTCTCAATGATTTCCCCCTAGTTTCCCCTACTTACTTGCTATCTTTCTTTATTGAAACCTTTGCCTCTATGAAGATGCCGGTGAGTAAGACATGTATCTATTTATATAAAGATATATATATATATTTCAGTGAATATTAGCTGGAGACAGTGGCTCAATTTGTACATGCAGCTGTAGAATTGGTGTGTTTGTGTGATTATGTAATCAGCAGTAAGTTAAATATACTCCTGTTTGTGTCCAAACCTGACCCTCAGCTTAATAGTTCAAAAAACAGAAGCTTTATTAAAATCTTCTAAAATCAATGTCTGCTCACATATTTTCAAGTATCTGTAGCCAGATGCACATCCTTGTGCAGTGCAAGTTATGTTTACAGCATCAGACAGGATAACCTTCATTTTCTCCTTTGAACATTCTAAAGTATAGCAAACGTGTTGCTCCATGAGAGATGACACAGCCTCCAGCTACAATTCAGTCAAGTGAGTGGATACTGGCAGGTTTTCAGAGGAAAAGAAATCTCTGGACTGCTCTGATGCAGGTGGTTATACCCTGGGAGATGTCTGTGATTCTCAGTTGTGTGACAAGGTAAGTGAGAGGAGACAATTGGGTTCAGTTGTCCATCTGGGGACTGGCCACTTCAGGTTATGCCATGATTCCTACTTAATATATAGAAGTCATAGAAAGTTCTTACATATCCCATGTATACAGAGAATATTGTGCGTGCAACCTCAGAATTTCTGAACAAGCCCCATGCACTGTCCCATCTGCATTGCCTTTGCCTTTTAGATTCTCACCACTCAGGCCTCCTCCTCCTTCATACAATGTTGATCCTGTTTGTTATGGCTTTATGTCTATGTCCATTCATGGGGATGCAGTCTTTCCTTTGCTTCTGGGCTTTATTAGGAGTTGGCTTTGTTTCTTTTGGCAGGGAGAGTTCATGTCAGTGATCTGTTTCGAGATCTATTCCTTTAATACAGTCAGCAGTCAACAGCATATGCTATCTCTGTACCCCCTGGCAGTGTGCTTATGTATTTGTTCAATGCCCACCCTTCCTACTCCAGGTCCAGACCTGAAAAATAAAACAAGCCCTTTTGTTACCCTGGGATACCTACACAGGTGCAGGTGGGAAGTAGCAATTCACTGCCCAATGTGCTTAACCCCGAATAAAGGAGCACATCAGTGCTGAAAGAAGTAAGAACTGGGGACAAGTGGAAGAGCTCAGTATGAAGGAAGTGGAAAGGGAGCCAAACCAGTGGCAACTGGTGGGAGGTGGTGCAAGCACCTGGTGCAGGGTTGAGACAAGTAGGCTTTCCCTGGCTTCTCTGGTGCTGGAATTTGATCTTGGGGAAGGCACAATGAAAGAAATCCACACAGAGCCAGTGGATACAGAGCAAAAATACTGACAATGCTGTCCCATTTTCAGGGCACAGCATTTTGGAAATGCCCTGTTCCTCCCACCAGTGTGACTGTGGAGAATGTTACCCCAGTGAAGCCATGAACAGGGGTGCTGAGGACAACACAGCAAAACAGCCTGTGTACACCCACACACCCCTTCGTGCACAAGTTTAGCTACCAGCCTGGCAGCTAGGCAAGGCCAAAATGTTTTTTCTGGGATGTATAGGCCAACCACACCACCTAAACAGCCAAAACAGAGATGGAGTTCCTATGGAATTTCTATCAGATTAGAACAAAACCAAGGGCCTCATTGTGGATACACTTTAGGCCTTGATAATTGGCTCTGGGTCAGCCCCTTCCCCCTGCCTCTCACTCAGGCAGGGGCTCTACTGCAGGGTTCCTGGTGTTTTCTTGCTTTGTGGCAGGCCTGCAGATGTTGAGAAGGTTCTCTGTACAGGCACTTCCCAGCAAATTACGGATCAATCCCAACTGCTCATTCTAATACAGCTTAGATGAAAAGATGGAAAAATCAGAGATCATTTTTCTTTCTTCTGTCTCCTGGGGGCTAAGCCATAAACACACACTCAGTGCATACCTATAATTTATCTCTCTTTATAAGCTAAATGTTTCTTGTAGAAACTCATTTAAAAAAACAACCCTTGTTCCTATTTTTTTTCTCTAGATTTTTTTTGTTTTGTTTCTTATTAGAGTATAGCTGTCCTAACCACTATTTTCACTGTTCTGGTTGATTATGTGACTAAAATGCAATAATACTCATCTCCTACATTTTTGTCTGGTGACAGTTAACTGCTAATATGATTTAGGATATGTTTTACTTCTCAAAGTTTACTATGTTCTGTAAAACATACTCTCTCAGGATGAGTCATAAACCACTTTTCTCTCCCAGTTTTGCCTTCTGCTTGTGACTGGGGGCAATGTAGCAAGTCACATGTTTTGCATGGGTTTGGAAAGAATGTCCTTAGACACACATGATTCATGCAGAGTGAAACACCTCATCACCTGGACTCTGAAGGACTGATCAGGAGGGAAAATGTGTTTTTACAAGATACCTTCTGGGATGACTTTTGCAACACCAACTGTTTTGAAAATGAAAATATTTGGAAAAGCAACCTCTGTGACTCATGGGTCTTCAAGTACAGATACTTTAACTCCTCCACTCTGCAAACAAGACTACAGGATGAAGGGATGTGTCCTTCTGTCTGAAGATCTGGTAAGAGATCGTTTGCATCAAGAGAGGAGAATGGCCACATGGAATGACTGTGCTGAGCAATTCTACACTGACAGGCTTAGGGATGTTTCAGTAAAAATTAAACTTTTCCATAGAGCAAAGTGTTAGAAAGGATTTACTGAAACCAAAATGTCAGAAGAAATTCAGGAGTTAGTAGAAGAGGTAGTAGACCAGAACTAACGCTGCTATCTCCTCCAGTTTACCACACCAAAAATGTCACAAGTTTGATTGACACATAAAATGAATGCTTTGCTGTACTCTACAGCAATTTTGAATGGCTGTCACAAGAACAATGCAAAAATACTGCTAATAAAAATAGGCTGGAGTGACAGTAAGGAAAAACGAAACTGAAGAAAACTTGAATTTATCAAAGTTTTGCTGTGATATGGGAAACCAGTCCATATGGTCACGTGAAACTCTCCCTAAGTTTGTGTCTAGGGAATTTATTAAGGGTACAGTACTGAAACACTTCCTTAGCTTGAGTCAACTGAGTGAAATGAGAGTTCATCTCATTTCTGTGCTTGGAGTTAAAAGTATAAAGGCCAGAAGGGAAGTCTTGGTGTCCCACTGAATACTGGGAACTGTGCCTTGGACATTTTAAAAGTGATAGAAGAATGTTATGACTTTTACCAGTTTGGACTGGACATTGGAAACTGTATCAACAGACAACTGATGAAAGAGAGAAGTCTCTATTTAGCCAGCTAAATAATGCATTATATGCAACTTCATAGAGAAAATTTGAATTCTTTATTTATTACAAACCTTTGTGCAATTTGCTTTCTTTTCTTTCAAGTCCAACATAGGGGAGGTGAAAAAGGATGCTTTTTTGAAGTAAGATTCCCAAATATTCAGGAGGCTTTAAAAGAAGATGTATGGAGTGAACTACATGTACAAATCTATATCCCTATAAATATTCTTCTGTGTGTCTGTACATATGGAAACTCATTAGCTTCGATCTTTGAAGAGGGTAAAAAATGATTTGATGCCTACACTTTTTATCTGTCTGCTGCTAATTCATATGACAAACCCTGAAATATAGTAGCTGTTCTGGGAAGCGTCACTATAATAACTTATCATACAATCTCTTGTCCTGGTTCCGGTCAGGACAGGATTAATATTTGCAGTAGCTAGGAAGGGCGTGACAAGGACCCTAAGGTTATTCTATACCATCTCATGCCATGTGCAGGGAAGAGATCCCCATCCAGTGGGGTATCGGGAAGTGAGAGATTGGGATAATGTCACTGTTCTTCACAGTGAGCACTTACTGTGGGTCGTTCATGTCTCTTGTGCCCTCTGTGATTAATATTGCTACTGCTACTGTTTGTTTTGTTATCTCATTGCTGTTTCCAGTAAATTGTTCTTACCTCAACTTGTGATCTTTAACTTTTTTGTTCTCAGTTCTTCTCTCCAGCCCATTGCAGGAGGAGGGAGGAGTGAGTGAGTGGTGCATGGGTATTTCAGTGGGAACATTAAATTGGGGAATACCATTCCTAAACGATGATACCTCTTATTCTAATTTCTGAATATTCAGGCATGCAAATGGCTGGATATAAGTTCTCCAAGAGGTAAGATATGATGTTTCAGGGTTTTTTCCCACACCATATGTTAGATGAGGAAATTTAGATAGAACCAAAACAAGAGAGCTCACTATTTATACTGGGTTCGATCACCATGGTGAACAGGCAGGCAGGTCCATCTGCAGTTGTTTTAATTCCAGTAGGAATTTTTCATGCTATTCCTACATTATTCCTATATCTGGACTCACAAGGCCATAGTCTCCTTCCTTCTCACAAGAAGTTGTACAGCCAAGATCCTGGAGGCAATCTGATAGAAAAAGATGTTGACTTATTATTAGAGCAATAGTTGGGATGAGGAAAGACAAAGGTAATTGGGAAACTTGATCCTCATCTGCAGGCTGGAAATACAGATAAGCGTGCTCCATTAGCTGTCATTCTCATTTACAGGCCTTTGTCTTTGATAGCTTCCAAGCAAAAAAATTATCCGTATGATCCATGGGAAAATGCATCCAACAAAGTTAACAAGAATTGATACTGCCTACTGTCTCAAACACTTATATTCCAGTAACATTGCATTTCCATGGTATATGTGTCCATTTAAAACATCTGTCCTCTCTTGTCAGATATAAGATATGAGCAACACACCTGATATATGTGTGTTCCTCTGAAAAATGCCACACAAATGAAGTCACTTTAGAAAAATTCCTGTATTGTACCCGAATTAAAATATTGCTGATGCACAGCTGGCATGGATTGATGAACCTGGCTGGGAGTCATAAGACTCTGTTTGTAGTTGCTAATGAGAATAAAAGGTTGTCCAGTTCTCTTTAGCAGGTTTTCTGCCTCTCTTTCTATCTCATTGTTATATTTAGGTCACACTATTTTCAGAATCACAGATGCCTGTTACCAAACCTGTATTGCAGTGGAGTCCTGGAGTGATCAGATGATTGCTAAAAAGAAATGACCCTTATAAGTATGATGTCTTGGCAGTATACATTAGCTTAAACATTTCACATTTGGATCACGCTGACAGCTAACCTTCTTCCTTCATTACTCAGACAGAGTCTGGATTGATTGGCAGGTGATCTGCATCCATTTCTGCAAGTATTTGGCAAGCCATTGGAATGCAGTGTAGGTCTATGAGGTTGCATGTGAGGAGCAGATCAGCTGAGCATGTGCTGACACTTGCCAGATTATTCCTCAGAAAGCCAGGGACTGGGTCTGAAAGTCCTTTTGGATGACTCTGTGCCAGTGCTGAAGCACCCGTGGACTTTGGGGTATGCTCCAGATGAGCAGAGTAGAGCCAGAGCGTAGTTCTGTAGGGCCAGCTGCAGAAGAGAAGCAGCCAGGAGGGAAAAGCTGTCAGCATAAGGACCTCTGTCTGGGGTTTTGCAGACTTTGAGCTCATCCAAGAGGGAATTTCAGTGTTTCTCTTACCTCATTTCTCAAGGAACCCCTAAAAAATAGGGAAATGAGAGATACAGAAGACAGAAGAAAGCAAAGGTTTTGACTGGTAGCTCTTCCCTCTGCTTTGGACCTTGTAAAACAACAGAAGGCCCTGGCACATCTGGGCTCTTATATTTTCCATCAAGATAAGTGCATTTCATTTCTGTCACACTTTTGAATACGCTTGCATGCACAATGAGCTGTGCTGTCTGCCAGGGAAGGAAATGGAATAAAGCAGAGGAGGCCAGGATATCATAAGGGTTGTTCCAAGACCTAGCAAAGCCTGGCTGCATTTTCAGGCTATTTAATCTCCCCACTGTTTTGTATTAAAGGAATAATGGTCACAGACAAGAACTGCTGACACATGTCAGGTAATGATCAACTGGACTGCCTTGCAGGTCTGGATGTAAACCAGATATAACTACCAGGGGAAGAGGCCCCCACTCCATCTGTGAGGCTCCAGTGTGCTCCAGCCATGCCTTTGATAGAGCTGCTGCCAGCTGTCAGTCAGAGGTGAGTTCAGGACATTGCAGGCCAATCTTGAAAAAGGCCCATCACGGCATAAGCATGGAAAAAACTTTGTCCTTGTTGTGCCAACGTGGAGAATTCACAGCTTCTTTGAATGACTAGAGTGATGTGACAGAAACACTTGACCCCAGGCTGTGCATTGTTTCAGGCTGACTAAGGAGCAATAGGTCTCATGCCCTATGGTGAACCTGTGGCCTAGAAAGCTCCTGGTGTACACAGGAGGAAGCAAATTGAAGACACCTCCCTTGTCTGTACTATTGACTGGCAGCCAGTTACTTCGCTCTGTAAATACTCATGTCAGGTTTGGCACAATCTGAGCTCTCCCTGATGCAGCTGGACTGCACGCCAGGTGACTCTGTAGAGACTCAAGTAGAGACATCTCATAATCTTCCTTGTTGCCAGGTAGGACTGGCTGCATCTCGGGATGGGAAGCTGGACTCAGTGTGAAAACATGGTTGGCAGGACCTGCAAGCCTGACAGCCTCCTGAGCTTTGCTGTGTTTACCTTTAGGCTGCTGTGTTGCCTGTTTACTGGCATGTCATGATCTTAGGCTGGGTACCCAGTGGTACCTGACTGAAAGGTACAGGCAAATTTACTGGGATTGCTGAAGAAAATCCATCCTTTTTAGTTAATTTCCCTAATGGCATTCCATATACTGACTGGATCCTGCTCCATGGCTTCTCCTCATAATATGTGATTGTGTTTCTCACACCAAGACAGGCACATTATTCATCAAAATGCAACATTAAACTAAATAAATTACTTGAACTTTTTCAACTACTTGAAGTGAGATTTATCCTCTCCTTTTCCCCTGCATTCACTGCAGTGCTAAGCAAAGGCACTCAGTAGCCTAAAGGGATATTCCAGACATTAATTTCCTAGCTTTGTAGTTGCACGCTTTCAATTTTGCAGAGACTCTGAGCTGCTCTTTCAGCAGAATGCAGAAGGGAGCTCAGGCTGGATACAAGCATAGTGTCCAGTAATGGAGCGCAGGATAGAAAGACTATAGTATTGTTCATGCTAGCAAGGAACCTGGCCCTGCCTGAGACATGCCTGGTGCCTTGGACATTGTCCCTCCTTGGACTTATTTAGCGTGATTTAGAGGCTGGATTGGCATGGGCCATCCTACCCCTGCTGCTACACAGTGAAATCCTGTGGTCTACAGCTTAAAAAGGATCTTTAAATGCCTTTTATACCAGAGTCACAACTAAGTTATTTTCTAAGAGAGACAGTGAAATGGTCAGAGCAATGGAGAAATCTGAAGGGCTTCAAGATTGCAAGGGTGCTCAAAATCCTGAATGATGAAGAAGTACAAAGGGAAAGAGAGAAAAGACTGTTCCTCTGATGAAAATGCTGTGTTTAGGATTTCAGATTTTCTGAAGAAATATAAGAATTTTGAAGAAATGGGGACAAAGGTGTATGGAAAAAGCTAGGATTGTCTTCTAATCTCTTTATTTGTTTTGGTCAGGTTAACTCCAGCATGCTGCTTCTCAAGCTTTGGTGATGCTTTGCCTTGTCACAGGAGAAAATTCTGCTTGACAGGGCAGTGTGAACTCTCTATGGAGTCAAAACAAAGATTCTCAAAACATCAGTTCCAGGGTATATACACTTCCTACATACCTGTTTGCTGCACAATAACTGGGGCAGGGACAGTAGCAAGAACACAGCTTGTGTTCTATATGGTTAACCTTTGTAGTTTCTTTTTCCAAAAGTTAAAAGACAGGCAGAATGGAATCACAGAATATTTAGGGTTTGAGGAGACCTCTGGAGATCATCTAGTCCAACCCTCTTCTAAAACAGGGCCACCTAAATCAGGTTACATGGGAACACGTCCGCATGGGTTTTGAATGTCCCCAGTGAGGGAGACTCCATAACCTCCCTCCACAGCCTCTGGTGCTTTGCCACCCTCAGTGTAAAGAAATTCTTCCTCATATTGGAGTGGAACGTCTTGCATTTTAGTTTATGACCATTGTTCCTTATGCTGTCACTGGGCACCACTGAAAAGAATCTGACATTATCCTCTTGGCATACACCTTTGAGATATTTGTATGCATTAATGAGATTCCCTCGGTCTTCTCCACAATAAACAGGCCCAGCTGCCTCAGTCTCTCCTCATAAGAGCGATGCTCCAGACCTCTAATCATCTTTGTGGCTCTTCGCTAGACTCTCTTCAGTAGCTCCTTGTCTTTCTTGAACTGTGGAGACCAGAACTGGACACAATAGTCCAGATGTGGTCTTCCTAGGGCAGAGTAGAGAGGGAGGATCATCTCCTTTGACCTGCTGGCCAAACTTTCCAATGCATGCCAGGATACCATTGGCCCTTCTGGCTGCAAGGGTACACTGCTGGCTTATAGTCAGCTTGTCATCCACTGAAACTCCAAGGTTATTCTCTGCAGTACTGCTCTCTAGTAGGCCAGTCTCCAACCTGTATTGGTACTTGGGGTTATTCCTCCCCAAGTGCAGTACCCTACACTTTTTTGAAATTGATTAGGTTTGTCTCAATTCAATTCTCCAGCCTATCGAGGTCCTGCTGAATGGCAGCATAACCTTCAGGTGTGTACCTTTCCTCTCAAGTTTTGTATCCTCAGCAAACTCGCTGAGGGTACATTCTATCCCTTCATCCAGCTGGTTGATAAACATGTTGAATAAGACTGGACCCAATATTGATCCCTGAGGAATGCCTCTGACTACAGGCTTCCAGCTGGATTCTACACTGCTAATCTTGACCTTCTGAGTTCTGCCATTCAGCCAGTTCTCAGTCCACTTCACTGTCCATTCATCTAAAACACATTTCCTCAGCTTACCTATAAGGATGCCTTGCTGAAATTGAGGTCAACAACATTCACTGCTCTCCCTTTGTTATCCATACTGCTATGCACAGAAGGCTATCACATTGTTCAACCTTGATTTGCCCATGCTGACTATTCCAAATGACATTCTTTTCCTTTATATGCTTGGTGATGAACTCCAGAATGATCTGTTTCCTCACTTTTCCAGGGATGGAGGCAAGACTGCCTGTTCAGTACTTTCCTGTGTTCTCCTTCTTGCCCTTTTTGAAGATGGGAGTAATATTGTTTTGCCTCCAGTCATTGAGCACCAATTCTGTTCTCCATAATTTTTCAAAGATGATGAGAAGAAGAAAGGAGCCTTGCCATAAAACTCTGCAACCTTCTGCACTACAGCATAGGAAAACTGAAGCTTGTCTTTGTCTTTTAGTCTCAAATATCAGGACCTTGAAGATCAGAGCCTGAGCTGGGAGGAAAACCTGGGAGGCGAGATTTTTCGTCTGCTGTGAATTTGGGGTTGTTTTTCAGTCCTGTTGCCCTCAATTTCCCTTTAACATCTGTGGGGCAGCCCAGTCTCCTTGCCATGTGTCCAGCCTACCAGCTATACTTGCAGTGCCACTTCACCTTTTCATTTGTCAATTCTTTATCCCTAGAGCCAAGTTGATGTGTGGCATGTCTCCCTGCTCTTTACTCCTTTCTGTTGCTTTACCAAATGTTAGCACTGTGCTGAAAGACAACAGTCAGACTTACAGCACATCTGGACAAGCTTTACTACTAGCTCTGTGTAATTAAGCAAAAATTAGGAGTGAAAATCAACTGTGTTTATACAAGATCAGATGTGTCTTCAGGGGAAGAGATGGTGTAACCTTTAATAAAGAAATTCTATTTGTAAAGAGTGTTTGGAGCCTGAAACCTACAATGTGATAGAGTTTAGCGTGATGGGACAGTATACCTTCTTTCCGCAATGCCACTGGGCTAAACCTTCATCAGACAAGGAGATTTCTAGGCTTTCAAAGGCTTGAAGACTCAGAGACTTTGGCATTTGCTTCAGACACTGAAGAGCTCTTTGCCTAGCAAAGACATGAATGTTTTGTACTTTTTTTTCACTGATTCAGGGCTTCCTTGAGCTCCTCATCTGATAGTCTGTGAGATGTCTAATCAGCCCTGCAAGTCAAGAAAATATGCTGTCTTTCTGGTCATGAAAGTTCTTCATAACATCTCCTTTAGGCAAGTCCAGTCACCTTCTCAGTATCTCAGTACAGTTCTGGGAGGCTTCTGGAGCAAAGACAGCTTTTACCAGTTAATTCAGATGGTTAAGTAATCATCATTGACTCTTGGATTTGTTAGATAAGGAAGGTCTGAGGGGTAAGATCCCACTGATCCCACTATCCAAAACTGTACAGGGTAAGATGAAGCCCATTTTTGTTCAACCCTGTCTTAAACAGTAAAAGGCAATATGGAGTAAGGCAAAAAGATTTGTTGTTGTTGTTATTATTAAAATCAGAGGAGCTGCCCACAACTGGCTAGGGAGATTTTCAAAATATGCACAGAAGTGGCTGTGTGTGCCTCTGTGGGCAGAATACTGTGTAAGGAAATTTCTTTTTCTCCTCCCTGAGGTGATTTCTTTGGGAAGAAAGCAGTCAGCAATTGTGGCATTAAAGAGATCGGTTTTAGATCTCTGAGCAGAGATGAAAGGGGAGCATTTATTGTCTGGGAGCCACTGCTTCTGGTTTTCTGCAGAATCAGCCAAGTAGCTCTGCACCAGTTACACTTAATGTCTGTAAAACTTTCTTCTTATGCAATAGGGTTGCACAGTTCCTGTTTTCAAAGAAGAGACAAAGTTTCGGAACAGCAGCAGACAACATCAAACATATTAGCAGAGGATCAGATATCTTGTTTTCATGCGTTTCTTGTTTTAGAATGAAAAAGATACTGTAAATTTGAAAAATTCCCAAGAAGAATATTTGTAATATCAAACCCTGTCCCCATCCTATTCCCAAAATATAAAGTAGCTTCTTCTGCTTAGATGATGCCTATGCTGTAAGATCAGCCTTCTGTGGTTCAGGGGTGGTTTGCAAGGTGGAACAGTGCAAAGCATCAGGAAAATGTGGTTGTATCTGTTCCATGTTTTTTAGTTTCACTGCAGAGGTGTTGAGCTTTTGCTGTTAGCCAGGTTCCACAAACCCAGGTGTGGCCGTTTAAAGAGGGCTTTTGAAAGGAGGTGTAAGAGCGAAACCCCACTTACCCGATTAAAATTCAGTTTTCCTCAAAAAGAAAGCCGTCG
>VXBA01004915.1:1761-42747 GCA_013399895.1 Serilophus lunatus
TCTGGGGGCAGCGAGGAGGAGGAGGAAGGCACAGAGTTGGCTGTTAGAGGCTCCTGTGGGGATGGAAACTCGCCTCGAAACTCCCCCACCGGCCCCGGGGCTGAGTCAGAACTGCAGTTAGGACTGAGAGGAGAGGAAAGAGAAATCCACCACTGGCAGCAGCCAGAAAACTCTCTCCCCCTTGTGAGTCAACAGACAGAAACACTTGGATTTGGCCAACTGGGCTGTCAGAGAGGAGGGAGAGCTCGGTGGGAGCTGAGGTAGGAGTGTGGAGGCACAGCCGGGGGTGGGGTTTGTGTCCTTCTCCCCCAAACTTCAGGGGTTGCCCTCAGGGTTAATTAACCCCCCTGCTGGTTTCCAGCCCACTCTGCCCCTCAGGGGAGGAGCTGGGGGTTCCTGTGCTCCTGCCTGGACTTTGCCCCGGGAATGCTGTGGCACTTCCCTGCCTTCGCACTGCCAGAGGGCAGGTGGGAGGATTCCAGGCAGGAATCCTTCCCTGGGAGGGGCTGCCATGGATTTCCCAGAGGAGCTGGGGCTGCCCCAGCCCTGGAGCCACCTGGGAGGGTGGGACCCCGCCCTGAGGGCTGGAGGGGCTCCCTTGGGTGCAGCTGCCACCTCAGGGCTACAAACCCCCTGGGCAGGGGCTGCTGGTCTGACTCTGCTGATGGCGAGGGGATAAATAATAACCCTTGGAGCCCCTGGTCCCTCCTGAGCTGCAGCACTTGGGGCTCTGTGCTCCTCCCACTGGGGCCCCTCTCACCCTCCAGAGTGAAGTTCTCTTTGGTCTCTGGGGCTGAAAGCTGAGCTCTGCCCCAAAGAAAGGGCCGAGGGCCTGAACAATCGAGACTTTGTGGGTGTGCAGTGGGATTCCTGAGGCAGCTCCAGGCCCAGTTGTCAGCCTGGCTGCAAGGGGAGCAGGGCAGAGGAGCCAGCTCCCCACGGAGGCGTTTTCCCAGCGCAGGGAGATGGCAAATTCAAATCAGTGAGATGAGTAAGGTGCAGGTAATTCAGCTGCTGTGTTTCTGGGTGATTTGGAATTGCTTTTAAGTCCTGCTTGACTTGTTAATGGGGTGTTGATGTTGGTATTTCATCTCGAAGGGTGAGAAGATTTAATTGGTGGTGGTGGGGCAGGACCCTGTTTGCAGAACCCAGCTTCCTGACTTTTAGGAATGAGTTATTGGTGTCACAGACTAAGCTACATTTTTTATTTTGCTTCAATATGATTTTAAACAGGGCAGCAGCTTAATTTCTTGTTTTATTAGCAGGGCCTTTTGGTTTTGACTTCAAACACTTTTAGTAACTTCAAACGCTTTTACTGCCTTTAAACCTTTCGGGCATGGGATGCAAATAACATTCAAATCTGTCCTCTGAAGGGCTTTTTAAAAAGCTCAGGTGGGGGAAAGAGTCCAAAAACCCTCTGTGTCAACAGCAACTTCAGCAACGAGGCAGTTTCTGTTCCCCAGGGAAGAGAACCACAGCCATCAATCCTTGCTGGAAGTGCCCAGGAGTTCCCACTGTCTCTGCATCCAGGAGTTTGGAAATAGAGCCCTGAGCTTCTTACAATTTCCTGATGTGTCACTTTGAAGTGGAGACTTCTTTAACCTGGATTTTTTTTGTGTGTGTGTGTTTTTTGTTGTTCCTGCCCAGGCAGATCCGAATCTGCTGCCGTGGGTTTTGCAGAGTGCGAAAGGAAATGAGTGAGTCACCCCCAGAACTTGTCAGAGAGCTGGGAGGGAGCTCTGGGGGTGGACAGGGTGGAACAGTGAAATGTTTGACCTCACCCCTCTCCAGGCACGTGTCACTCTCTGCCTTCCTTCAGGGAGTTCCAAGGATTGCATCCAAGAATGTTCCTTACACAGTTTCTTGTCTCTGTGTGCTGGGAGAGGATGTTTTGGGGGGGGGAAAAAAGAGATGCTTTGGTTCTTGCTGGGGGGTGTGTGTGTGTGTGAATCCCCCAGGGCAGGGGGGATGGGATTTATGGGATCCAGTTGTGCTGATCTCATGTGTGAGACACAACAGTGAGATTTTACAGAAGAAGGGGAAAAAAAAAGGAGAATTCAGCAGCTCACATTTCCTTACCTGAACGTGGATTCTCACTTAGAGGAACAAAACCGAGATGGTTTGAAAAACCCAAGTATTCCTTTAACTCTGAGTGACAAATTCTCAGGCTCTGCTGTGCATCCTGTGCCCTGGGCTGTTGTGAAAGGGGATCCCAGTGCCCTTTCCAGGGGGATCCGTGGTTTGCAATCCCTGGAAGCTGCAGCTGTTCCAGGAAAACACTGACTGGTGTGTTTGGAAGGGGGTGGTGGGACTGGGAATTCCTCCCAGTGCCATTCCTTGGGCTCGGTCCTGAGGGAGTGGCTCTGTTGGAGTCTCTCATTTAAAAGAGTCGACCCCAAGCAGCCCCTGGAGATGAATTTCCAGGGTGTGTTGGCCCTTTGCTCAAAGGAGTCTCAAGTGAAGCTGCTGTCAAGTCAGGAAGTCGTGTCACTGCTCTCTCTTAATTAGTTACTACCCTGATTGATTGTTGCTGGTTCATGCTGATGCTTTCAGCAGATTCTTGCACATTCAGGGGGATTTTTTGGCCTCGGGTCAGGCTCTCTCTGGCTGGGTGGGGTGGGGGCAGCTCAGAATCCCTGGGTAGCTTTGGTTACAATGCCAATTAACCCCTCCAATTAACCCCTCAGTGGGTGCTCTGTCCCAGCTCTGGGTTGCTGGCTGTGCCCTGATCTCCAGCAGCACCAGGAGCTGATTCCCAGGCACAGCCACTTCTTTCCAGGTCCATGAATTTATTCCTTGGCTGTGTCCTCTGCTTTTCCTCCTGCTGTGATTCCTGGTGGAGCTGTTGGATGTTTCTGTTCCCTTCCCAGCTCAGTCACATCAAACATGTAATTTTTTGGGGGGTTTCCCTCCCTGTGCCATCTCACTTTCTAACTCTAAAAAGCTGGGGGTGAATTGGCTGATAAATTATTCCTTGTTTTCTGCTGCCCACAGACCTGGTGGCAGTTTATTGTCACTTGGTTCTCTTGGAGTTTTGAAGTGCAAATTTCCTTGATAACACAGGGAGGGAGAAACTTTAAAAGCATTTTCTTGGGGTGGTAGACAATAGGGTTTTCCCTGGGTTTAATTTTCTTAATTAGAAGCCTGTTTTTTCTTTTTAAACTTCAGTTTGCAGTGGGAAATCTTGTCAGTAACCAAACCTTTAAAATCAGAGTTGTTTCCTTCTGGAAATATTTTTTTTCAGGCTTAAATACAGTGCTTTACATTTTTAATCACTCTTTAGCTATTAGCTAATTAAATTCTCCAGGAATATTCCTTTGGGGAAGACTGGGATGGTGTCACTCCTGCTCTGCAGAGGAGCTTGGCCAAGGTCACCACGAGCAGATCCAGGAGTGGAATTGGTTTGTACAACAGGCTTTTCAAACAATGGGGTTGAAATTTCCCCTTTTGTTGGCCACAGTTTTTATTTCAATGACCTTCTGAGGTCCTCAGAAAACTGGGTTTGAAGCTGTTGTGTGGCTGGAGTGTGTGTTCAAACGGGGGCAAACAGGGCAGTGTTTTCCTGGGAAGAGACTCCCTGACCTCAGGTTTTGGAGCTGTTGGACACAGAGGGAAACTGAGGCTGTTCCTGAAATCATCCCAACCAACCCTGTGGGACCCCGGGGTGTGAGGAAGGGAGTTGTGACCAATGGCCAGGGTGAGGCCTTGAGGCTGATGTGTTCACATGGGGCTCCCGTTAATCCGGGAGGCATTGCCCTGATCAAACAGTCCGGGATTCATTTGGGGAATTTGTATTTCAGTCACTCAGAGCAAGAGCTGCGTTAAGGTCGGGGGAGGTGATTGAAAACATCTTTGTTCTTGCCTCTGGCAACCTAATTAATACATTTCTTGGCACTGATAGCTGTGCTTTAAGGAAGTAATTGCTGTTCTTTGGGTGATTTTTGACTCGATGTCAGTGAGAAAGGTAATTTCATGGTGGTTAATTCCCCTGTTTTAAAGGCAGGGTCTCATTAAAACGCGGAGTGCTCCACAAGTTTGAGGTGTGAGCTCCCTGTGTGTGTGTTTTTCCCTAATGGTCCTCCCTTGGATGTCCCACCTTGACCTTTCCCCTGGAGCTGCAGGTTTGTGACTGATTAAAAACCTCTGTCCTCAAAAGAGAAGCATCAGCAGTGATTCTTTGGCTTAATTGTTTTGAAATGCAGTGAAAAGCCACGTTGCTTATTTAGTATTTCAGCCTTAAGTGAATTGAGTCCTTCCATTGCCATCCCTCTAAATATCATGGTTAAAATGACACTGTTCCATCTTTTATTGCTGTGGCTGAAACACCTGTATTTCAAATCCTGTGTTTTTAGGACTGGAAGCTGTTGGGTCTTAATGCCCTGGTCTGTAAACAGAGATAAGACTGAGAATAACTCAAAGTTATTATAGTTATAACTAAAATAATTGAGAATAACCAAGAGTTATTATTGCTAAATGAGCACTTGGTCATTGTTCTGACTGATTTCTGCAGGGTGGGTCCTTCCTCCAGTTGGGAGTGCTGGTGAAATTTATCTGCCAGCAAAACCTGCAATACTTGAAAAATTGATTATACCGTTATGATCTTATTACACTCTTATTTCTGCTGATCCTGCCCAGAAAATAAAGCCACACCAACCCGTTTTGGAGCTTGAACCAGGTCCCTCCAGACACTCCAGTGGCTCTTGTTGCTCCTCTCCCCGAGCTCGGGAACTTTCCCTGTCCCCACTCCCGGGAGCAACAGCGACACCCCCGACCTCCAGGGGTCCAGAGCAGCTCTTTTTGCCTGTTGATTTTCCAGCCCAGGCCGTTACCTGTTGTTGCAGTGGGCGGGCGGGTGGTTGGTGTTGCTGGGAACAGCCGGCAGTGACGCTGTTGTCCCCCTGTGTGTCCCTGTTCTCCAGGTGTCCCGCTGGAGGAGACGCTGCACCTTTATGGCGATTCTGAGCGCGAGGGCAGAGTTCTGCCAGGCCCAGCACAGCCCCCTGGCTGCCAAGTGAGCCCAGGGCACCTCCTCCCCTCCCTGTGCCATCACTCCTTTGCCTTGAAGACTCCAATATATGGGATATCTCCTGCCCCTGGGACGGATATTCCTGTTACTGACTCTGGCCAGACTGAGCGTCAAGAAAACAAAGTGGAGAGAAGAGCTGCCCTTCCTTTTTTGCCTCACCAGTGCCTAAATGTAGAGCAGGCTGCCCAGCCTTGTGTGTGGGCAGAGGTTTTTGGGGAGTCTGAAGGAAACCACCTGCAGCAGTCGAGGCCCAAGTTGGATTCTGAAGCAAACTTGCTTTTCTAGAAGCAAAATCTCTAAGGAACAAACCAGCACCTCAAAGGAAGCTCTGATCAATCCCAGGGCACATTCGTGGTCTTTTTGATGTTTTCTGCTGTGAAACATTTCCACGGTTGTTGATTTTTTTGTTGTTGTTGTTTGTTTATTTTCTTATTTTTTTTTGTGGCCCCTTCCACCTTTTATTTGCCATTATGAACCGTCCAGCCCCCGTGGAAATCAGTTATGAGAACATGCGTTTCCTGATCACTCACAACCCAACCAATGCAACCCTCAGCAAGTTCATCGAGGTAAGGAGCCCCAAAACTCTCCTCCTCTCCCTGTGTGCTCACAATTCCTGCCCACTCATCCCTCACACCTCTTGATTTTTGCCTGGAGGTTACTTGTTTTTTACTAGCTTTTTGCATTCTTTTGACAGAGAAGAGAATCCCCCCGGTGACTTTTTCCTTCATTTCTTTAATTGCAAGAAGCTGGATGAGATTCCATTTTGGGATATAAACACCTCCCTCTCCTTTGCCATCAGGGGTGTTACTCCTTGGACAAGGAGAATGGGGTCAAACTGAAAGAGGGGAAATTGAGGTTGGATATACAGGAAAGCCCTCCCTGTGAGGGACTGGGATGGATTTCCCACAGAAGCTGTGGCTGCCCCATCCCTGGGAGTGCCCAAGGCCAGGTTGGAGCCACCTGGGACAGTGGGAGGTGTCCCTGCCCAGGGCAGGGGGTGGCACTGGATGGGCTTTAAAATCTCTTCCCAGCCCAAACCATTCTGTGATTCCATTGTTCTTGTCCTGGTTTTTGAAGGACTGCCTGTTCTGTAGCTGTAAATGTTATTTCTCAATAAATAATGCAGTGCTGCTGATGTATTGACCCACTGCTCACCTGCTGCTTTTAAAGAAGTTGTTAACAGACCTGGAACTGCTTTGCGACCTGTCTCATCCCTCAGGGGATGAAGTGCAACGTTTAAACTGATGCTTCAGTTCACAGGACACACCATCAGAGTGCCCTGGCAATCCCAGCATCACCAGAGATTCCAGATGCCAGGATTTGTCCCTGAAAAACAGCCCAGCCTGGGCAGAGTCAGTTCCTGACACTCTGAGATCCTAAATATGGCAACAGTCACTTTTCTGAACAAGGAGCAGATGGCATCAGCAGAGCAGTAGTAGCACAGTGCATTTCACATCCTGGTTTGCTCCAGACCTGCTGTATCTTGGTGCCCTTCTGTCTTCTGTCAAGAGGGCTTTTATCTGCTGTGTGCAGGTTTCTCTCATTCCAGGGACATCCTGTCATCTCATGCTCCTGTCTGACAGACTTCCATCCCTGACAGCGTGCTCTTCAGCAGGGCTCTCCTCAGATACCAGGAGTTTATCTCCTCTGAAAGCCAAATTCTTTGTATTCTCCCCTCCCATTTTTGTGGCTTGTCTTCCTTTGTCAGGAGTCCTGACTCTGGGGGAGATGTTGCTGCTGAGTGTGAGGTGTAATGGTGATTCAGGCCAAACAGGGGAGGAAGTTCTGCTTGTTGTGTGAACCTTCAAAGTGAACTGGAGCAGCTTTTGTTTGATCTTCTGATTATTTATCTGGCACAACGTGCTACTTATAGTGCATTACCAGGAAACTGGAATATGGTGGGGTGTGTGTTCTGTTCCTCCCTGCCTCCAAATGTCAACACTGGCTGAAGCAAACAGTCCCTGACTTCTATTTAAAGAGAAGAAGAAGCTGCTTGAAGAATAGAAGCAGCTATTTTAATTTTGCTCTTGCATATGCAATTTTTTTTTTCCACCTTGGCATTTCCCGAGAGAAGGAGAACTTGGAGGTGTTTCACTTTTGTCAAGTCACACAGGCCATGAATCCCCTGTTGTTTCTTGTCCCTTGCTCCTTTACTGTGTCAAATGTTTAGTTTTGTACCTGATGAGAGAGTTTTTTGATTTTCCACTCTGTCAGTGCTCATGTGTTTTCCCTTTTTCTTGAAGGAGCTGAAGAAGTACAACGTTAGAACCTTGGTGAGAGTCTGTGATGCCACTTATGATCAAGCTCCTATTGAAAAAGAAGGAATCCAGGTTCTAGTGAGTTGCCTTTAAAACTTTCTAAAAAAATGTGAATTTACATATCTAGGGGTGGGGGTCATTTCCTTCATTCTTGGACTGTTCCAGCTTGGCCAAAAGTGATGTGACCCCAGCATCAGTTAAAGGTGGTTTTGAGAAACTCACAGTGATTTCTGAAAGGTTCTTGATGGCTCATTACTCTGTCTTCACCTGGGGTAAAAATGTCATTTTTGGGGGGTTTGTTGAGATATTTTAATTGCCTTTTACTGACCAGTTTGTCACTAATTGAGTGTTGAGCCTTGTGGTTCATACAGTTTGCTTTGGCCCTTATCTCTGGATGCAGCACTTCTTGGCTTTACTGTTTTCTCAGGAATCAGCTAAAACTCCCTCTTTTTTGCTCTTAGCAGTGCCCCTTTTTGAGGCAGGTTGAAACAGAACTTTGTGGAGTGGCTGCAGCAGGATGGAGCCACAGAACCATGGGATGGTTTGAGTTGGGAGGGAACTTAAAGATCATCCCCTGCCATGGGCAGGGACACCTCCCCCTGTCCCAGGCTGCTCCAACCCAGCCTTGGACACTCCCAGGGATGGGACAGTCACAGCTTCTCTGGGAAATCCCTTCCAGGACTTCTCCACCCTCTCAGGGAGGAATTTCTTCCAGATACCCAACCTAAATCTCCCTTCCTCACCTGTGAATGGAGCCACAGCTCCCAGCTGAGCAGGTGGAATTCCTTCCCTCTTACTCACAGCTGCCCTTGTGCAATGGTGTCTGACTCCCTGGGCTGGGGTTTCAGGGGAGGTTTTTCTAAGAGGTGTGTGCTCACTCCAGGCTTGCAGGCAGTATTTTTCCAGGCAATACTCTTGAATTATTAGAGTGTGTCTGATACAATCAGTTTATTTTACTGGCGTGAGTAATACTCTGCTGTGAGGGCAGAAACAGCATCCCCATGTTGCAGGTACTCAGCTTTCCACTGCCTCTTGCTTTTTGTGGCTCTGTCAGAGGAAAACTGCAGTTTTCCATGAGGAGGAAAACTTGTGTCCTGGCATATCAGCAAAACCTCCACCTACAGGTCACTCAGGTTTCTTGGCTTGCAGCCCTGGTCAGCATTTCCTCCAGTTCCAGGCAGCCACGTGGGCCTCAAGTGTTGTTGGAAAAATCAGTCACTGCAGGGCTGAGCTCTGCAAGAGTGTTTTTGCTCCCTCCAAAGTCTGGGACTTGGACATCACGGTGTTTTCACTGCTGTGAAGCCTCCAGCTGTGACACTCCTCAGGTTGCCAGAGCCTGGAAGGATTAAACTGGTGATGTAGAATCCCTCCCCAAGCCCTGATTTCAGCTGGGGCTTAGGAGAGTGTTCCTGTGCTGGGGGGAGAGCCCCCAAGAGCAGAGAAGCCTTCAGGCAGCACTGCAGGTGTCCAGGGAATTCCTGCCTTTCCCAGCCCATGGCCAGGCTCTGGGGCCTGAGCCTCCAAAATATTTGGGGGATTTTGGTTCTCAAGAAATCTTAAAACCTCTGGGGTTTGAACTGAAAGCAGTTTTTTGAGGAAGCTTTGCTAAAAAAACCTGGAAGTGGTGTTTCCTGCAGCCCTGCCCTGTTGTGGAGCCTTTCACTTTGAGCAGCACGTGGGAGAATCTCGTGTGTGAACACGTTTGCCTCAGCCTAACAAGCCTAAAGATACCAGTGCTTAGTGTTCCACTGCTCCAGGAAAGAGATAAATCCACCAGGCATCTGCTCAGGGTGACAGAAAGCAGGAGGTGACAGGGAAGGGCTGTGCTAATGTCAGCACTGATCCTGATCATCCCAGTCTTAGTAATTGCCTGTATTGCTGCAGTGTTTTGCTATTGGAGATAAGCTTAACAACTCCCTGACACGTCCACCTCCCAGAGAGCTTTCCCTCCCCATGAATTCCTGCTGCTGCCTTCTTTTTTTTTTTCCAAGAGCAGAGTCCTGTCACTGTTCAGAAATGGGATTGAATTACCTCTGGCTGAGAAAATAACACGTCGCTATTTAAAGCTAATATTTGCTTGCCAAAATAACATGAAGATTAAAAACACAGCCTGGGAGAGATTAGTGTCTATTTTAACACTGGTGAGGTCAAAAGCTGAGTGAAACCCCTGGAAATGGGAGCAGTTGGGCAAACCTGGGTCAGGTAGTGGCAAAATGGGTGGAATGTGGCAGCTCCAGAGCTCTTTGGCACAGTGAGGAAGGAGGGAAGGAGACGTTCCTTGGAGGGATTAAATCCAGGAGGTGGGTTTGGGTTTAAGCCCTGTGGGTTTGTGCAGCTCTTCCTTGTGTTCCTGGGACACAAGTGTGACCTCATGGAAGTGTTTTTGCAGTGGTTGGCAGCCCAGGGGGCTGTGCTGGCTTTGTTCTTCTGCAGGATCCAAGGAATATTTCATGGCTCTCCTCTTAATCCTTGAATTATTGGATCAGACTTTCTTTCCCCCTCATA
Source organism: Serilophus lunatus (assembly GCA_013399895.1). Taxonomy (NCBI): domain Eukaryota; kingdom Metazoa; phylum Chordata; class Aves; order Passeriformes; family Eurylaimidae; genus Serilophus; species Serilophus lunatus. The sequence goes on from VXBA01004915.1 coordinate 11,551, forward strand.
ATGGCCACCACCCAAATGCTGCAGGAGTTGGGAATGCCTGACTTGGAGGTGGGAATTCATTGCCATTGGATTCTGGGGTGGAAGGTGGAAGGTTCTGTCCCAGAGCCTGTGGACTCATCCTGCACAGTTGTGGAAATTCATCATTTCAGGGGGGTTGAAGAAGAGGCTCTTTGTCACCTCAAAGTTCTGTCACTGCTTCTCAGCCACCTCAGGTGTGTTGCCAAGCCTGCAGCCAGGACAGACCCAGAGCTGAGCAGGGGCTGCTCCAGAGGAGGGAAAATGAGAATAAACCCCCCTCCTGCTCCCCACTGCTGCAGGAAGAGCTGTGTTTTCCCTTTGTGCACTCTCATCCTGGTTACTAATGACTGTTTCTGTGTGGAACTCAGCAATTGGTTTTCTATCCTGTCTGGTAGAACTCATAACCATGAAAAAAATCCCCAAACCCTGCAAACTTCACTGCAATTACTTGTCTGGTCTCAGAATTATTCCCGTTCCTCATTCTGGGCAGTGTTTTATCAGTGCTGCTCTAATGTGCCATTCCTGAGAGGTGATGCTCTGGGGGGAAATGGCACTTGGGATTAATTCAGGCCTGCACAGGAGTTGAGTGGGATAAAACAATGTATTAAACTCCTGAAGGAAAGGATTGGATTGAAATTAAATTTAAACCCAGAACTGACGTGGAAATGCTGTTCTCTGCCAGGCAGAAGCAGCAGCATCCTGCCTCCTCTCTTGGCAGCCTGTGCCTCTCTCCCTGGGACAGAGTGTGACACAGCCCTAAAATAATACAGGAGATTGAGTGGAAAATCTCATAAAAGCCTTTTATTAGAAGGGACACGTTTTACTTCATGATCTTATTCCTGCAGCCTTTTCTTCTGCTGTGTTGTCCCAGATATTTTTAATTTTCCACGTTCTTCAAAAAAGGAATTCTCTGCCCTCTTCAGGCTTGGTGTATCTGAATTAATCACATATGAAGTTATTTCAGTGACTTAAAGCTGTTTGATTTTATACTTCTTTTCATTTCCACCTTCAGCTTCACCTGCCAGCACATTTCTGAGGTGCTCTTGGGCTGTGCTGAGCTGTGTTTGCTATTCAGCAAGTGTTGGAGTAGCAATAAGTGCATTTCAAAATGAAAAGTCTGGTGGTTTTTACCTTTAGTTGTGCTTGTTCAACGTTCCTACGTGGTGCTTTTGGACTTCAGAAAATAATATTTCATCATAACCTGTTCTCAAGGTACCACATGAAAGGCTTGGGTTTGGCTGATGAGGGAAAAGGGCTCCTTTCAAAGCAATTTCCTTCCATTTGGAGAGGTTGTTGAATAATATGGGACTCTGGCTGTGAGTTTCTCCTGTAAAATACATCACAATCATCTAAAGAAAAGTGCTAAATAACTACTAAATACTATTTTCCCCTGACATCCAGAAGTGCTCTTTCTCCAGCACTCCCTGTCTGAGGAGATTACAAAGCCTGTGGTGTCATGCTTGGGTCTGAGGTGGGGGCACAACTTCCAGGAGAGTTCTGTGGCCTCAGGGAAACAGGGAGTCACTGCCATGGCATTTACTGATATTAAATGTGGCCTGGACGGCTCAAGGCTGGCTCCCCCTTTAACAGCAGAAATGCAAATGCTGCTTAGGTGTGAGTTTGCCACCTTGTTTCTGCTTGTGAACGTGTGTTTTTTCAACCTGAAAACACCCAGGTAATTGTTAAATTGCTGCTCCATCTGAGCTATAATGAATTGTGAGGAACAGCTTCTCCTCCACGGAGCCTGAGGTACAAATAGTGTTTTAAAAGGTCGGCACAAGCACAGGCAAAAGACTACAGAGTTCTCATCTTTCACGTGTTTATTTGAGATGCCTATCGATTTTTACATATTTTTAATAAAATGGGATTTCAAAGGCAGCTATTTTTCTAAAAATTCTATACTGCAAAGGAGTCAGTGAAGAGCTTTATTGGAAAGTGCAATTAAATGGCTGTTAAACATTTAATGTTGCCTTATGGTATTGACTTGTGAACTTGTGTGCAACCAGAAAAAAAACCCCATCCATAGAACTCTGTGTGTGTGCCTTTCTGTACTGAATTGTTCTCTCCCAGTGGTGGTTGTGGATTTGAAGCCCTGATGGAATTTTTTCCCTCCCAAGGACTGGCCCTTCGATGATGGAGCCCCACCCCCCAGTCAGATCGTTGACGACTGGCTCAACCTTTTGAAAACCAAATTTCGGGAGGAGCCCGGATGCTGTGTGGCTGTTCACTGTGTTGCAGGGTTGGGAAGGTCAGTATCCTGCTCTCCTGGTTTCAGTCTGGACTTCAAGCTCAGTTTATTTGGGAAGTAGGTCAGGGAAGGTGTTTAGGAATCACCAGTTTCTCTGTTTTCTCCTAAATAAGGCTTTAGACCAACAGCATCCAATTTGTGTCATTAGAGCAAGAGGGAGACTTAGTGCAGCTTAAAAATCTGTAATAATTTCATAACTGATCCAGGATGAGAGGAAAAGCCTTGGAGAGATTGTTCAGAACATTTCTGTCAATCCAGGAGTGACACAGGGAGTTAGAGACATTAATTTAAAAGTGTCTTTCTGCTAAAATAGTGAAAGCTCTTGTTCTTTTTGACACAGGCAATACACACATAGTACAATTCTGAAGGTTTTTTTTTTAACTTCCTCCTGTTTTCAGCTGATAAACTATCAAGCATGTGGTAATAAAAAAAGGCATTCAGAAGAACTACTTTAATTACTGTCTTACTCTCAAGTGGCTTCACTTCAGTTTCAAGAAGTCAGTTTTGTATTTCTTGCTCACTTAGAGATTTTTCTCTCCTCACCTCTCCAAATACAACTTTGGGAAGAACCATCAAGAACATTTCAAGATACAATTAAAAAAAACCCTGATTCAGGAGAGCTGAATGTTACATTCATCTTCCCAAATGCAATCCCTGGATGTTGTGTTTGTCCTGTGAACTGGGAGGAAATGGAACTTAATTGTTTCTGTTCCTCCAGTAGCCATGGGAGTGTTAATATTTAAGGGTATCAGTGAGTGGGCAGGAAAGGTTAAAGGAAAAACATGCATCAAGTTCTTGAATTTCCACCTCTAGAGAAGGAGAGAGGAGGGGGGAGGGAATAAAGAGCTGGACAGAGAAATGGCCAGTATTTGGAGACACAAGAGCCCAAACCCCAAGGCAATTATTGTTTATCCATTTCTGCTCTATTTTTATCTGGGGAACATCTTGAGGAAGGTGGCCACGTGTAGCTCAAGTGATTTTCAGCTCTGCTGTTCTTGCATAAGAGCAGGGCAAAGGGGCCCAGGAGCTCCTCATTTTGTGTGTGTCACAAACACAACACGAGTTCAGCTGCTCCTTCCAGGGTGACCTTTTCCTGCTGTTCTCTGGCAGCAAAAGAGAGGGAAAAAACAGGAGCTGTACAGATTTTCTGTGAACCCAGAAAACTCTCCACCTGTAGTGGGGAACTGAACTTCAGCTGGAGGAAAGAGACAATCTTGAAGTGACCCTTTGGAGTTTCAAATGGTTTCCTTTGGAAAGTGAGTAATTGTGTTTATGCAGGTGCAGGGTGACAGTGGGAGTTGTTTCTCCTGAATTCTGCTGTTGTTTAGCCAGGAGTACGAATTGTCCAACTCCTGGCACCCGTTGAATCCCTCTCCACTCTTTGAGGTGCCTGTTGCTCTGTGTGTTCATGAATCCACCACAAAGTCACTGTGTACTGGGGATTTCTGCTTGTTCTTTCCACTTGACTTGCAAAAAAAGTCCTGTTCTGTTGCCCCTGGAACGCCCAGTTCTTTTACAGAATGGTAGTTAAAAAGATAAATCTGTATCTACATAAAATCATCTGTTCAGTGCCTCATAGCTCTGTCTCACATACAGCAGTGTCAGGATGCATGCAGGAGGTATTTCCAAGTAGAAAATGAGGTTCCAGTGAAATAAGAAAGCATAAAAATGTAGAATTATCGTTTCACGCCCCAACCACTAAGGAGCTGCCATTGATTTTTATTTCCTTTGGTGTGTGCTGGAAGCAGAGCTGTCTTCTAAAAAGACATTTTACATTAAGTACTCAGCAGGCAAATGTCTTTCTGTAGGTAATGCTTAAAGAGAAGATACTTCAGCTGTTTGTTTTCAGATTAATTTGATGAATTTTGAAGGATTCAATATATTGTTTCTCTAGATCTTCCTTAAATATTGATTTCTCCTTCAGGGCTCCTGTTCTGGTTGCACTTGCTCTCATTGAATGTGGAATGAAGTATGAGGATGCAGTTCAGTTTATAAGGCAGTAAGTTAAATTCCAGAAATCTCTCACTTTATGTTGTGTTTGACCAGCCTGAACCTTCAGCAGAACTTGTTAGGTTTGTGATTGGTTTTTTTATCATAGAACATATACGAAAAAAAATACATGTAATGATATAATGGGCAGGGTTTTGCCATGGATGCTGAGCCTTGTGCCCTTTTCCTCTCTTCAGAAATGAGGATTAACAGGTAATCTCCCTCTCTCCTTTTGAAATCTGGGTTTATATATTAAACCATTGACAAGAGGCTCCAAGATTCTGATTTTTGAGAGGCAAAAAATGTCTGGGCTGAGGCGTTAAAATTGCTCCTGATCAATAAAAAAGAAAAATAAAACTCTGGTGAGGTTGGGTCAGCAGGTGGGTGAACTCCAGGATTCCCAGAAGTGTCCTGGGGGAGTGTTGCCCACCCAGAAATGTCTGGAAATTAGACCTGGGGAAGGATGAGGCTGCGGAGCTCTGGTTCAGTGATAACATCAGCTCTTGAAATGAAGCTCAGCAGGTGAGGTTTGTGTTGAATGAGCTTCACCAAAAAGCAATTTATCCTTTTATGGCTTCCCAGGGTCTCCAGTTATCTTTGTGTTGCTGTCAACAGATTTTTCTGAATTTTTGCTTTTTTTAAATTCCTTTTGTCTCTTCCTGGGTACGATGCCTTTGATACCAGGAGGCTTTTTTTTTTTTTTTTTTTTCTGAGAACCTCTTATCTCTTTGTATCTGAATGTCAGGGTCTCACTTAACTAATAAGGAGCCACCTGCAGGAGAGAGTGACCTTGTTGTTGTTCTGTAACTACTGCAGATGATGGGAATAAACTCTCCCACTCCCAGCAAACAGGCTGGAATTTGCTAGATTTTCACTTCAGATTGGCATGTAGGTGATAAACTACTGGTGGTGGCCTGGTTTATCCTCCCTCAGGGTGGTGATGGACACAACCCCAAACCCCAAAATGCTGTTTTACAGCTGAAAAACCTTTGAGAGAGAGAGAGACTAACCTGCCTTGGGATGTGCAAGGTGAGTGAAGCAGTGCTTTTTCCATTGATGTGAGCCTTCCATTCTCTCTGTTTTAGGAAAAGGAGGGGAGCTTTCAATTCCAAACAGCTGCTTTACCTTGAGAAATACCGACCCAAGATGAGATTACGCTTCAGAGATGCCAACGGTCACTGCTGTGTTCAGTAAAAACAGGATCTCAAAACCAAGGCACAAGTTGACATGGCTGTTTTCTGGACTCTTGGCACCTGGAAATGTGAATCTGGAATCAAACTACATCATGAAATTAGTGGTGGAGTCAGTGCTCCTCAACCTCTGTCCTAAGGGTGATGATGATTGGGGGGGGAAAAAAAAAATTCTAAATAATAATAATTGAAAAAAAGAAACAATTAAGAGAAACATTTCAGTGAAGGATTGTTTTCTCCTTAAGCTGCAGTTTGAACATCTGCAAGGAGAAAATCACTTTCTGAACCTTCTGTATTTTTAACTTTTTAAGAAAAGAAATAAAGTAAACTTTATGTCTAAGGAAAACCAGCAGAGCATTGGCTTGTGCAGAAACTATTTTCTTGATTTGAGGGAGGTACCCCCCAGTCAGGGCCTGAGACATGAATTTCTCTTCTAAACTCTTCTAAATGGAGTTGCCTTTTGTTTTTTAACCTTGCTGGGACCTGGCAGAGACACGAGGAGGAGCCTTTGTTGTTGTCTGGGAACAGTCTGACAGCCTTAAGCCCAGTTTGGGCACATCCTAGAGATTGGGTGACGTCTGTGTCGTGTGTCTGCCTGGAGTTCAGGTGTGAAAGAACCTCCTGGAGGGCTTTAACAGGAATCTCACTGCCTGATACCTTTGGGGAATCTGCTAAAGACCTTTTCTGAGTGGTGAGTGATTGTATGTGTGTGTGTGATTTTCTGTGTGTGTATGTCAGTCTGGTTTTTCCCAAAGAATTTGGCTGAAATGTTAATTATCTTTCTGTTGCTGGACAGAAAATCTATCCTGGCAGAAGACTGATGTTCCAAAGTGTCCTGGGTGAGCAGGGGGCAATTCAGACAAGGACTTAAAATTAATTTATCTGTCATAGGGAAGATGAAAAGGCTTTTTGCTGCTGCCCAGATTCTCTGCTTTGCTGAGCACAGGAAATCAGGATTTGGGGGAGGGTCTCTTTGTACCACGTGTGAGGTGAGGATGAGTCAGTGCCTGGGTGAGGATTTCCCAGGCCTGCCCTCAGGCACAGTTCAGTTGAACCACTGATTGCCTTGCTATTTTTTTTTATTAGGTTCTTTTGGAGGGAGGGTCTCCAGCTGCACACCAACAGGGCTGTCCTCACTCACCACTGGCAGGCCATAAACACGCTGATTTTTGGAGTGTGGACTGGCACCACTTTCTGTTTGTGGGGGGGCAGTGAATTAAGTCATTTTAGAGCCTCTGAGAAGCAGTTCTGCTTCTACCAAACCCATGTTAACGTGGTGTCCTGCCCCAGGAGTGACCTCTGTCCATGATATCCAGCCAGGGAAGGCTTTGGATACAGGTTATGGGGCCTGGGATGTTTTGCTGTTGGTTGTACCTGTAGCAGGTGTGGCCTCGTGTCCATCTCTTCCTGATACCTCAGCAACAGCCTTCCCAGGATTTCTTCCTGTGCTGGACTCCTGCTTTTAGTCTGCAGCTTAACTGTGCAAAACCACAGGCAACAGACTTGCAGAATCCCATTTTCCTGGGAGAGGTTTATGAATTGAAGCAAAAAATGCTGGTACTTGTCAAGCCCCTCAGGTGAGGACCCCACACTCCCCAAAATTCAGTGTGTCCCTGCCTCCAGCTGTGGTGTTGGGCTGAGCTCCTTCCTCCCTGTACCATGGGGAACATTTCTGAGTTCTTTAATAGATACAGGAGACACACAAGTGTTTGTGGTGTGGGTGCCTGTACTTGGGAATGATGTGTCTGGTGGTGTGTCTGAGTCTGGGTGGAAGAGAGATGGTGCTGAAATAACCTAATTCTGGCCTTTCCCTTCCCCTCACAAACCAGAAGCCTGATGTTCTAACTGTTCCTGCAAGTGAAAAGTGATGTTTTTAGTAAAATGAAACACTGGTATGTAGTTAAAGCTGATTTGACAAATGATGGATGATTGGAGGGGAAGGTGTTGAGCTAGATTGAAAACCAAACCCTCGTCCTGAAAAACAATAAAACAGATTTTACATGCTCTGTGTATAACTTTGCATTCTTCCCCCCTAGTTTCACTCTTGATTTACAATGTACTAATTATCCTATGACTCTGCAGCCTTAATTGAGGGAAAACCAGTGAGAAGTGCAGGTTGTCCCAGTGTCAGCAGAACGGGGGGATGTCCTGTAGGCACAACACCTGGATCAGCACTTGAACGTAGTGCAATAAAGTTCTTGCAGTAAAATACCTTCCTTCTGGCTCCTGATGAATTTATTGCAGCTCATTAATGTGAAATGATCTTTAATTCTGTTTAATTAATCTGAAGGCACACGTTTATCTGTGCCCTTGTTGCTGTTGGTTGGAATCGCTGGTGGGAAAAGCTGTTTGCCCTTGAGGAGGGGATGGTGCTGCAGACAGGGACAGTTCCCTTCCTTTCAAATGATCTGTTTTACCACAAAAAAAAGTGTAAACTTACCTTTAGACAACAGCTCTGAACTTTGCCAAGGCCTGACAGAGATCTGATGCCAAACTCTCTGGACAAGACTCAACCCCGAGCCTTGGCAGCACCTGAATGGGGAGATTGTTTTGGGGTAACAATGGGGGATTTTGGGACTCCTGGATCCCAGTCCTTTCCTTAGTAGTGGAATGCCATTGATCTGTGTAATTTATTTGAATAATCTAAGGTGCTGTTTTCTGGGTTTCACAGATAACGATCCAATCAGCTTTGCTTTGCTGCCATCAAAGAAATATGTTCCTTGCAAATGGGTTTCATGTTTCTAATATTTATCAGATTCTTCCCACTGCTAGAACAAATTTTCAGTCCCTGTTGGCCATGAGATAATAAACCCACTTGCAATGGGAGACTGGGAAGTTCCAGCTCCTTTCTGTATAGTTTTTTTGGGGTTTTTTTGAACACCAAATTCTTGATTTGTTTGTTTTTCACGGTTTCTACCTTTTTGTTACCACGCACAGAAGTGAAATTTCTTGCTAATTAAAGGGTACTCAGTATAAAAGATATCAGGCACTTAATTGGGGCTGAGATACTCCTCTGTGATACCAGTCACTTGTCCCTCTTGTTAATTGTTTTTTTTTTTCCCCCCTAACATCCAGGCAGCTTCAGCTGCTGATACTTTAATTGGAGATAACATTTAATCACATGCATATTTATATCACTTAAAATGCTACTTTTGGAGCAATTAGGAACGATAAGCAGAGTGGAGTGACTCTGTGTGGGGAAAGGAGCTGCAGGAATGAAATCCCAGCCTGCTTTGGGTGGAAAGAGACCTTAAGGATCATCCCATTCCACCCCCTGCCAGGGGCAGGGACACCTCCCACTGGATGGACCCTGTGGAAAAGGGGAGGTCAGGGAATGCTGCCTAGAACAGGACTGATGCCTGGTGAAGTCCCAAAGGCATGTTACAGGTAATTTTTCCACAGCAGGATCTGGAATCTCTCTTTGAGCCCATCCAAGGGTGGTGTAGACACAGATACCTTGATGGTCCTGTCTGAAATCTTCCTGCAAAACCCAAACCCTTTAGTGTGGAGTGAAATCTTGGGCCCTTCCCTTGTTATTTTCCATCCAAACTTAAATCCCCATCAGTGATGTAAGTGAACTCTTCATTCTTTTCATGCCACATATTTAGGCTGGATCCCCTTAATCCAGACTTAGGGGAGATCCAAAGGAAAACTGGCTGTCTCATGAGAATATGGACTGACAGTTGTTGGTTTCCATCCAGGTCACAACTCCCTGGGTTCTTGCCCTTCTCTGGAGCAGATCCTCGTGCCAGGGGTGTGGTTGGCACCAGGTAACAGCACTTTGGGGGGTGTTGCCAACAAGGGCCTGGTCTCTTGGAGCAGCTGTGGGTGGGATGTGGAGGCTGCCAGAGCAGCTGATTTGTTCTGGCAGTGCTGGAACAATCCTGGAGGGGAGCTGAGATTTGAGGTGGCTCTGTCTGTGCCCTCTCTTACAGGGCTTGACTCTGTAGATGGGAGACCAAGGGACACCAGGAGCCAAAGCCAGAGGAAAATCCCTGATCCAAGTCTGTGGATGGAATAGAAGAGCTGAAAAGGAGGAAAGCAGCAGGTAAGGAATCACTTCTCTGTCCAAAATGGGAAACCAAAAGCAGCAATAACAGAGTGAGGGGAGGGAATCTGATCCCAGGGTGTGGGACACCCTCTGAGGTTCCTGAAGCTGCTTTCCTGGGCAGCAGGGCTAAATGGTGATGGCTGGAGTCCTTTACTGAAGGATTCTCTCACTGACAGCACCCTGAGGGGAGGTACATGCAAAGAGCCTGAGGATGGGATGTTGTGAAAGGCTCCTGCTCCCAGCCAAGCAGGAGGGCTGGTGCTCCCAACATCTGGAGTGCTTGCAGGGAATGTGGAGCACAGCATGAACCCCTGGCTGAAATAACACTTCAAAAGCCCTTGGGTTGTCTTTGGCAAGGCCTTGTGTGTGAGGCTTGTGACCTTCCTGGGCTACTGTTTTTTTGCTGTTTTTCTCCTTGTCCTTGTTGTTCTCCCAAGGGATCTCTGGCCTGCTGGGTGGCACAGGCTTGCTGAGCTGGTTATTCCAATTGACTGGACTCGGTGCTTTGGGGTACCTTGGGCTCTGGATAATTCCACATGCAGGCAGCCTCTCGTGCTGCCTGGTGATTTATTGTCATTTCAATTTCCAGCAATAAAAGGGAAGAGGATGGTCTTGTGTGGAATATAAATGGCTTGAGCAGAGGAATCAGAGATTTTCCTGAACAACAGGGCAGTGCAGCCCATCAGGCTGAGTGGGGCTGGGGGGGAGATGTGAAAACAGCAGCAGTGAGTTGACATCTAATCCTGGCTGCTGCCTGTGAGCTGGGAGTGCAGGCAGAGCCTCCTGCTCTTTGGAGAGCTCTGATGGGATCGATATGTTCCTGCAGAACACTTCAATCCCATCACTTCAGCCCTTGGCAGGGAGGGGAGGGGAGCATCTGCTTTGCTGGAAGAGCTTTGACTTGTCCTGACAATGAGACGTGGTTCTTGTTGTGTGTGTTGCTTGGGGGCAGTGAGTGAGTCAGAGGGTTTCCTGCCATCAGATCAGGCACAGGAGAGAGAAAATGTAGATTGGATGGACTCCCTGGGGATGGAGGGGCTGGCTGCTGCTCTGGAGGAGGCAGCTGGAGTGTGTCGCACCCAAGGGACCTGTGGTGTGACCCAGGCTGGAGGAGGCAGTTCGTGGTGGGGTGGGTGTGATCCGTAGATTTCTTCCCTTCCCTCCCTCCCTAGACACCAAAAACAAGAACACAGAATCACAGAGTCATTAAGGTTGGAAAAGAACTCAAAGAACACTGAGTCCATCCTTTGATTCATCAACTAGACCTTGTCCCCCAGCCCAGAGCACTGAGGGACACGGCCAGTCCTTCCTTGGACACCTCCAGGGGTGGGGACTCCAAACCTCCCTGGGCAGCCCCTGCCAAGGCCTGACCACCCTTTTCAGTGAAGATGAAGGCTAACAAAATACTGTCAGGCTAGCAGGGCAAAATCTGGAGGAAGAACTGCATCACACACAGTTTAATGATAATTCCAACCTTCTCAACTGTTCCCGTAGCTCCTGCCCCCACTGCAAGCTGTGGGACCAGGGACATGGTGTTCCACACAGGCTTTTGGGGCGTGCTGCTAATTCACAGCCATGGAACCTTTGCTGCTGAGACTCAGAGTCAGCCTGATCCTGCCATGGAGTGGGGCAAGAGGAGAGAGGGGGGGGAAAAAAGAGATTCTGATCAAAAAAAAAATAGCAATGTTGTCAAGGAAACTGCACACAGAGAGAAGTGTCCCCACAGCAGAGCTCAGGGAGGGCTGCACACACGGAATGGAGACAGCAGGACTCGGTGCTCACTGCAGAGCTGTCTGGATTGCTGTGGCTCCATCCCAGCCCGCTGGAGTTGTTCTCTGTACCTTCCTTAACGAGCCTGTGGCAGCTCAGCCTGAAATTTTAAATCGGAGGGGGTCAGGAGGAAGGTGACAGAAATTACAGCAGACTTGCTTTGGGAAGCGGGGTTCTTCCTGCAAGGATAATTACTTAAAGCAAGACAAATGCTCTGCGTCTCAGTTAACTCCTCTCCAGCCCCAAATCCATTACGGCAGAGCCTCGCGTTTGACATTTGCGTCGTTGTCCTTAATGATGACAGTAAATTTAAACACCCCAGGAGGGCTGGGAAGAGCTGCCAACTTCTGGGATGCTCCTGCTGTGACTCTGTTAGAGCCTCCTCATGGGTGAGGCTGCTGGAGCTGCTGCTCCCGGGAGGAATGAGGGAGCTGAGTGGTGCCCACGCTCCCATCCAGGTGTGATGCTGACAAACCCGTGGTTGTTTCCTGGTTACCAGGTAATGGCACTGTCCCAGGTGAATCCTTCGTGCCTGCAAAGGTAATTTATCATATGGCTTTGCTGTTTGTGTGCTGAGCTGGAGCCAAGCTTTCCATTTATTTCAGTAAGGAATCAAAACAGGGTTGCCAAAGGGCAGCGGAATTAAAGCGTTTGCATGAGCATGGGAATGGTTTTAGAATCATTCCCAGGGCTCTGCTGTGCTGCTGGGCACTGCCCTGCTGGCCCCTGTCACCCCTGAGGGTCCTGCTTTGCTGCCCTGAGCTGGGTGGTCTGCAGGGAATCCCGTGTCCAGCTGCTGGGAATTCTGCCCTGGGATGCTGCAGTGCCAACTGTGATGTTGTGCATCTGGGCTTGGGCCCTCCTGACCAAAGCAGGGCTGGGAGCTGAAATGCCTCTCTCCTCCAGCTCTCATGTTTATGTATGGATGCTGTACACACTTGTATTATTCCACCTGTTTGATGATAGTGGGTGTTTGGGATAGAGCAGCTGCTGAAGTGGCACACGGGGCGGATCAAACCAGCAGGTGACATTTTTCACTGGGCTTATCTTGGAGAACAAGCTGGGCCTGCAATAAACTGGCTGCTCCTTCCTTTACCAGAGGACAAAGCTGCCATTATGCAGGGGCAGGAGAAAGTGAAACCCCAGGAGATGGGCTGAGCCAGTGTGTGATATCCCTGCTCCCACATTAATGCGGGAACTCAAGGTCAAAGGCTGCCCAGCTCTGGGAGCTGGAGGCAGAGGGGGCCTCCAGAAGGTTTATTTCTTTATCTCATGGATCCCTGTATCAATTATCTGTGGCGTCTGACAGCCTGGGATGGGAATAGATTTTTCTGCTCTTTGGGAAAGGTTTGGCATCTGTTTGCTGAGCAGAGACGTGGTGTGGCCTGTGAGAGGGGAAAACCCAAGGGCAGCAGCTTCCCTTTAATCTCAGGTGCTCTTTCTGTTGCTGGTGAGGCAAATGGTGCTGCTAATGTGAATTAGGGAAATCTGCTGTGCTCTGCTCTGGAGGGATTGCTGAGGAATTGGAGAGGAAATTACCAGTCCTTTGTGGCAGGGGGTTGTCGCTGGGTTAAGAAAACCAGATCAGCTCGGAAATGGAGGGATTAAAAAAAGCCATTTTGTCAAGTTTTTAGGAAGAGGAGCTGCTGCCTACCTGGCTCTGCTGCAGTATTGTGTCATGACAGACTGTCAGCCCTGGAGCCCAGGGGTTCCCAGGCTGTGTCCTCTGGAAAAGATGCTCATGGAGTGATGCTCCTGCACCTCCTTAGGGGTGGACTTAATGAGACCCTGCACCCTCCTGCTCTTCTTCACACCTTTTCCTTCCTCAGAATTCCTTCTTTTATCATCTTTACTCCCTGCACTAAAGCTGCAAAATCCCAGGTGCTGGGAAGTTGTCAGTCCAGGCAGGTGGAGGCTTTGGGTCATGAATCTCTTGTGTTCCCACTGCCTGAGTACTGTGAGAACCAACCTCCTCAAGTCCAAAATTCAGTGTGAATAAATTGGGAATGGGTTCTTTGGAGAAGGATGGTCTTTGGTGGCAGCTGGTCATGCAGCACAAGTAGCTTCCTGAGGTCCATCTTCTGACACCTCTTCAGGAATTACCTGCCCATGTTTATCGTGTGCTTTGTACCTCAGAGCTTGGCATTCCCTGGAGAGGGGCCCCTTCCTTCCTGTGCAGCTTGTCCTTATGGAAAACCAACAGTGTCTGTGCTGCTCCCCCCCCTTTTGCTGGGATTGTTTTCAGAGATCCCTGCCTGTCATCCATCCAGTTGGCAATTTTTGATGATGGGAATAAATGTGACCTCTTAGGGATCAGTCTCCTATTGGAAATGCAATAAGACAGAAAGGAATTGCTCTTGGAGTCAGGCTGTGAGGGCTCCTGACTGCAGCCACAGGGCTTAATGCAGCAGGAGCCTCTTCCTAATGGATGGGAGCTCTGATAGCTGATTGATCCAGGGCATGGATGGAGCAGCATTAATTCTGTACCTTCTCAGGACCTCCCAGGAGAAGGGGAAGAAATGTATTTGCAGCTTCACAGAGTGATTTCCCGGCTGGAGCCTGGCAGGATGTGGAGCTCTGACTCCTGCCTGCTCAATCCCATCCTGTCCCTGCTCAATCCCGTCCTGTCCCTGCTTGTCACACATTCCTGTGGGATGGTACCCTGGGATTTATCCCGCAGCACTGGGAGAGACAGGGACAGTCATCCTGGGGGATGGCAGAGGGTCAGGAGTGATGGCCAGTGGGAGCAGGGGGTGACTCGTGTCCGGCCGTGTCCTGGAGCAGCTGTCCAGCTGTCCAGCTGTCCTGCTCTGTGCCAGATGGAGCTGCACGTGCCTGGGATGAGAGCAGGGCTGGAGTGAGGGATGTGCCATGGTTTAACAAGTGGTTGCTTTCCAGCTCTGTTCTCTGTCCCTTCTCTGCTTCCCAGCTCTGCTCCCTGTCCTCTCACTGCCAGCACAGGGGGAGGCACATGCCCACCCTGGGATTTCTGGGAGCCCCCTCCAACCCCAGCACGTGTGCCCTGGGACACAAACAGCCACTCTTCCTAAAGCATGGGCTGTGCTTCCCAAACCCCATCCCAGGCACTTCTCCATGTGCTCCAGCCACTGCTCTGCAAATGTCTTGCGCAACTCCACAGGGATGAAACCTGAGGATTTTCTGACGCTCTCCCTGCTTTTCCAGGAAGGGCTCTTTTCCCGGGCAGGACTCACTGGGCTGCAGTGAAACGGGATTTTCAGGCCCACGTGTGTTTCTAGGAATCTGCTGTCCTGTGAGAGGGAGGAGATCAGCTCACAGTGGTACTGCAGATCTCTGGTTTCCCTGTTCCCGCTCCCCGACTGACTTTTAAAACCCTGTTCAACGCTCGGGAGTGTTTCTGGAGTCACATCCTTGCCCTTCACAGAACACACTGGAGAGTTTCTCATCAGCCTGAAAGCGTGATGGGAACAAATTCTGAAGAGCTTTTGATGCGAGGAGGAAAAAGGGGAATTTGCCTGCGTGGGAAGGGTCCTTGGCATCGCTACAGAGAGCCTGGAAAAAAGAAATCTGCATTTGTTTAGCGTTTCCTACCCAGTTTTCTCACATTCCTCTGACTGACTCATAAACCTGCTGCTCTGCATTTCTGGTATTCAGCCTCAGGGCCTCACTCAGGGATGCCTCGGAGCTCTGCAGCCTCTCAGTTCCCCGCTGGAGCATGTGGAATTGCTCAGCAGAAAACTCTACACCTCACAGGACTGATCTTGGGGGCCCCCCCTAGTCTGTGGGGAAGTTTTTTTCCCTTGGAAACAGCTGATTGCTGTTTAATTAACAACGGTTCACATGTCTCTTGAGGCTTGGGGAGTGTCCAGATGAGCTTTGTTCCAGGATGCTGCTCCGTGTCATTTATCCCAGGGGTTGGGTGAGTTGTTCCTGGGGATTCAGGTGCTGCCCTGATGAGGTGTGTGCACATCATCCCCCCCCTGCACTGGTAGAAAATCGCCTTTGAAAGCTGTCCTGGGTAATCTATAAACAAGGAAAGAGCTTCAGCAGGGTCAGAAACAAATCCGTGACATTTTACATCGGTCTGGAGAAACTGAAATTCCATCCAAGGTTTTTATTCAATAGAGAAACTGATAATAAACCTGCCGTCCTCCGAACGGGCCGTTGCCATGGCAGCCAGCCTGCCATGCCAGGATCCAGGGATGGCTGGGAAGTGTCACCAGGAGGAGAACTGCTGCCTTCAGGGCACCCGGGGAGGGCTGGGGAGCAAGGGACTGGGGATTCCAGCAGCAAAAGTGCAGCTGGGATGAGGTTCAGGGAGATGAATCTGGAGCTCTGGATGTGGTGGTTGTGCCTTTGTGTGTCCCACCCTGACAGGAGAGGGAGAGACCCCCCCTGTGCCCTGCACAGCTCAGCTGCCCCTGCCTTGGCACAGCGCTCCTGGGTCTGGGGGGGCTGCTGTCTCCAAAGGGTTCCAGCTGAAAGGCACCCGTGAGCAGAGGGAGGTGTTAATCCCACTTCCCTCTCTCCCCAGGGAGAAACAGGGTCCTGGGCTTCACCCACCCCGTGTGTGTCACTGATATTTGGGGGGGTTGGTTTTGTTATTGGGTTTTTCCACTCCCAGGAGGAGCTTCGAGGTCAAACCCAGCACTTTAAAATCTTACCCGTGAACAGGAGCAGTCCAGGTAGCCCAGAGGATTGGGAGCTTGTCTGGGATGTGGATTCAAGTCCCTCCTGTGAATGAGACCTCGACACTCTTGGCTGTCACTGGTGGGACCCAGAATGAAGCAATCACTCAGTGAGGGGGAGACTTTGCCTTGTACAGCAGGGAAAGCATTTAGGAACAGCTTTTTTTTTCCCTGGGAATGGCTGTCAGGAAGCAGCAGGAGATGGAAAGGTGCCAGCCTGGAGCTGCCTGCCCTGCCCTGGGCATGGCAGGGACAGAGCCAGGCCCGTGAGGCTCCCTGAGAGGGGAGGCAGCTTTTCTCTGGCTCTTGTTTTTCCACCTTTTTTTTTTTTTTCCATGTTAAAACGTCCTGTTTTCTGCTCCAGAGGCTGGAATTGCAGAGCTGGGGGAGGGCTGGAGGTCTTGTCTGTGTTGTACCCCTGCAGGACCAGGTCACTGTGGACTTTAGGATGGCAAATAAAAGCTGGAAGTGGGGCAGGTAGAATTCCTTCCTCACAGGTGGAGATTGCAGGTCTCCTGGGGGCACACTGGTGAGTGTGGAAGCTGCTCCTGGTCATTATTTCATGGGCTGCAGGCCTTGTGTGACAGCCTTCATCCCTGGCCCCGGCGTCCTTGTTGATCATCTGGTTTGGAAAGGGAATCTTTGTGCTCCCCAGCGTTGGGAAAAGCATTTGTGGAGTGGTTGGATCTCCTGCAGAGGCAGGAGCTGTCACTTAGCCAGAGTCAGGAGGCAGAGCAGATGGTGACCTGTTTTTGCCAGTGAAAGAATGAGGCTGGAAAGGCACCCTTGAAGTGAGGACATGGGGAAGGCACTGCCTGGGATGAACAAGGAGTCATTTCAGCCAGCCCAGGACCTGCCTTTTCCCATGCTCAGGGTCAGGAGGTGATGACTGTAAACACAGACCTCTGTGATCCTTAAGTTTTAACCCTTGGCCTTGTGTTTTATGTCTTTAAAAGGTGCATGTGGTAGGATGGGGAGGATTTGTCCATCGTGCTTAATTCCCAGTTGTTCCCACCAGGAACTCCAGGAGGAGTGACCCTCCACTAGTCAGACCCCAAGTTACCATTTCAGCCCAATCCCTTGTCCAAAACAAGACAGATGAGGATATTTTCCCTTTTCCCCTTAGTTTTCCTGTGTGCAGTTAACTCTTGTAAGCTGATTCCATGTTATGCAGATAAACATATGTTTCTTCTTGGAGTGTTGCTGATTTTTTGGCCTCAGGAACTTCTGGGAGTTTGGCCACGTTTGGTTCATGTTGAGTGAACAAGTGTTAAAGCTCTGTGAGGGGTTTGTGGGGAAATTGGGATTGGAGCTGGGTCCCTGCTCAGATGCCTTGGAGAGAAATTCATCACTGCCAGGTTTTGCTGGACCAGAAGATGCCCCTGGCAGGAGAATCCCAAAGTCACCTGAGATGTGGAGCTGGGAGGCACTGGATGAGCTTCCCTGGGAGGGATTTACTGATTTTGAAGCACTTTGGATACTTTTGGATCCCTTGCAGTGGAATACATGGCTGTCACTTCCCAACAGGGAATCTGAAATAATGGAGAAAGGATTTTCAGGATTTTTTTTTTCAGGGAGCCCAGAGAGTTTATGGACTCTCCATGGAACTGTTCAAGGCCAGGTTGGACAGGGCTTGGAGCAGCCTGGGAGAGTGGAAGGTGCTGGGGTGGAACAAGATGGTCTTTAAGGTCCTTTTCAACCCAAACCATTCCATGATTCTATGCTGGGAATTCTGCCCTCATAGAATGATCCTGATCCCACATAAGCAGAGGGGCTGCCCTCCCCCACCACTGTGGTCCAACACCTGGAAGCCACTGGCCCAGCTCCCAGGAAATTCCAGCTCTGCTGGAGCCAGCCAGGCCAGGGGATGGATGTCCCAGTTTATAATAAGGGTACCAGGCACTGGCCAAGTTTTTGGGAGGTAACAGTGGGAGGGAGGGAGTGTTTCCAGGTCTGGGGAAGCAGTAACACAGCTGGAATGGTCTGATGGGAAATGGGGACGTGCAGGGAGACAAGACACCAGGATGGAGAGGCTGAGGAGGGTTATGGTGATTAAGGCAGGGGATACAGGGAAGCAGATGAGTCACTCAGAGATTAGGTAAATCTCAGCAGGATTATTACAAGGGAAAATCCTGCAGATGTTGCATCTCAACAGCTTGAGGAGTCACCTTGAAAGGGGAACTTTCCAGGGCACTGACCTTGGAAGAAAGCACCTTGGTTTAATGGGGATTTGGGTGCAAAACTGTGGCTTGTTCTGGCTTTAGGGATCCATCCCTCTGTACAGGAGATCCCAACCCCTGTGCAGGCAGTGGGACAGGACACAGGCCAGGGGTGGTCTCTGGATGAGGGACAGGGCAGCCTGGCTGTCCTGGGAGACTCCACTGCCTGGCTGTGAAAGGCTGCTCTGAGCCTGCTGGGTGGAACTTCCCCGTGGGATTCCCCTCTCTGTCAGCAGCCTGCAATGGTGGAAGTGACACCCAGGGGACTGAGTGCTCCTGGCTCTGCTCCAGGGCTTGTGGCACTCGGGGTCACCTCGTGTGTCCCACTGACAAACACCCTGTGCCAGGAGGGTTCCCTCTGCCAGGGTCAGTCCCCACCGGGGCTGGGCTTGGAGCAGGGGAGATGGGATGGCAAAGGTGGCTCAGAGAGCCAAGGTGGCCCAGGTTTGTTGTCCTGGTAGGATTCTCCCGTGCCTGGGAAGCTGGCTGTTAGTGCAATCCAGCCTGTGATCCTTCTGGATGAAATATTAACTTCCAGAGCATGAAATGTTTATTAATCAGGCAGCAGTGTTTGGGCACGAGCTGTGCAAGGCAATCGCCCTGAGAGGGAGGGCTGCCCTTCCCTCTGTTTTCCTTGGCAAACTGTCAGGATCCTCAATTCCCTTTGATGACCAAGCTCAGGGAATAAGGAGGTCTCTGTGGGAGGGGTGAATCCCAGCAGCTCAGAGCACCACATATCCTAACTACACTTATAAAATGAAATGCAGAGGGTGGATGCTCCGAGGAAGGAGAAGAGGCTCCGTGGGGCAGCCTGGCAGTGGGATGGCCACAAAGCAGGGATGCTCCTCACCTCCATCCTCCTGCTGGGAGAGGTGTGCACTCATGGATTTTGGGGTGGGGATGGACCTTGGGAGAGCACTGCTCTTAACCCTTCTCCTGCCAGGTTATGGCTTAGCCAGAGAGCAGGAGGAGGAGGATCCAGTGACCCTGTAAGAACCTCCTGTTCCTCTTTTTTTTTGCTGCTGGAACCTCCCTGAGCAGCAGCTCCAGCTCATACCTGAGCTTTGTGATCTGAGACAGAGCAGAGCCCGAGGTCTGGCCCTGTCTGATCTCCCAGCAGGGCGGCTCTCCCAACAAAGCCCCGTGCTGTGATGGCCACAGCAAACCCCTGGAGCAGCCTGTGACCTCTGCCTGCTGCTGCCAGCCCTCCAAATTAGCAGGGCCTCGTTAGCAGTGCTGCTGTGCTGGCAGCAGAGCCTGGCACTGCCCTCGGCCGTGGCCATGGCCCTGTGCTGACCTCGGGGCAGGTGGGTCCATCCCAGGGCTTTTCCTCCTGCTCCTGCAGCTCCAGAACAATTTAGGAATCACAGAGGGTGATTTCCCTGCTGCCAAGTGCTGGACAATGTTAGGGAGGGGCATTTTTATCCTGGTGAAGGGACAAGGGGTGGATTTGGTGTAAATTGCCTCCTCTGGTTCTGTGTTGTGACTTTGAGGATGTTATTTTGATTTTTGTGGAGGGGAACGTTGGGTTTGTTTTGGCTGGTGGGTTTTGTGCATGTGAGTGAAGGTTGTGTGATGAATGTGGACCTCAATGATGATTCTTGAATATTATTCTTAAATCAGAGCCCAGGCTCTGAGGAAGCCCTGCCTCTCCCTTTATCCCTGACAATGACAATGCTGTGAGCAGAGTGGCCTCAGTACAGCCCATCCTGTTTTCTGCAGGGAAAATGGGTTTAAAACACAGATTTGGAGCCTGGGCTTTGCAACCCTACTTGTGGCAAAGGATCCCCTCCTGGCTTGGTGGCTCCCTGTGAACGCCCAGGGGACAAGGAGCTGCCACCACCCAGCTGTGTCACCCTGGGTGGGAGTACAGGGGAGCTGTGTCATTTATCTGGGCTGTGTGACAGTGGGGAAACACTCCCAGATCCCTGGCCCTGGTCCCACAGTGGCCCTTGCACCTGGCCCTGGGCAGGTGACCTTCATGTTCCAACCACAGCTCCATAATTCCCCAGGGAGCAGATGAGCAGCAGCCCTGCCCTGGAGCACGGGCTCACTATAAATAGATTAGTCCTTAATCCTAAAAAGATAAACCAGTGCTGCTACTCAGGCAGATTAAGTGATGTTGGGGGGAATTTTCCAGCCTGTGGAGAGGGAGGATGGAGGTGACAAGCAGTCTCTGCTCCATGGCTGTCCCACTGCCAGGTTGTCCTACAGAGCCTTTGCTCCTTCCTCACAACATCCCCCCTCTGGTTTTTTTGGGTTTTTTTTGGTTTTTAAGTGGTGTGGGGGACCCAGCTCTGCTGCCACGTGCAGTGAAGCTCAGGAATGGTGGATATACTGGCCTGGAAAGATATGAAAGGATGTGTATCCACAGCAGATAAAAGTCAGCCTTGTGTCTGCCACAGGCTGCAGCTGCCTCCAAACACGGTTACACAACATGAGGTTTCCTGTCGTGTGGAATATGACTTTAACAACCTTATAATTTTAGCAGAGTGATGATTTCTTTTTGATTTCTTCTTCTTTTTTTTTTCCCTTCACAAGGCTTTCCCCCCAGCTGGCATCATCCTGGGAGTGCTGTGCTGACTTTAAAGACAGACTCGAGTTAATTGCGGGTCGGCCCCTTCGTTAGGAATGGGAATAGTTAAGGAAGCAGGAATGACAATAATGACACACACAGTGTGGTTTGCCAGGTGATGGGCTGAATCCTCCTCTGTTTTCAAGCAAGTGCAGGTAGGAAATAACCACCCTGTGCAGCACGAGGTCATTTTGTGCCTCTAATGAGACAGCAGCGGCACTGAGGTGTTGAGGGGGTTGTCTGCACCTTGTGTTTTGAGGCTGGTTTCAGGCAGAATGTGCTTTTCCTCTGTTATCCACACCAACACGAACAGGAGAGAGGCTTGGGGAAGGCAAGGAATAATTTTTAATTGGATGCTGAGGCTCAAACGTGATGTGGAAGCAGCCTGACCCCGTGCTCCCGCTCAGAGGATGCTCCTGCATCCCCCTCGTTACTGGGAAGGGGCTGAGGCTGTTGGGGCTGATCTGGAAGGTGAGGAGTGCACAGAGGAAGAGGAGGCATCCTCTGAGGCAGCTTTGCTCTGTCCATCAGTGCTGTCTCTCTGAAGAAAGTTGAGTTAAGGGCACAAGCTCTGCCGGGGATGGTGCAGAGAAGGTGACGTGGCTCGTGGGTGAGAATCGTGGGGAACGTGCTGCTGTTTCCATGAGCTGGATGCAATTACCAGGCAGAGCCTCACGCCTGGTGCCTCTTCCTTGGACATGCAGGCAGTGAGCCCCTTGTTTGGGATGTGGTTGTTGTGCTGCTGGAGGGATCTGCCTGGGAACAAGCTGTTCTGAAACACCACAAACCGTGTTTCCTCTGGGAAATCATCTCACTCCACATGTGCCTGAAGCTCACCTGGAGCCTCCAGCTGCCTCTTCTTGGAGGATGAGGCAAAACTGCTCTGCCTGTGCCACATCCCCCAACCTGGGAGCTGAAAGTGGGGTCCCTCTCTTGGAATGCCAGTTGGAGTCTGCAGAGGGGGAGCACAGACCAAAGCCCTGCACAGGGAGAGGGGATTCAGCTCAGGGAGGTAAAGGAGGGGCTTTTCTATGTGTGAGGTTTTTCCCTTGCCTTAGAGGGGCTGGAAAAGATCTCCTGGCAGCTTGTTAAAAGCATTTCACTTTCCAGTGTTTGTTTCTGGACTGGAAAATGCGAAACATGTGCCCCAGACTGCAGGAAGGCCACTTTGTAAAGGTTAGAAGTAAATAATAGAGATTAATAGCAATAACAGTCCTGGTATCGTGTTGCAAACATAGGCCTTGAGTAAATCTGAAGGTTATCAAATAAATAGTAATGATAATCTTGTGTATTTTTACTCCTTTGGCTTTGAAAGCTGGTTTTAGAAGGGTTTCTAAGCAGGCTTTACTCAACAGATACAGGGAAGAGACTGGATTCTCCCTGAGGCCACAGGGATTACTTGGAGAGCGTGGGGCCAGCTGGAGGTGTTCCTTCAAAGGCTTTTCCTTCCTGTGCTGTGGAGATCCTTGGAGAAGTGGTGGGAGCAGAGGAGAAGGCTGGTGCTCCCTGTAATTCCCAGGAATGTCACCCGTGGTTGCTGCCTGGAGAGGTGCTGATGTGAGTTTGCAGCATGGTTTGGTAAAACCAGTGATGCCCATCAGGGACTAATCCTTGCTAAAAATATATCAATTTACTGCTGTGATTCTGTTTGGGGCAGGGAAGGGCTTTTAACACCAGCTGGGAAAAGGAAAGAGATGTCGCCTGAGTTACTGGAAAGGGCTCATATGTTATTTTTGGTGTTTCCAAGCAGGCACAGATCCTGCCACACAGATCCTGCTGCTCTCCCCCAGCAGTGGTGCCTTATTTATGGCTGTGGTTAGCCTCCAGTCCCAGCTGCAGCAACAGAGAATTAGCTCCAGAACCTCATCTAGAGGGATTTGTACAATTACTGTTGGTGTCTCACCCCAGAGAGAAAACAATATTGCAATGCTCTTTACAGGGAGCAAACAGGACTGATGTGGTTTTCCCTCCTCCCCATGATCCAGGCTGGCTCTTTGGGCCATCCTGCCTTTTCCAGGGGGTGAAGGCTCAGCCCTGGGGTCGAGTGTTTGCTCGGGGGGGGGGTGCTTTGCACGATTTCAGGAACCACGTGGAGAGCTTGGAGCTCATCCCAGGTGGTGCCAGCTACTGATGGAAGAGGGCAGGATGTTTTCTGGTCACTCAGCTTTTTGCAGCAGCTGAAAAATAGCTATTGACTGTTTCCCCAGGAGGGCAGGAAAATCCTCTGCATTAACCAGGTGAGCCCAGCCTTGCTGGAAAGGCACCTTCTGAACCTGTTTGGAAGCACCAGACTGCTGAGAGGAAGGGGTTTAGATTTTTAATTACACCTGGCACAGGCTCAGGGTGAAGTTTTGGGCTTTAAATAGAGGTTTTTTCGATGATAGTTTTAGTGCAGAGACACTGGATCAAGGTGGATTTGCTGACTGGTGCAATGTGACACAGCTCTGAAGGTTTTAACTCTTGTCACTGAGCACAAAGCACTTTCCTGGCCCTTCTTCCACCTGGAGCTGGTTTGTGTTAAAATTTTGGGGTGTGTGGAAAAAAAAAACAACCCTGGATATTCCCAGCACTGGGCACTGTGCCCAGCCCTTGTGGGGCTTCACAGGATCCCAGACTGGTTTGGGTTGAGAGGGACCTTAAAGCTTGTCTTGCTCCATCCCCTGCCATGGGCAGGGACACCTTCCACTATCCCAGTTGCTCCAAGCCTCTTCCAACCTGGCCTTGAACACTTCTAGGGGTGAGGGCAGCCACAGCTTCTCTGGGAATGCAGGGCTGGAGTGGAGGATCCATGAACCCATCCTTCTGGGACACTCACAGGTGCCCCATCCTTCATCTTCCCATAAAATGAGATGCTGCCTGCACTGGCACCTCCCAGCAAATCCCATCCCACCCTCCAGAGACACTCCCCTGCTGCCTTTTATCACTCCCTGGAGCTCAGTACATCTGGCAGCTTTTATTGCTCCTGCAAACGAGGTGAATTTGTGTCTGGACAAGGCGTTTCCTGGAGTTGCCTTGGAGCCATAAACCTCGGATTCCAAGCTGAGGATCGGAGAGGAGAGCAGAGGATGCCACTCCAGCAGTATCCAGGCTCCTTCTCATGGTCACTCAGCTGCCTTTGAAGGCAGTGGGGAAGTTCTGTGCCTCCGAATGCATCTCATTCCCTTGTACAGGATCCAGATGGCACAGGGCTCCCTGTCCTCGGGTAGGAAACAGCCGGCTCTGGGAATGCTCTGGATGGGAGTCCAGCACTGCTTGGCTGCTTTCCTTGGCTCCTTCACCCCTCACCTCTTTGGAGGCTGCAGTGGTCACCCCCCGGCCGGGCAGTGGGGTCCTGGCACCCAGAGCCACCCGTGCTGCTGGCACAGCTGAGGGGAGCAGGGCACGGGCAACACCCTCGTTCAGCTACAGCTCCTGCTTTCTGAGCAGGAATCAGGAGTTTGGAGAGACACTGGGAGCCTGAGGGGGGGGTTGGCAGGGCTCCATCAGAGCTGGGGTGTGGTCCCCAGGGTCCCCAGCCCCTGTTTTCCCAGCAGTACTTTCTGGCTGTTGGGACAACAACCCCACCAAGCCAATGTGCTGGGGTTGGGGTGCTCCCCGTGAGCTCCCCTCTCTCGAGCATCCCCCATGGCTGGTAAAGAGGCAAATCCAGAGGTTTTCAGTTCCAGGGGTGCTGGGGAGATCCTCCTCCAAGTCCTCGGGGTCCCTAAGGGTGACGTGGCCACCAGCACTTGGGACTGGTGGTCCCGTGCCACCAGCCCTGGGAACGGCAGCATTTTGCTGCCCTCTAGTGAGGTCTGGCAGCCGGGACCCTTTGGGGTCCCCACAGCACCCACACCTCCCTTTGGGGACCCCAGGGCATGTCACATCCCTGCGGGATGGTGACACTTGGTGGTGGGAGGCGTCCCTGGGTGACGGCTCCACATCCCACTGCAGGACGAGTCGCCAGCTCCAGACTAATTGACCCCAAAGCAGCTCTGTCGCCCCCTTCCCACTCCTGGTGGGACCCCACGTTGTCTCCCTGCCGTGCCCTGGGCTGCAGGGTGCTGTCACCAAGGTGGCACCCCCTGCCACCCCTTTCCTTTGGGACCTGCTCTTTGCTGAGCAGTGAGGAGACATTTACCCCGACTCTGCCCGGGCAGATGCTGCTGCGTGTAAATAATACAAATTAATTAAAAGGAAAATCAAATCTAGGCTTGTTCATAATTAGATAATCCACAAGCCCCTGGTATAATTAATTATGTTAATAGGGCCTCCTGCTCTGTGGAGGCGCAGCAGGTCCTGGTGTGGGGTTGGAAGGAGAGGGAATGTGGGATGAGTGGCTGGGAGTGCTGAGCTCTGCTCCCTGCAGCATGGATGTGGCTGGATCCCTGTCCCTGACACAGGGCATGGCTGTGCAGACCCAACCCTGACCCTGTGTGTCTGGGCATGCTCATCCCCATCCCAACAGGGCTCCACTGAAGGAGGTTTCCATCCCCAGCATATTTTGGCTCGTGGTCCCCAAAGCCCAGGCTCACCCTGGAGCCCCTCACTGCTGGTCCCTGTGCTCCACGCCAGCTCTCCTGTGAGTGGGAGACCCTCCAGCACATTCAACCCTCCTGCTCATCTCCATGGCTGGTGTTTGCAGCCAGCCCGGGGCCTCCCACAGAGCATTCCTGTCTTAGGGTCAAAGTATCCCTGCCTTGGGGTGTGGAGAATCCCTGTCCTGGGGTCAAGAGCTTCCCTGCCTTGGGATGCAGAGCATCCCTGCTTTGGGGTGTAGAGCATTCCCTCCAGGGTGCAGAGTGTCCCTGCCTTGGGGTACAGAACATCCCTGTCCTTTCTGAGATCCACAGCATCCTTGTCCTGGGGTGCAGAGCATCCATCCTGGAATGCAGAGCATCCTTGTCCTGAGATCCAGAGAATCCTGGTCCTGGGAGCCAGAGCATCCTTGTCCCAGGGTGCAGAGCCAGCCCAGGGCTCACAGCAGCAGGGCCATGAAGGGCAGGCTCAGGCCGTGGGCTGCAGGCAGAGCTGCCCGCTGTGGGAAGCTCTGTCCTGACAGGAGGATTTCCCTGGGAGGAGGATTTCCCCGGGAGGAGGATTTCCCTGGCAGCAGCTTCACTGCGGCAGAGGGCAGCAGCAGGCTTGGCACAGCCGTGCCCACTGCATGGAGCAGCCTGAGCCAGCACCCCACAGTGCAGAGGGGTCTGGGTGCTGTGCCAGCTGTGGGACATGGGGTGACCCCCCCCCCCGAGACGTGCCAGGATTTGTTTTTCCAAAGTGGTGCCCAGGGGGTTTGCGGCAAGTGAATAATTCAGCTCAGAGAAGGAAGTGCTCTGGGAGCTCCTGTGCAGCACAACAAGGGTTTGAGGTTCCCTCTGCTCCCCCTTGGGGTCTGATCCATCCCCTCCTGCCCGAGGAGAGCCGTGGGCACAGTGATGCCTGTGTGCAGGGGCCTGTCCGTGTGTCCAGGTGCCAGGATGGAATTTGGAGCCCGATGCCACAAGGATGAGTTTGTTGCATCCCCAGGGACCCTCCCAGCAAGGAGGGCCAAGGAAGCAAAGGGATGAGTGGCAGTGGCTGGCAGGTGGCACTGGGGGTGGCACCAGCACCTCCAATGTGCTCCCTTCCTGCCATGCCCTTTCCTTCCTCCTTTTTAAACCTTTCCCACTCCCCAGCTCCCCAGTATCCCCAGCTCTGGCAGTAGGGACAGGGAAGTCCAGGATGAGGCTTGGGGTCTTCCCTGCCAGCCCACCCCCCCTGCCATGCTCCTGGCACTCCGTGCCTGCCTGTGCCAGCCAGGAAAGGACCTGGCACAGTGTTTTCCTCCTGTTTGATGGTGGTTTACCCTCCAGGGACACACGAGGAAGCAAGGACAAGGACATGGACATCAGATATGCGCGGGCGGCAAGAGCTGAGCCGGGAACCTGTTCCCCTGGAGAGCAGCTGGGAAGGTCCTGTCCTTCCCAAGAAAGAAAACACACTGTGCTGTGGGGGTGTGGGTGTCTGTCACCATCCCTGTCACCTGGGCTGGGGCATGGCCGTGGCAGTTGTGACCTCCTCGCGGGAAGATCAAAGAGCTCTCCTGGAGATGGGATTCGCCAAGGCACTCCTGGTATGAGGCAAGGCTGGGGCTGCGGGAGGATGGAGCCTCTTCCTGGCAGATGAATGGAGGCTCCTTCCACGACTCCGGGTGTTAAATGGCTGCTGTCAGTCAGGATTAGGGCTGACACTTCCAGCCTGACAGGGGAGAAGATGTTGTCACGAAGCCTCGAAGGGCTCGGGGCGGGCAAGGAGTGAGTTTGTCTTCCCGGGGATGCAAATCCATCACCCCCTGGGAAGTGCCTGTTTGTTAATCACGGCCTGGCAGCAGGCACGGGGGCTGCTGGGGCAGGGATGGGCACACGCCGGGTGTGCACACACCGGTACAGGCACGTGGTACACGTGTACACACGTGTACAGGTGTGCACAGGCACGCACTGTGTGTGTACACACCTGAACAGCCGTGTCTGCCTTGTCCCTGCTTCCTCTGAGCTTCACACGATCCTCAGGTATTCCGAGAGCCAGGAGCAGAGAAAGCTCTGGGGGCACCTTAAATTAAAGGGTAATTGTTCCATCTTTTCCAGCTGCCTTTAAATAAAATAATCCAAATAACCCCCTGTGAGCCCGGCCTTTGCGCCAGCCTCCGGGAGATTTCAGCACGGGGACTTTATAGCCCCAAACTCCATAAAACGGAGCCAGAATTACCTCGTTCTCCTTGGAAACAATTACAGTTTTTATCTGTGGATATTAAAAGGGATGATTGTTCGGTGTGGTTAAATCTTTTCCTTTTTTATATAATTTCATCTTTATGGATCTGAGCGAGTGGGTGTGAGGCTGCTCTGCCGAACTTGCCGGACACTGACGAGACTCCCTGGATGGGGAGAAGGATCTGGGGGGAATTTGGGGATGCTTGGTTGTGATAAGGAGCTGGGAAGGTTTCCAGCTCCCCTTGTCAGTGGGAGAAAGGGCGAGGATGAAGTTTTAGGTGCAGGAAGGACCCTGGCGTGGCCACTTGGGCTGCATCCCGCTCCTGGTGCCCCGGCACCACTGCACTGCCACCACTCTAATCCCAGGTAATTGGATTTACAGGGAGTGCTGTATCCAATTACACAATCCTAATTAACGGCCCGAAGTTACAAGTGCGCTGTGTCTTGCTTTCAGCAATTATGATTAATTTTTCCAGGATACACACGCAGCCGTTGATTACAGGAACCACGGGCAGCGGGAGCTGAATGCTGATAATTGAGCTGTCAGTGAGGAAGAGGAGGAGGCACGTGGGGTGATGGCCACAGCCCCGGGAGCCCAGGGTCCTGCTGGCTCCTGCCTGGATGACAGCACCTTCCCACTGGTTCTGGGAGGAGATACAGGGATGTGGGGCATCACTGGTGTCCCCATGCAGGGGATGTGTTGCTGCTCTTTTCATGGACCCAGGGCTGATTCTCCCCCTTCTCTGCTCAGAGACCCCACCAGCAGCGCTGGGACCCCCAGCATAAGGAGGATGTGGAGATGTTCCAAGGGCTGGAGCCCCTCTGCTCCAGACACAGGCTGGGAGTGTTCACCTGGAGAAGAAAAGGCTCCAGGGAGACCCCCTTCTCCGTGCTGTTCCGTGCCTTATTGCTCTGTTTGCTGTTCCTTATTATTATGTTCCCAAGCATCTGCAAGTTCCTGGCTTGGGACATTAATCCAGCACAAGCCAGAGGCTTATCCAAATAGGGACTCTTCCTTGGTGAGTTTTAAACTAAACTTGATAAATCCTTCATAAAAGAAAAAGGGCTTTCATCTCCAAAGGGTCCGTGGAGGAGCCGATGAGGGATAAGTGCTCTGGTGCTGCACATCTTCATTTGCTCACGGATTCTTCCCGGGAGCCCCAGCTGCACATTTACTCTTGTTCCCACTGTATTTTTTCCTGCTGGTGGTGAGATTCCATCCTGGGGACTGGTCCCAAGGCTGTGCTCCTGGCTTTGGTGTCCCACATGAGCCAGGATTTGGTGCTGGGGCTGGCAGGACCTTGGGGACCCACTGATGGGCAGAGGGGACCTTTCCTCCACCTGCACCCAGGGAGACCCTTCAGTTCCCTTTTCCTGGTGGCTCTTTGCCTCCTTCCAGCGTGGCAAGCAGGGACATCTGCCCACATCCCTGCCAGCTGCCCCTCCTGCCCAGCCATCCCTCTCCACTTTGGCTGCTCGGATGCGGGAGTGGCAGGATGGGCTGGCGGGTCTGGACACAGTGACAGGGACATCTCTTGGCTGCTGTGATGACCAAGGACAGGGGGCTCCAACTGCCCTTTGCTGCCCTGTGGCTGCATCCCCCCAGCGCTCAGCTCCTCCCAGGCAGGGGAAGCTCCTCCAAACGGAGCATTCACAGCCACATCTCCGGCCCCTCCATCTTTTGTGCCCAGCCCTTTCTCCCTTCCTCTCCCTCTCCTCCCTCCAAGCCCCCCCAGCTCCTCGGATGCTCACGCAGGGCTTTGATCTCTGGAAAGCCCCTTCCTCACTCCGAACCCTCTGCAGTGCTTGGCGCAGACTTATTAAAATAGATGAGGCTCCCTTTGATCGCCGCGGTGCTCCCAGGACCTTTCCCACCGCCAGGCTTCAAGCGCAGCCGCTGCCTTTCATCCCGCGCCGGAGAGGAGCTCTCCAGCCTGGAGACCCGGAGCTGTGGGGCTGGCTCCTCCCTTTTCAGGGAAAGGCTGGGGGATCCCGGCCCGTGGGGAGCCCACGTGGGTGGCACAGGGCCCTGGTGCATCCCCAGCCCCCGCCAGGGAGGGATTTCGGAGCGCCCGGCAAGGACACGGGCTCGTGGAGATGTGGGAACGCTGGGGAAAACAGAAAGGAAAGGAGAAGGTGAAGATAAAAACAATCCTGGAGAAAAGAGAAAGGGTTGGAAAGCAAAGGAGAAGGCAGCAAGGGTAGCTGCCCCCCTGGGCAAAACTGGAGGTTCTTAGACCTTTGGAGCGACGTGTCTGAATTTGATAAAATAGGAATAATTAATCCTCTCCCTCCTCTACATGGATTGGGCTCTCTGAGCTCTCCCTGCTCTGTGTGGTGCTGTGAGTGCTGAGCACCTGCTGGGCTCAGAACTGGGGAGGTGAGGGTGCAGGGATTCTGGGCCGTGGGACACAGGGATGGAGGCTGCAAGGATCTGGGGATACAGGAATGCAGGGAGTGGGATACAGGGTGTGGAGATATTCCGGGGGGGGATCCTCCAAGGGAAGTCTCTCTGCTTGGGACCTGCCTTCCCCCACGTGCTAAAGGGGGACATGAAGGTGACACCCAGGACAGCCTGCAGGGCCACGGGGCACTCAGGGGGACACCGAGGGCCAGACGTGGCTCCTGCCCCTTCCCACTCCAGCTCATCCAGTTCCATCCCCACAGGAGCCAGCCTGGTCTGCAGGGAGCTGGAGAGCCAGCGTTCCCTGAGCAAATATTTGCCTAGACTGCTAAAATGAGGCGAGTCCTGCTAATTATAACTAATTAACTGCCGGGCAGGCAGCCTTTGCCCTACGTGCCATGGCCCTGCCACTGGCACGGTCACAGCTGCTGCCGTCCCGGTGGGGACTGTCCCCAAAAGCTGGTGCTCTACACGTGGCCTGTGCCCTCTTGGGTGAACAGCAATGCTGGGGATGGCACTGTGCCACCGAGGGTCACACCGTGCCACCAAAAGCAACACCATGCCACCGAGGATGACACTGTACTAGCGACAGTCACGCCGTGCCACCGAGGATGGCACCGTGCCACCGAGGATCACGCCACGCCAGCCAGGATGACACCGTGCCACCAGGGATTGCACTCTGCCACCCAGGACCACACCAGGCCTCCGAGGATGTTGGCGTGGCCTCTCCATCCCGCCACAGTCCCTGTGTCCCACCGCGATCCCGGTTGGCAGAGCCTGCGCTGAGCCCTTAATAAGACGTGATTCACACACTGTGCTTAATTAGCAATTCAGTTAACGGTTTGTAATTCAGGCACGACCCTGATTGCATCCGAATGCTACTTTATTTCTTCTCTGCCGCTTGCATTCTGAGCACTAATTATGCCTCTTTGGATGCTAATTGCTTCCCAGCCCTCTGCCGCTGTCTTTCCTGAGCAACATTTATTTTTCATGCGTCCATGTGTTTAAACTAAGAAAAGCCGGGAGGGAGGTGGGAGGAGGGAGCTGCATCGGTCCAAGGCTTCGCCAAGATCAAACATGCCAGGAAGGTGAGCTGGGACGTGCGAGTGCTGCGGGCGGGGAGGAGTGAGCGTGGGAAAGCGCCAGGCTGCCTTCTCCTCCTCTTCCTCTTCCTCCAGCTCCGGCATCAACCCCCTCCGTGCCCTCCAAGGGCTCATCTCCCTTCTCCGTGGGGCGGCTGAGATGCGATCCCGGCGCTGCTTTGTCACCAAGGCCGGGTGCTGCTGCTCCCTGCGGGTTCTTGGTCGCTTTGGGACGTGCCGGCGCGGATGGAAAGCA
>VXBA01004915.1:43008-54833 GCA_013399895.1 Serilophus lunatus
AATGGCATCGCGGGGCCGTGAGCTGTGGAGGAGACGACTCGTGGTGCATGAGAGGTGTCAGAGCCAGAGCTGGCAGTGTCGCTGTCCCCTGCACTCCCACCGCGTCAGGCTGGCCCTGCCCTGCTCCGTGCCTCAGTTTCCCCAGCCCTGAGCAGAGCACGGCCACGCACAGGGCACATTCCGGTGGCAGGGCCAGCTGGTGCTCTGGGATGTTTCAGGGACATGCTGGGGGGGGGGGNCGGGGAGGAGTGAGCGTGGGAAAGCGCCAGGCTGCCTTCTCCTCCTCTTCCTCTTCCTCCAGCTCCGGCATCAACCCCCTCCGTGCCCTCCAAGGGCTCATCTCCCTTCTCCGTGGGGCGGCTGAGATGCGATCCCGGCGCTGCTTTGTCACCAAGGCCGGGTGCTGCTGCTCCCTGCGGGTTCTTGGTCGCTTTGGGACGTGCCGGCGCGGATGGAAAGCAGCCGTGGGGAAGCGTTCAGGCTGGGATAGGGATCCCCGGGGTCACGGGTGGAGCTGGGACGGGGGGTTTGGGGGCTCTCATGGGGGCTGGGCTGGTGGCAGATGTGATCACGGGGCACACAGAGCACAAGGTGTGTTCTGCGTGTCCATCCCGTGCAGCCCCGGTGCAGGAATCTGGCACGGAGCCGAGTGGCGGAACCAGGGCACTGGGAGTCGGCTTTTATAGCCCTCAGTAATGACTGTATCATTAACAGGGATTTAATTAGCTCAGCCACTCTCGGTAATGGCATCGCGGGGCCGTGAGCTGTGGAGGAGACGACTCGTGGTGCATGAGAGGTGTCAGAGCCAGAGCTGGCAGTGTCGCTGTCCCCTGCACTCCCACCGCGTCAGGCTGGCCCTGCCCTGCTCCGTGCCTCAGTTTCCCCAGCCCTGAGCAGAGCACGGCCACGCACAGGGCACATTCCGGTGGCAGGGCCAGCTGGTGCTCTGGGATGTTTCAGGGACATGCTGGGGGGGGGGGGGGGGGGGTGGGTTTTGCAANGGGGGGGCTGAGAACTTTGGACATGCACGATGGTGGCACCGACTGGCCAAGGTCACACCATGAGGGGAGATTCTGGTGTCTGCGACCCCCTCCTGCCAGTCCCTGGGTGCCCCCAGCGCCACGCGGGGGAGGGAAGATGAAGGGATGTTTCCTCACCTCTCTCAGCACTGTCTGCTCCTGCCGTGGCACAGGAGGGTGAGGGTCTCCAGTGCTGGAGGAGCTGATTCCCGGGGCCAAACCTGTTGGCATTAGCATTTTTCCTGGTGTTTCATGAATAGTTAATGGGAGGGTCCCGCAGTACCACGGAAAGCAGCCATGAATATTCATCTGCTTGAGGAGATGAGGACAGAGATGGGCTGAGTGGCAGCTGTCAATCTCCCAGCCCTCGGCATCCCTGCGGGAAGGATGTGCCTGGCACGGGGCCGGGGTCCTGGGGGTCCCGCTGAGCCCCGACAGCACCAGCCCGATGGCTGCGGGGTGCGGAGGGTTGGCACCAACACTCGTACACCGGGATTTGGGCTGGTTTGGGATTCGGGGCCCGGCACCCAGCTCTGAGTGCAGGGGGAGAGAGATTCCCATCTGTGCTGGAGAGGCTGGACAGAGCTGCAGCTGGCAGAGGGTTAAATCGTGGCTGGGACGGGAGATGGGAGACGCTGCCTCCTGATTAGTGTCTGCATTGCGGGACATTAATGCAAAGTGTTATTAAGCCGTTGTTTCCCAGGGCTGGCGTGTGCTGGGATGCCGGATGCTCCTGACAAAACACCTTCCCAGCTTCTCCAGGACCGACTCCGGGCTCATCCCGCCGTGGTTTGGAGCCGGGCTGTGGCAGAGCTGCCTGCAACCTGCGAGCCTCACGCCAGGATCTATTGACGCAATTGTGTTTATTTATTTAAAATATTTGGCAGCGGGTGAGGGAGCAGAAGAATGTGAAATCCTATTTGCATTGGATTCCTGCAGAATGGCCCCGCCACCCTGGCAGCCACTCGCCAATTAAATATCCATCAGTAACAAGGAAAACAAACTCACGGATCCCTAACGCTCCATATTAAAAGTTAATAATAGAGCCGGCACCTGCAGCAGGAGAGGGGAATTAAGAGCAGCACTTGGAGTAACACGGTACCCGGAGGAGGGAGCAATTAACAACCATAAAAAGATGAAGAGGAACAATTAGGACGGGGCTGAGCACTGGCACGTGCACACGGGTCTGGCACCGGTGACGAGGACGTGCTGGCAGAGCTGTGCCCGAGGAGGTGCCACATCCTGGGATCACAGAATCCTGGAGTGGTTTTAGGTTGGGAGGGACTTTGAGGAACATCTTGTTCTGCCTCCCTGCCCTGGGCAGGGACACCTCCCACTATCCCAGGTTGCTCCAGCCTTGGACACTTCCAGGGATGGGGCAGCCACAGCTTCTCTGGGCACCCTGTGCCCTCGCAGGGAGGAATTTCTTCCCCAAATCCCATCTGCCCCTTCCCTCTGGCAATGTGAAGCCATTCCCCCTTGTCCTCTCACTCCAGGGCCTTAGAAATAGTTTCTCTCTTTCTTGCAGGCTTCTTCAGGTCCTGGAAGGCCACAATTAGGTCACCCCAAAGCTTCTCTTCTCCAGGCTGAACCATCCCACTTCCCTCAGCTTTTTCTCCCAGCAGAGCTGCTCCAGCCCTCTGATCATCCTGGTGCCTCCCTCTGGACTCACTCCAACAGCTCCATGTCCTTCCTGTGCCAGGGACCCCCGAGCTGGACACATCACCCCAGGTGGGGTCCCCTACCATGCTGGCAATTTCTGGGATGCTTTACTGGCTCCCCAGCAAAGATCTTCAGGGCTTGGGGTAACTCCTGCCCCTTCCCAGCCCATCCTTCCCCTTGGCTGGGAAGCAAAGCCCCTCCCTGAGGTTCTCCCAACCCCAACACACTCGGGGGTGACACCAGCAGCTCCAGCTCATCACCTCCACTCCCTCCTTGCCTGTATCGATCCCATATATTAAGCTATTAAATTGTTTTGCTGTTTCAGAGCTGGGTCAATAAACACTGAAGCTGTTGCAGAAACGACCTTTCCTGTGGGCGGCTCCTGGGCACAAAACCTGCAGCGCATTGACTGGCGTGGGGCTGCTCCTGTGCCCCTCCTGCCTTTGGGATGGTTTTCCCTGGAAAAACAGGGAGCTGAGGCTGCTTTTGCAGCACCAGGTTGGCTCGTGGCTGTTGCTGGAGTGGTGGGAGGAGGTGGATGCTCCCGGGGTAGGGTCGGGGATGTTGCTCTGGCTCTGTGAGCCAGGAGATGGTGGTGGCACCTGGGAGGTGACACTCCCTGGATTTTCTGTGCCTGGAAAAAAAAAAATCCCCAAATCTGGGAGAATGAAAAGAGGGTTATTTTGCTGCTTTAATTTTAAAACAGGGGCAAGAGGAGGAGGAAGAGGAGGAGGAGCAGGGGGAGCTTGGCCTCGTGTTTGCACCAGGGCCCAATTTCACAGCATCTTGTCCCATTTTGGGGTCTGGACCCACTGCACATCCCAGTCATGGGATGGGATCAGCCTGTCTGCACCATCAGGGAAACTGAGGCACAGCACCTTGTCCCATTTTGGGGGTAACATTGGGGTTTTAAGGGGTCTGCTGTGGGTTTGGGAAGCGCTCCCAGGGAATCAAACCCACACTGCAGCCCATCCCCATCAAACAGGGGGGTGTTTGCTGGGAAGGTTGTAAACCTGTCCTAAATTCAGGGTGTGAGAGGAGATCTGAGAGATCCTGGGGACACCAGGCTGAGCAGGGGTTTGATTTCCCAGGAGTTATTTTGAAATGTGGTATTCCTTTTTTTTTTTTCCTCTTTAAATTGGTTATATCACAGTCCAAAAGGGAGACCTGATATCTCTGAATATGCAGCAGAAGCATTCCTTGCAGGCTTTAAACAGAAAGTAAAATGTTTTAACTATTACAATAGAATATTATTAGAAGGGCACTGGCAGGACAGAGACTCGCTGCTGGCATAGCAATGAAAGCAGAATAAAATCCAACCCTGAAAGCTCAAAGCCAAACGGTCGCTTCCAAGCCCTGACTTTTTCCATTAGATATATTTTTGGAAAGCAAAAAAAAAAAATAAATTCCATTTTGGAGCGTTTTTTGATCTGACAGATTACTGAACCCCCTGATTTTGGATGAGAAAAGTGAGTATCTGGGGGATGCTGGTTAAAATAAGCCCTGGTTGCTCCAGCCCACCCGTGTCTCCATCACAGACCCTGCCAGGCTGGGGGGGAAAATCATCTTATTAATAAACTTAATGAGATGAGTAACACTGGTCGCTAATAAAATGGGAGCAATTCTCCCATATTTCACTGCTGGAATCAGAATTACTGTGTCTCACCACCACTTACAACCCCTGTAAAGCTTTATATCTCCAAAACGCTGTAATGTCATTAGCAACTAATTGATTTTTTGCAACATCTTGGCGAGATAGTGAAGCAGGATCCTCGTTTTGCAGCGAGACAAATTGACTGACCACACAGAGCTGAGCTGCTGCCCGGCTTTCCCAGCAGCCCACGGCACGCTGGGGACCCTTCCTTGGCTCCCACATCGGAATATTTTGAATATTTTCCCCATTTTTCTTGGATTTCACCATCATGGCTCTGCTGCTTGCGGGGAGGTGGTCCAGGAGGGGTGGGAGTGAGGTTGGTTTTTGGTCTCTGGTGCTGGGAAGGGGAATCAGGGCTTTGTATGGAGCACCCAGATCTCCAGCCTGTGATGTCCCACACTCTCCATGCACAAAATCCAGAGCCATGGTTGGGATATCCCAGCTCCTGCCGCCCCCCAGCACAAGCCCAGCCCTTGGGAATTCCAGCACTCTCCTCTCCTCCTGTAACTGGGATTTATGCCAGTGAAACAGGAAGCCGGAGGGAGAGATAAATTAGAATTATTTTTAATAAAATGGGGATCATTTTTAATCACGTTTAAGTTATTTTTCTTGAGCCACCTCGCGCGGTGCAGATTTCCCTGAAAAATGGGGAACTTTCATCTCTTACTGCTTGGAAATTAATTCCTCCCTGACAGCCGTGGTGCTTAATGTAGATAATAACTATTAGTTCTACCCCAGACAGCACATTCCGTCCTGCAGGGCCGGGGCTTTCATTTTTCTCCCTGGATTAGACTAAGTCCTTCGACAGGCAGAGAAGCCCTTGAGAGAGGAGGGGGTTTGGGGGACACACGTGTTGTTAAAACATATGGATGCTCCTGAGCCACATCCATCCCTCTTCCCATCCCTGTGCCAGGCTGGCAGCCCAGGGAGGGTTTATTTTGTGTGGTTTGGGTAGAGAAAACGGGGGATTTGGGGTTGGTCTGAAGGTGGATTCATGGATTGCACCAGCTCTCTGCAGCTCTGTGTGACCAGGGCATTGCCACTTCCCTGGAATGTGCTGCTGCCATGGGCATCGTTCATCAGCAGAACGATGGAGGGACAGGCTCCACATCCTGTTAAAAAGGGGATGGATAGGAAGGGAGTAGAGCTGGGAAGCTGGATGCTTCCTTGGCAGCAGCTCCAGGGATTTGCAGAGGGAATGGGGGACAGGACAGGGGCTGGAAGGATGCTGCTCATGGGAGCATCCTTAGGGATTTGGTGGGTGATCTCAGCACTGAGGAGTTTGGCGTCTGCCCTCGGAAAACCTCAGTGACATCGGAGAGAATGGGAATAGAAAATACCCTCGTGGAGGGGAGGCTGGAGAGGCACCTGGTGGGAGGGCACAGAAGGGCTTGCAGGGCACCCCTGGTGCTTTTGCATCCTTGTGGCATTGCAGGAACGTGGGACCAGCTGGCAAAGAGCCTCTTTCCCCCAACACCTGCTCTCCCTGGTGCCCCAGGAGGTGCCCAGGGGACTCCGGGGCCGGTGCCCAGCAGGGTCAGGGCCCCTGGGGGTGGTTGAGCCTGGCAGCCCCAACATCACCTGATGCCTCCATCCCCGATGGTCAGGCCCTTCCCGGGAGCGTGGAGCCACACTTTTCCTCCCTGGAGTCACTAATCCCCTCGCATCGCTCAACTCGGGCACAGATAATCTCCCTCCATCCGCCCGGGGGCTGCAGCAAGAGCTGCTCAAAAGCAGCTCAAAGAAGCCGGCAGTCATTTCGGAGCAGCAATAAGGGTTTTTCTGCTGCTCTCCCCGCGCGGTGCCGTCCTTCCCTCGCATCCCTGCATCCCCACATCCCCGAATCTGTGCATTCCCAAATCCCCGAATCCTTGCTTCCCCCTCCTCGCCCTCAGGCTGTTCTGCAAAGCCCTTTTTCAACCATGTGGTTCCTCACGCAGGGCTGTGAGATGAGGGGATGCAAAGCCCCTGTGCTCCCTGCTGGAGCCCGGAGAGCCCCTGTGGAAGTGATTTTATTCCCATCATCCCTGCAAGCACCTTCCTGGGTCTCTGCTGAGAGCAGAGGCACTCGGTGCAGGACAAAGAGCAAAGCCAAGGTCCCGGGACTCGTGGTCACTCCTCAGCCTCCTCCTGCTCCAAGGGCTTGGAATCACCTGTGCCAGGGTCCAGCAGCACCCACCTTTTCCCTGCTCAGGGTGTGGGTGCTCCAGCTGATCAGGGGGGCCAGGATTGCCCTTCTGGTGCCAGCTCACAGTGGGTTTTGGGGTGCAGAGACCCATCACCGATGCTC
This sequence comes from Serilophus lunatus, assembly GCA_013399895.1. NCBI lineage: Eukaryota > Metazoa > Chordata > Aves > Passeriformes > Eurylaimidae > Serilophus > Serilophus lunatus. Next base: position 49,634 of record VXBA01004915.1, read on the forward strand.
TGCATCCCAGCAGTTCCCTTGTGGAAGCAGCCCGCTGGTTTTCCTGGCTCTGCCAGCCCCCGCACCCGTTACAGTGGCAGCAATTACCACTCTGTGCTGACATCCAGATCACAGGGGCTTTGATCCGGAGTGTTTTCCTTTTTGCTGCCATTTCACATTCATTAGCTGCACCATTTACTTACTAAAAAACTTTGAAAAACACACCAAAAGCCCTGGTTTTTGTTAAAAGGCTGGCTTCCCTGAAGGGACGGGTGGTGATACCTTCCTGTCCCCCCTGAGACAGGGGGCAGAGGGGCTGCAAACAGCTCTGGGCTCGTGGCAGAACGGGGCCATGGATCCCTGGAATCTCCAGGCTGTGGGATGCTCTCCCAGCTCCCTTAATTAAGGACCGAAAGGAAGATGTGAGGACTCAGCCACTGGAGCCATCAGCCCCTAAATAACCCCCAGCAGAACCGAGCAGCCCCCGTGGGTGCCCGGGGTGGGGGCTCACCCCACTCCTCACCCTCGTGATCTTCCCCCCCCTCCCCCTGCCCGCCACCGCCGCTGGAAAAGGTTCTTTTAATCAGGGGTAATTTTATGCATCATTAATATCAGGCCTGATTATAAGGAATGAAAGTTCAGCCGAGGGAAAGATGAGAGGAGGAGGTGGCCGCCCTTTCAGCCCTCGCTGCAGTTGGGGAGGGGGCACAGGGGGTCTTGGGGGGGGTCCCAGGTTGCTGAGGTGCTTTGTGCTCAGCACCTCGACACCCCTCCTGTCCCCTGTGTCTGGCCAAGGGGCAGGAGCTCCATCCTTTGGGAACCCCTTGGCTGTGGGGGCGTTCACCAGGAGATTGAGGACAAAGCAGCTCTCCTGATGCCAGGGCAGGGGAGAGGAGGAGGATTTTGGGGAGCCCCGTACAGCCCTGAGCAGCACAGACAGCAGAGATTATTCTCTTCCTTCGTTAATACTATTTTATGCATTAACGTGCTTTGGAGCCTTTCCTGCATCAAAGGAATCCGATCAAACATGCCCTGAAATCCCTGCCTCCCTGGGGTGTGTGGTGGAGCCAGCAGTGCCCATCCTGGGACTTCCCCTGTCCCCCACTGGCTTTTCCACGGGTGCTGGGCAGCATTTGGGGCTGGACCCTGTGCTGGGGCTCAGTGAGACCCCCAGGACTGGCCTGGCAGTGGGGGCTGCAGTGGAGTGGGGGTTTTACCCCAATTTCACGTGGCTGTTCCACTCCCTGTGAGCAAGTACCAGTGATTCCTCAGAGGATTCCTTCCTCCTCTTCCTCTTCCTGACCTTCTCCCGGTTGTTTTCCCTTCGAGTGTAGGTGCAGCCGTAAATTAGAGCCTCCATGAGGAAAACAACATCTGTTTACCCTCCTCGGATGTGCAGCTTGGAAGGGGGGGGAGAAAAAGGTGTCCAAACGGGTTACTTTTTTATTTATCCCAAGGTGTCCAAACGGGTTACTTTTTTATTTATCCCCTGGACAAATTTATTCTCAGCTCCTCTGGAGGAGGCTTTCCATCTCCATCCCCTATGTTCACTCCAGGAGATAGAGATGGAGAGGGGCAATTTTCATTATCTGAGACGTTGAAGGCAAAAAAATACCAACCTCAGTTTTATTCCTTGGAAAGCTCAGGATATAAAACCTAAATGCCAGAAGCACCTTTCCTGATGGGGTGTGAATTTATGAGGATTCACCCCAATAAAACTTGACGTGAGAAGCTGCTGAGAGATGCCTGAATCCCATGGGTATGGATCATGGTGGAGGGCTGGTGGGGCTGGGGAGAGGAAAGGTTCCTGCTGCCGGGATCTCCCAGCGGAGATCACACATCCCAGAGAAACTGCAAATCCCCCGGCGGGGAAGTGCTGATGAGCATGAAATAAATGATGGTTAATCGGATCAAAACATCTCAGTGGCTTTGTTTCTCCTCTGCCAGGGTGGGAGCTGGAGCAGCTCCCGTCCCCAGCTGCCAGGGGTGGCACAGGGGTGGCACAAGGGAGGGTGCCCGTTGTCACCAGGATGTGCCACGGCCGTGTTCCTGCCCGGTGTCAGCGCCACCCGCTGCACAAGCTGCTCTGAAATGTCACGTTAGCCATCACTAAGAGGTGCAATTAAAAACCATATTTCCCCCCCCTCCCCATCCCCTTCCCTCGTCCTTTCCCAAGGATCGAACACCACTGCACTTTAACTGCCAGCTCCCAACTTTGAGTAAAATATAAAAAGCCTAAAGTTCCCCTCTAATATTAACTGTAATGAGATAAACTTAATTGAACAATTTTACGATGTCATACTCATTTCCCTTTTTAATTAGGTCCTTCTTCCAGAACAACATGAATCCACATGACTGTGAACTTCCATGAGCGGTTCGTTACCGAGAGCACTGAGAGCTGGAATTAGCAGAAGGGTTTGGAGATGCTGAAGTAGCTCCTGTTCGAGGCTTTGAAGAAGGGAGTGATGCCGTGGGGGGTAAAATTCCAGCGATCCTGGTGCTTAGAGGGTGACACTGAACTCAGTGACACTGAGCTGCGGGGTGCTCTCCCATCGCCATCTCTGCTGTCTCCCAATCAGGAATTAATTGCACTTAGCAACATAAACAACGTAATAAAATATAAATAAAATTAAAATAAAGAGGATGAAAGATGAGCTACGGCTTTTGAGCGGGCTGTGAGGCATTGGGAACTCATGGCACTGGGGATGGAGGGTCTGACAGCCCTGGGAGAGGACCCCAGGTGAGAGGGGGGGCTGTGACCAGCCCGTCCCTGGCATCGTGAGGGTTGGGATGTCTGGAGCATCCCTTCAGTGTGTGGTCCTGCACCCGTACTGGGAGCTACCGTGTCACTGGGACCCACTCAGGCACAGCCACCCTATTAGTGACCATATCAAAGATGGTATTGGACAAGCCCCGTCTCCTCCCTGCTGCAAAAATCCAGGAATTCATCTTTTCCACGCCCAATTCCTTTTCCAAAGGGTTGACTAAAAGGGGAGGAGAGGGGGGCTGGCGATGGGGGAAGAGGGGTCACCGCTCGGATGCTCCCCATGCGATCTGGCTGGGATGGGAGCCTCGCCGAGCCCCCGCAGACCTGAAACTGGGGCACTGCCCGGGTTTGTTGTGCCCATTTGTGCCCATTTGCGCCTCGGTTGTTCTGCTCCCTCCGGGCTCCGAGCAGGTATTTTGCAGGGGGAGAGCACTTAGTGCATTAGCAGCGGCTGCTCGGCGCACGCGGCCGGGCTGTAATTAATCATTTATACAGCTCTGGGACCCCTGGCAGCGTTGGGAGGGAGTAATTACACCTCTCCCGCTCCTCTTCCTCGCCGCCGCGGCCCCGCTCCCCCAGCCGGCGAGCGGGGAAGTTTTGACAAGGTGATCAATGAGGGCTGCGGAGGGGGATGCACCGAGGGGAGAGGTAATTAGAGCAGAAAAAGGGGCCTGGAGGAGGCAGCCCTACCTAATGGAGCAGCCGGGCGGCAGGTTGTGGGGAAAAAAAAAAAAAAGGGAATAAAAGCAGGAACGTGGCTGCTGACCCCTGGCTGAGTGCACGTGGTCCCACTGAGAGGGGAGGCTGGGACCAGTTTGGCTTCGGGGCGATCCAGTAACACCAGTGCCGCATCAGCTGCTGGCCCCGAAGATGCTCCAAGTTGCCCCGTGGATGCAGTTTGCCTTCCCACAGCTTCGCTGCAGCTGGGGAGAAGGGGAAACTAGCCAAAAAAAAAGCACCAGTTTGGATTAAATTTTCTTCCCCAGCTGCGTGGGGACTCCCAGGATGGGCCTGGAGGGGAGCACACACTCCAGGGGTTTTGGGGACCGAGGGACAGGAGCCACACAGGTGACCAGGACCACATGGACAAGGTTTGAAGTTGCTTTTCAGCCCCAGCCCCAAAACATCATTAGACCAAATCCCGTGGAAGGAAAAAACCCCTTGGTCCTTAAAAATGCAAATAACATGGGATGCTGAATGTCCTTGTTTGTCTGTAATTGCAAAATTCTTAGACTCAATCAGCCAAAGATAAACTGTGTTATTTAGGAGCAATTTGAAAGCAGACAGATTGAAAACAATGGGCCGGATTCGGCTCTCGGCAGCTCAGGAATGAAGCCAGAATCTCTGCAGGATCAGCTGGGCCCTGTAGGATTTCTACCCCTTGGATGCAGAGTGGAGAGGAGCCTGGAATGCCTTCCAGAGGCAAAGCCTGTGGGATGCCCCTGCCTGCACACACCCGCCTCCCTCCAGGGAGTCTTTCCACAGGATATCCTGAGCTGCAAAGGACCCACAAGGATTGAGTCCTGCCCAGACACCTCACCCCGTCCCTGAGAGCGTTGTCCAAACATTTCTTGAGCTGTGTCAGGTTTGGGGCCGTGACCAACCCCTGGGGAGCTTGTTCCAGTGAATGTCTCCCTACAGAATTCCTGTGCATCTCCACATTTCTTGCAATTGCAGCTTTGAAACACCCAAATTGCCACAAAAATCTTCCTGGCTCGCTGATGGGGACACAGCCTGGACCAGCCCATCCTGCTCCTGCATCCCTGGTGTTCATTTAACATTTAGGGAAGAGGAGGCAGAGGGACTCACAAGCTCCATCAGGGGAAGGGCCAGCAGCTGGTGACTTCTAAAAGACAATTTTCTTGGCTTCTGTGCTGCAAATAAATCACTTTGGGGACTGTCCCCAACTGTCTCTGCTCGGGTGAGCTCTGCACCAGCCGCCACATCAAAGTCCCCGGGAGGGAAGTGCCCTGGCTGCCGCTGGCACCACGTCCTGGTGCTGTCAGAGGGTGACAGCTCGGGATGGCAGCAGCTCCTCCTGCCTATAAATACACCTATTCTTCGCTCCACTCACTGGGAAATGAAAGTTTTGACTGGCTCAGCCCTGACTGCATTGCAATAACTCAGAGCAGGGCAGAGCCTTCCCTGGGTGCTCAAATCCAGCTGGAGATTCTGTGCCCCGTGCTGTGCAAACCACCCTGCTGCTGAACAGGGGGATAATGGACCCTCACCTTTCCTGGGTGCTTGCCTTTCCCTGGATGTTTTCTCTTCCCTGGGTGCTCTCCCTTCCCTGGGTGCCCTCTTTTCTCTGGGTTCTCATCTTCCCTGGCTACTCTCCCTTCCCTGGGTGGTCCCCCTTCTATAAATGCCCCATAAATCCCAGCAATTCCAGCCTCAAGCCTTTGCTCAGCTCTGGGACAGCTCTGCCCGGTGCTCTCAGGGGCTCTCCCAGGA
>VXBA01004915.1:54873-89752 GCA_013399895.1 Serilophus lunatus
GTTATTTAGGAGCAATTTGAAAGCAGACAGATTGAAAACAATGGGCCGGATTCGGCTCTCGGCAGCTCAGGAATGAAGCCAGAATCTCTGCAGGATCAGCTGGGCCCTGTAGGATTTCTACCCCTTGGATGCAGAGTGGAGAGGAGCCTGGAATGCCTTCCAGAGGCAAAGCCTGTGGGATGCCCCTGCCTGCACACACCCGCCTCCCTCCAGGGAGTCTTTCCACAGGATATCCTGAGCTGCAAAGGACCCACAAGGATTGAGTCCTGCCCAGACACCTCACCCCGTCCCTGAGAGCGTTGTCCAAACATTTCTTGAGCTGTGTCAGGTTTGGGGCCGTGACCAACCCCTGGGGAGCTTGTTCCAGTGAATGTCTCCCTACAGAATTCCTGTGCATCTCCACATTTCTTGCAATTGCAGCTTTGAAACACCCAAATTGCCACAAAAATCTTCCTGGCTCGCTGATGGGGACACAGCCTGGACCAGCCCATCCTGCTCCTGCATCCCTGGTGTTCATTTAACATTTAGGGAAGAGGAGGCAGAGGGACTCACAAGCTCCATCAGGGGAAGGGCCAGCAGCTGGTGACTTCTAAAAGACAATTTTCTTGGCTTCTGTGCTGCAAATAAATCACTTTGGGGACTGTCCCCAACTGTCTCTGCTCGGGTGAGCTCTGCACCAGCCGCCACATCAAAGTCCCCGGGAGGGAAGTGCCCTGGCTGCCGCTGGCACCACGTCCTGGTGCTGTCAGAGGGTGACAGCTCGGGATGGCAGCAGCTCCTCCTGCCTATAAATACACCTATTCTTCGCTCCACTCACTGGGAAATGAAAGTTTTGACTGGCTCAGCCCTGACTGCATTGCAATAACTCAGAGCAGGGCAGAGCCTTCCCTGGGTGCTCAAATCCAGCTGGAGATTCTGTGCCCCGTGCTGTGCAAACCACCCTGCTGCTGAACAGGGGGATAATGGACCCTCACCTTTCCTGGGTGCTTGCCTTTCCCTGGATGTTTTCTCTTCCCTGGGTGCTCTCCCTTCCCTGGGTGCCCTCTTTTCTCTGGGTTCTCATCTTCCCTGGCTACTCTCCCTTCCCTGGGTGGTCCCCCTTCTATAAATGCCCCATAAATCCCAGCAATTCCAGCCTCAAGCCTTTGCTCAGCTCTGGGACAGCTCTGCCCGGTGCTCTCAGGGGCTCTCCCAGGAGCAGAGGGACTGGGAGGGCAGAGGAGCAGGAGGGACCACACAGTAATTCAGAACATACAGGTAATTATTTTGAAACTATTCCATTTCCCTTTCTGTGGAGACCTACAAGGATGTAAACACAATTCCCTTTAAACACAGGCTTCATAGCCATCCATCACCTCATCCAGACTTTATTATGCTCCACTTTATATGTTATAAATTACATTTTAATGATAAATTACGCACTCCTAATGCAAACTGCAGCCTCCCGGTGCCAGCAAAAACAATAATAGATTTGTACAAAGTGAAAATGGGAAAATGCATATTTATGAGATTGGACAGTTTTGGGGGGAAAAAGGCAATTGTGCTCTGAAATATTTGTATTTATGAATTACTTCCTATTTTTAAAAGGCCTCTGTGTTTTTTGTGCTCAAAATGCAAAGTCATCCCAGGCGAAGGAGGGTGGGAAGCACTTGCTGCTGCTCCTGTGCTGGGTGTTGGGACCCAAACTGGGCTGGAATGGTCCTTAATGGGCTTTAATGGGATGAGAAAATCCCAGAGGATGCTCTGGCATCTCAGGAACGGTGGCTGCTGGGCTGGGGTGGGAATGGGAAGCCCCAGAATTTAATGAGATGTGACTTGGGAAAATACCCAGAATTCGGGGAATAATGTGACTGTGACGGGGGAATTGAGGAGGAGCCGAGATGTGATGGGGGGATGTGATGGGGGGTGAGATGGGTAAGAAGGCAGAGGGATGAGATGGGGGATTGGGATGAGTGGGATGTGATGGGGGGTGAGATGGGTAAGAAGGCAGAGGGATGAGATGGGGGATTGGGATGAGTGGGATGTGATGGGGGGTGAGATGGGAGGATGAGATGTGGGATGTGATGGAGGGAGCTGCGTGTTGCAGAGGAGTGGTGGCTGCTGTGCAGCGAGGAAGAGGAGGACGAGCAGGAGGAAGCACAAACGGGGCTACCTGGCCAGGGAAGGGGCTGCCCACACGGTGGTCTGGTGGTGCTGGGAGCTGTGGCTGCTGCAGAAGGAGGGGCGAGGGGGCCCTGCCAACCCTGTGCTGCCAAGTCGGAGCTTTTGTCTGTACATCCATTACTGGAGCAGCTTTTGACTCGAGCAGAGATCGTGTCTCTGGCCTTCAGCAAATGGCTTTTTCAAGGTGAACATCAGCTTTCTGCCAGAGTCAGAGCTTTTGGGAGCTTTTAAGAGAGCATCCTTTATTCAGCAGCGGCAGCTGGAGTCCCTAAGTAGGATCAGGGCCCTGTGGTGTGAACCCCTCGCCTCCTGCCTGGCAAGACTGGGAGGAAAATGAGAGGGGCAGGAGGCAGGGAGAGTCCCGAGGGGTGTGGGGTGTATCCATGGGGCTGTCTCACCCTGACGTGCACGAGGCTGTGCAGGAAGGGGGTGGTTGTGCATGACCCTGGCTCCAGGGGGAGCTTTTTGGAGACTGGTGGGGCGGATGCTCACTCCTGAGCGGGGTCTGGGGACAGCCGGGGGGACATTAAGGGCAAAGACATCGTGAGCCGCTGCCCGAGGTGCTGCTGCATTCCCAGGACTGGCAGCACTGGGGGATGATGGAGAGGTGAAAACGAGGAGAGAGAAGGGAGGGAAGTCTGACGTCGGTGGTGACGGCGACAAAGGTCCCGCTCCCTCGGTCCCCCCTGTGGGCCACGGACTCATCGGGCAATGAACCGCCCCCGGGCACGGGCGCGGGACAGGGTTGTGCGGGAGCACCCGAATAGTTTATGCATGAGCACCCCCTCAGCTCATGCACAAGCGCCCAATTCGTTTCTGCATGGCAGAAACAGCCCGAGCGATCCGTGCACGGCCGTCAGTGCACGCGTGGGTGCCCCACACGGAGCCCCTGCTGGAAGCCGAGGGGGGGGTGTTGGCAGCCAGGGGAGGCTGGAGACGGGGCTGCAGCGCCCGCAGGAGCTCGGATCCTGCCCTGGAGGCTTCATTAGAGGGTCCCCCTCAGAATCTCAGGCCCTCAGTCCTGGGAAGGAATAAAGGCAGCCCCTGGCAGGGCTGGGGAAGGGGGTCACGAAAAGCTGCAGCGGGTGGAGATTTGGGATTTCTGCGGACAGTGGGAAACTGGGATGAGGGAGACAAGTCCCTGAGCGGGAGCATCAGCACAGGGAAACGTGGAGAGGGAGGTCTGTGAGTCCCTCGGGGAGCTGGGGTGCAGCTCAGCCCGCCTGAGCTCTGTGCTTGCCCAGGGCTGCTCACAGCAGCTCTTGCCCCACGGTGAGCGGGGGACTGGCGTGGCTCAGAGCTGAGCACCAAGTGGGCACAGGCTGTTCTCTGGGACTTAATAATCCAGGACAACTCCCAGGGCGTTGGTACCCAGCACAAACACGGGCCTTTCGCAGTGTAGGGGGGTTTCCACTTGCACCATCGGACCTGGAGGCTCAGAGCCTTGAGCAAAGCAGCTGGAAAGGAGCAAAAGGGCCCTGGTTGTGCAGCAGGCCCAGCTCTGCCAGCAGCAAATGGTGTCCTGCAGGCAGGAGAAACCCGAACCCCGGCCGAGGATCCCCTCCATCCACCGCAGCACTCAGCCATCCTCCCCTGGTCTTGTTCCTTCGCCAGCTGCTGGGGACAGGAGGCGCCTGGGGACGTGCCAAGCAGGGATGACCCTTCTCCCATCCCCTCCCCACCGGCCGGCGGGCTCAGCCCTGGCACAGCCCCGTGTTCCCCGGCAGTTTGGGAGGCAGAAGGTGGGAGCGAGCGTGCGTGGCGAGCTCCGCTCTGCCTTCCCCCCCCACTCCTCTGCCTCCCGGCTGCCAGCGGCGCGATGCCGGCGCTCACCGCCAACGCCGGGGAGAGGGAAGATGTTCCCAGCTATTTTTGGTCTGGCTCCCCACGGAGGGGGCAAACGCAGGGATGCCCGGCTGTGTCCCCTGGGCTCCATCAGCCCCTCGGTCCCACTGTGTCACTGCTGCCCAAGGTCTCACGGGCAGGATGGGCGAGGTGGCTGAGGATGTGGGATGGGGAGGGTGGTGCTGGCAATGGCGCGCTCAGCATCGCAGCATCCCAGACCACTCCAGGCTCTCCCGAGCCGGGTGAAGTGGCAGCACCTGGCTGGCTATATTTAGGAGGAATGTAGGGCAGGCTGGAGCATCCCAGGCGATGCCTTCCCGCACGGCACGGACCGAGGCATGTGAGGGCTGCAGCGGGGGCTGGAGAGGGGCCCGAGGGGGCTGCCCTGCCCCGAGCAGATGGGGGCTGCTGCCCGTCCGTGTGTGCAGGCGCCAGTTCCAGCTCCAACCAGCTGGCCGAGAGCCTGGGACATTGCCTCCGAAGGAGGCTGAGGGATGCTGGGGCTGTGGTGCACCCACGGCAGATGAGCCCCAGCTCTCGAGGGGCGCAGGGTGCTCCCCACCCCGCTTCCTGCTGCTTCTGTTCCTGCTCCAGGCTCTTTATCTGGCTGCCGTGGTGCTGGCAGTGCTGCCAGCCCGGGCACACTGATCTCCTCTCAACAGAGGCCTTTGTTCCGCTGCACGGGAGATGTTTAATTCCTATTATCGTCATTAGCATAAAAGTACAAAGAAAGGTGAAGGGAGAGAAAAAAAAAATCATCTCTCTTGTGCCCTAATTCCCTGGATCTCCGCAGCATGAGGAGTGGAGCCAGCAGCAGGAGGGAGCTGCCAGCCCCGTGTTGGGCAGGATTTGGCACCCAGGAGGGTGCTGGGGAGGGGGCAATTCCACTTCAGACGGAGGACCAGGAGGTGCTTTGGGCATTGCTGCCTGCTGGGCACCTCCCACCCTGCTGGCATCAGCCCTGTGCACTCCACGTGGATACACTGCCCTTGGCTGTGTTCCAGCAGCTCCCAGATTTCTGGGAAGCTGCTCCATCCTCTGGACCAGTCCCATCCCCATCCCAGTGCTCATCCCCAGCTGCCTCCATCAGCACGTTCTTTCAGCAGCTGAGCTGAGTGGGAAGGGCTTTGCAGCTCAGCCCCAAAACCTCTCTTGGCTCTTCATTCCCATTGTTTTCCAACAATTTTTTGGGGTGGAGTGAAGCCCATCGTCCCCATCTTCCCACAGCACTAGGCTTTGGCTGCTACACAGGTGCCCAGATGGCACCAGTCCCTGCAGCAGCAGCCTGGCAGTGGCCATTCCCAATGCTCCACTCCCCTGATCCCAGCAAAGCTCCCTGCCCTGTCCATAAATCCCTCATCCCTGGCCTGTTGGCCCAGCCTGGCAGCTCAGCCATCACCCCCACAGTGGCTGTGATCCTGTGTCACCACAGGATCTGCCCTGGTCCGGGGTCTCTGTACCACTGGGGTCACCTCCTTTGCCATTCTGAGGGGTTCCTGGGAATCCATCGGCTTGGAATGAGGGGCTGTGTCCTGGACTATGGGCGTGGATGCTGTTGGATCCTGGGGATCACTCACTCGGGGGATTTTTGGGCTGCTCTGTGCCAGGGCAATGGGAGACAGAGGAGAGCCGCTGGAGTGGCTGGGAAGTGCTGGGAGCTGAAATGAGTTTTGGATGGGAGCCCTTTGCTGGGACTCCTGGATGCTGAAAACAGCTTCATCCTTGAAATTCCAGCAAGGGATTCCCTCCCTCCTGCCAACCTCCACCTCTGCAGGACCCGGGCGCTGTCGAGTGGCCAATGCAGATGCTGCCGATTGGGGCATTAAATTTAAAGAGCTGATTAAGTGCAATGAAAACCGTGTCAGCCTGTTGTCAGCGGGGAGAATGCATCAGGGCTGCGGATTAGAGGCTGAGTGACGGCCGGGGATTGCAGGCAGACAGCCGATCCATCAGCCCGGGGGGATGAGAGGGAAGCTTTCCCACTCCTGGCATCCCTGGGTGCTCCGTGGTCTCCTTCCCTGGGTGCTCACCTCCACCTTGTCCATCTGCCACTGTGTCTGAACATGGTGTTGGGGCCCAGATCCGCTGGAAAACCTCGAGGGATGCCCAGCTCTGGGCAACAACCTTTGCCAAGCTCAAGCAGAGGAGCTGGGGTTGAATTTGGTTGCAAACATGGAGGAATGAGCCCATGCTGAGCTCTTCCTCCAAACCAGGGGGCTCGGCCGGAGCTCCGGCTGCTGCAAATCCCCGAGTGCCGGCTGCTGCCGGCAGGCGCTGCCGGATTGTCACTTCACACCCTCCCCGCTCCAAAGCCTGGATTTCTCACACGTTCTCCAAGGCGGGAGCAGCGGCACCGGGACTGTGTGGGGAAAGCGGGGGATGGTGTGGGGTTCAGCACCCGCCCCCGCCCATCCAGTGGGGTGGATCCAGCATGGAAATGCAGATTCAACCACCTCCAGCTCTTTTCCTGCTTCATTCCCCACCTGTAGAATCAGGAGGATCAGAGGCTGCAGTGCTGGCTCAGCCCATCCCAGTGGACTCGTGGCTCTGCTGCGTGTGGCATCCCGGGGACTGGCAGCACAGGGACTGACCTGCCTTTAATTCGGGCATAAATAAATGTAAAACCATCATCTGTTCTTCGAGGGGCATCCATCCTTTCCTCTCTTTCCCTTGGTTAATTAATTTAATGGCTTTATGATTGCGAAGAGATTAGCTGGGAGATATATAATCTATATATAGAGGTATAGAGGGGACTATAGATAGCACATAAAAGTGAGAACAACCCCCACTCCCCTTGGATTGGGAAGTTTTGAAGCGAAAGGAAGGCCTTGCCGGAGGACATTGATGGAGTGCCTGGATCCAGCCGGCTCACCACAAATCCCGGGAGAAACTCGCTGGGATTTAGCAGGGCTGGCACGGAGGTGAGAGAGAGGAGGGTGGGAATCCCAGAGCGCTGAGGTGGTGTTGCCAAGGCTGTAACTGGTGCAGGATGAAGCAGAGGGAGGGGAGGGTGCCATGTCCTGCCCCTGGGGGAGCAGGGCTGTGTGTGTCTGCCCTGGAGCCCACAGCACCCTCCTGCCTCTGCCTCGGGGTGTCTGGGGTACCCAGGATGCCCTGGCAGGTCTGGCTGTGCTGCAGAGCCTGTGGTGTCCTGGGAGAGATGGAGGTGCTCCCACTCCACCTCGCCTGGGCTTTGGCACCTCTGTCACCATCCCCGCGATGTCCCCGTTGTCACACTGGTCCCTTCCAAGGGCTCCTTCATCTCTGCAGGTCAGGGACCTGGGGGAACACGGGCAGACACACCCTAGAAAGGACTTTTTGGGCTCAAGGGGATCAGCAAGGACCAATGACGAGCCAGTGGGGGCTGAGCCCCTTTGCAAGACCTCTGGCTCTTCCCTCTTTGCTTCTCCCCTTCCAGCTCAGCCCAGTGACACTGTGCCTGGCAGTGCTGTGACAAGCCCCATCTTCCTCCCACCTTGCAGACAGCCCTGATCCCTCTCTGCCTGTGCTGTCACCAGCTCCCTGGCAGCTCCCTTTGTGCAGGGAACAAAGCCAGGCTCCCAGAGAACACAAGTCTATCGCAGGATCGACAGCTGTCATGGAGGGAACATCCAGGAGCATCCACTGTCCCCTTCCCCCGGACAAGGGGGGGGCTGAGCATCACCAGCTCGTGACACACACCCTGGGCTGATGCTGGAGCTGGGGGTGATGCTCCTGCACTTGTGTTCAATCCCTTTGGAGAACCCTCATCCAGGGGGGACACGGACACCTTGAGCTTGTGGCATCCACAAGTTGGTGGCTCTTTTTTTGGCTCCCAAAAATTTGCATCCCCGGGGTCGAGGGGGCTGCACTGGGATGGATGGAAAGCCCCAGCACCATCCGGGCTCCGATGGGGCCGGAGTGCAGCTCCGTGGGCAGCTCCCGAGCAGTCACCGTGCATGTGGCTGAGGCTGGATGCCGCTATCATGTTGGAATCTCCGGAGGCAGCGAGCTGCAGATTGACTTTGACAAACACGGCCCAGAAGCTGCGTCTTGGCGGATGCAAATTATTCAGCAGCTCCTGGGAAAAACGCGCTCCGACAGCGCGCCGGGGGGGAAGGGGCTGTAACACCCTGTCACATCCCCTGCCAGCAACAGCTGCGCTGGTCCCCCCGCCTCTGGCACCCTCCTGGCATCCAGGGGAGGGGGGGGACAGGCCTGGGGGTTCCTAAAGGCAGGTGGGTGCAGGGCCAGGAGGTGACACAAGGGGTTTGCCAAGGGATGGAGTCCCCCAAGCCATGGGAGAGGGCAGCAGAGCCATGGAGTGTGTGTGCACTGAGGAGCCCGTGTACATGTGTGTGCATCTCCAGCCGTGCGTGGGGAGACACCCAGAGCATCCCAGTTCATCCCAGTTCATCCTGGTTCATCCCAGCTCATCTCAGGACTGCATCTTGCTCCGTAGGGCTGGGCTGGGTGTGGGATTAAGCTTTAAGAGCCGTGTGCTGGGGCTGTTTGGAAATTGGCTGGGAGCTGATAATGAAGATCTGGAAGACATCTCCCGGGATCATTTTCCTGATCTGATTTTCCAGGTGCTGGGCAGGTGGATCTGCCAGAAAATCCTGTTGTCAGCTGAGATTTAATTCACACTCAGGAAATAAGCAGCAGCACAGCCACTCCCAGCTGTGAGCCTGGGACAGGACTGTCCCCAGGGCTGTCCTCAAGTGGGTGACACCTGGGATTGGACACCTCACCCTTGTCTGGGGTGTTATGGCGCTGTTTGCTTGAAGAAATGCAGGTTTTGGGACCACCCCTGCCCTGGCCCCAGGCAGGCACATTTTGCCGCGCTCCCATGTCCCAGAAAATCCAAAGCCTTTTAGAACTCCAGAGATCAAGCATGCAAATCCTTAGGAGGAGAACGGGACACAAATGACAAGGGGAGAAGCTGTTTCGAGCCAATCCCTTTTGGAGGTGGCATTTAAGCAGATGGAGGAGTGGAGTGGTGCTGTCTGAGGAGGATGTGATGGAAATGTGAATATGGAGAGGATGCTCCTGCTGCCGGGTGGGAGCTGCTGCTCCTTGGGATCTTAATGCAACAACAACCTGAGGCCACTGACCCACAACCAGCTCCTTGTGTAAACATTGCCGGCCCTTTGGAACGGCAAGAGCTGATTTCAAGAGTCATTAGGTGGCGTGTGGGGCTCCCTCTGCTTCCCGGGAGGTAAATGGGAGCTGGGCAGTGCATCACCAGCCGAGCCCTATGGAAAAGCACTCGCTGCCTTTCTGCCCTTGCTCCAGCTCTGCCTGGGAGCGGACAAGAAATCTGGCAGGGAATGGGTGCTGCCCTCTCCATGCCAGGAACTGCTGCTGGCTCGTGCTGGGACAGCAAAGCAGCTCCGTGGCTGTCGTGGCTGGACCGCACTCAGGAGAGACTTCTGTGCCAAACCCTCCCTACACCAAGCTCAATTTTCATTCCTGAGGGTTTGGAATTAATATTTATCTATCAGTGTCTTGTAATTAAGCATCTCAGTGATGCTCCTGTACTTGGTTGGAGCAGATAAATGCAGATGATGTGCGAGTGGAGCAGTGGGCTGGCCCGGGTATGTGCCTCGCGTCTAGATCAATACCAGGGCTTGGCTAAAATTTTCCATGATGCTTTTCCATGTGCTGCCATTCCCGCGTGCCTCTGCTGCTGCCTCTTGAAGGGGGACACATGGTGGGAGTCAGGATTTGGGGGGGATTGTCCCCTCCAGGTGTTTCCCCATGTTTTCGTGGCTTGGTGTCCTGCGGTGACAGGCGGGGACGAGGATGAGCCGGGCAGGAGGGAGGATTCCTCTCGGATCTCTCTCCATGCTGCTTCCCATCTGCTGTATTATTTCAGCATTTAATTATTTACCGCAGGCTGTGTGGGCAGCTGTACAGAGGCAGTTATTGCTTAATTGAGCTACTTGACTCCAGTGCTGCCAAAATAATAACATGTCTGAAAAAAAGGATCCCCCCTTGTCGGGTAGCCTGGGAAGCGGGGGCAGCACCTTCCCGGGGCTAGAGCTGGGCTTCCGTGGGAAGTTTGGGGTGTTCGCCACCCACATCCCCCCTCGCCCTTCTCTGTGGCCAGTGAGGACTCCAAACCCAGCCCCAAGGGATAGGGATGTCCCAGGGAGCAGTGCTGGGATGCTCGTTGGGATGCACAGGGTGGCCGAGCAGGGGTTCTCCAGCCAGGTGGGCTCACCTGGTGGCAGTGCCCTGCCAAGGACATCTGCAATCCATCTGCTGAGTATCCTATGCCTGGAATGTCCCTGGGCAGGTCTGCTCTTCCTCATCTACCAGTGCAGAGCTCAGGGCTTCCCCTCCAGCTGAGTTGGAAATGAGTTTTGCAGTGTTTTCCCATTTCCCAGAGGGAATCCAGCTCTGTGCTCTCCCTGACCTTTCCACCACTAATTCCCTGTGACCTCCCCATCTGTCACCAGGCTCAGTGTCCCCAGAACCCCCAGCCCCTCCAACTGGCAGTAAAGCAGCTCCATCCATCTCTATTTCCAGAGAACACAAGGCTCCGTGGATGAAAGCTTGGGATAATTGATATTATTATCGAATCCAGCAGGATGCAGATTGTCACAGAGCAAACATCTGCCTGCTGCTCCTCAGGGAGCCTGGAGGAGAGCAGAGGGAGAGGGGCCACCACGGCTGCTCCCAAATTCCCTGGGGATGATGATGGGAGTGAGGATGAAGTAAGGGAGACCCAAGCACGTGTGTTGGGGTGTGCACATGTGTGTGGGCAGCCCAGGGACTGTCTGCAGCCATGGGGTGTGATTTGTGATGGGGTGAGGCAGGTTGTTGCATCCAGAGGCATGGATGGAGCTCAGGATGGGGACCTGGAGATGCTCAGACCCAGTGCCTGCCACCTGTCCCCCATCTCCTGCATGCTCTCTCCATGATTTATTGTCCTCTAAAGGCTGCTAGGACTGGTGGAAGTGTGTGTGGAGGTAATGGCTTTGGATGTGTAAAGAAAGGACAGGAGCCATAAATATGCTCCGGGATGCTCCTTGCCCCAGCAAAGCGACAAAGCCGAGACCTTTGGCTTCACTCAGCCCATCAATCACTCAACCCTGCACTGCAGCCTCCTCCTGGCATTCCTGGGCTGGCAAGTGGGATGGCCGCAGTGGCAGGGACAGCAGGGACAATGAGGACAGTGGGGAATCACAGCTGCCGGACCCAAGGTGCAGCTCAGCCCCAGTGGGTGCCTTGTCTGCTGGATGCAGCCCCAAGCACACCTGGGTGGTCAAAGAGGAGAATATCTGTGGGCTGGGGGACATGGATGTGACCCCAGCGCTGGTGTCCTGGGCTGGTTTGGCATTTTGGAGGCTCTGGCTGTCACCGCCAGCCCCTCGCTGCTATTGCCAGCCTGGCAGGAGAAACGAGACAATTTATAGATGCCTTTTATTGCCTTCCTAGTGTAACATAAATACAGCTCAGGCACCTCTGCACGCCACCCTGCCCTGCATGTCCCTCTCAGAGGTGGCCCTGGGGCTTTTGTGGCTTCGTTCCCCAGATGGAGCAGCTGCAGGGACAGCACGAGGGGCGGTGCTGGCACATGGTGCTGCCATCCCCATGGGAATCTGGGGTGTCACAGCCCATGGTCACCCTTCCTCTGTCCTGCCCTTGGAGCCCTGCAGGTGCCAGTCTCTTTTCTGGCTGTGGTGGGGTTGGAGACAGATACATAAACCAACGTAGGAGGAGGATGAAGGGGTCAACAAGCACGAAAAGGTCCCAGACTGGGAGTGCAGGGGATGTGTGTGGGTCCTTTGTGGGTCCTGCTCCCCTCAAAGTTTTGGTGTTCAGCCCATGGATGATGATCCCAGCATGGGACATGGAGAGGGTCACCCAATTATGGTGAGCTGTTGAGGGGCTTGTGGGTCCCTATTGAGACACCCTAAGGAAGGTAACAAACATTTTGCAGGGCTGGGTGGTTTTTACCCCACCCACAAGCCCAGATGTGCCTCCTGAGGAGGAGGTGCAGCAAGTTCCTGCCCTGTTTGGGGACAGTTGAGCACATGATGGGCAGCTCAGAGTAACGGGCTCCCTGTGTACAGCCAAACTGGGCCACCAGGCCACGAGGATCTCGGAACACAACTGCTGGAGCACAGATGGAAGCTGGGGGAGTTGAAGAGGTGAGTGGTGTGTGCCAGGGGGCCAGGCTGTGAGCTGGGGGACAACTTGGGCCTGTCTGGGCCACCTCAGAGTGTCTCCAGAGCCACCCTTGAGGGAACCACAGCCGGGCGTGTTTGCCACCAGTCAGGAAGCAGTTGGTTGTGTGCGGAGCAATAAATTAATTAAACCCATCAAATAAACCAGCACAACAGCCCCAGTGGGATCCCCGCTAATGCAGTCGCTGGTTGCATTTAGGTATTAATACCCTGACAGGAGGGCTTTAATTATCAGCCTTTAAGCCTGGTTTTCTCCTCCCCGCCCAAGCATCTCCCGGCGCGGGTTCCCGCATCCCGGGGGAGCCGGCTGTCAGCTCGCATCGCTCTCCGGGAGCATCCCTGCTCCTCTCCCGCCACCATCCCAGCCTGTCTCCCGCAGCCATCCTCTGCCGCTCCGCCGGGACCTCGGCGAGCGAGGATCAAACCGAATTAGCGTGAAGTTGTCGCATAAAGATCCAGCAGAGCAGAGCGATCCCCGCCCGATCCAGCGGCGCTGCCGTAACCAGCCGGAGAGCCGGGGGCGGCGGGGGAGGAGCGTGGTGGGGGAAAAGGGCTGGTGGTGGTGTGGTTTTTGATAAGTTGTTGATAATCTTGGCTGCTGGAGGGGTTCGCGGGATCCTCTATCCAGGAAAAGAAGGAATCCCGGATCTGGGAGCTTCAGCAGCTCCGGTTGTCCCGGTGTAGTACACGGGGAGGGTTTTGCTGGGCTTGGGATGGGAATGGTGGTTCTGGTATGGGGTGGAGGTGGTGGGTTGAGGTACAGGGTGGTTTTTGCCTCTGTTGGGTCTCACCATCCTGCCCTGGGCACAAACATGTGGATGGTCCCCTCTTGGAGCTGTGTCTGGAGCCATCCTCGATGCCATCTCTTGTCCCTCTCCATCCCCAAGCTTAAATCCATCCCTTGTAAATGGAAAAGGAGATTTCCCAGGAAAGAGGCTGAAGGAAAGGGTTTCTCTCTGCTCATCCCTGGGCTCCCTCTCACCCAATCCCAGCACCTTCTCCTTGGGAGCACCCACTGGTCCTGCCGTCCTGCACCTGGCCAGCCCTGTCTCTCCTGGCTGGAGCTTTGCCTCCAGGCAGGATGGGATCCAGCAGAAGGACACGCACAATTTAACGGGATATTACAGGCTTAATAACACAGTCATTAAGAGTTTGGAAATTAAAAGAGGAAAAGTAAACCAGCACTGGGTGTAAAGGGAGAAACAGCAGGGAGGCACTGGGTGGGATTTGGTGACATTTTAGACAGGGGCAAATTTTCCTTGCGAAAGGAAGGGGTGTGGAGCAGCTCCAGTGCTGTTTTGGTGCAGGAGTGCTGGGGGTGCAGCTGGAATTTCCCAGCCCAAGGAGCTGCCGATCTCCAAACCCGTATTATCAGGAGAAGCCATCCCGTCGGGAAGGGACACGGAGTTTGTCTCCCTGCCAAATCGTGCTCATTGCTCCCACACGCCAGCTTGTGCTGCTAATTGTCTTTTAATTGTAATGGAGCTGTAGTCAGTTGTGGTTTAATTAGCAGTGTACCTTATCCACGGAGCTGCTCCGTGCCGTGTGTGCGGGACTCACGGGACACCCCGGGATGGAGACGGGATCATCGTGTTGGAGTGCTCACGTGGGGAGGAAGTGGCATTCCTCCAGGATGAGAAGTGCAAGGAGTACTGGAAGAAAAGCATCGGGATGGTGGGGTTGGAATGAGCAAGGGGAGGAGAGAGTTCTCTGTTGGACTCTGGGATGCACCCTGGCTGCACTGGAGGGGTTTTGCCCTGGGGGAAACCGCAGGGGAAATCACACCGGGGCGTGCTGTGGCACACTGATCCCATTCCCAAAGGATGGACCTCTTGGCACTGCTCAGCTCCGCGGCGCTGCCTCGCAGCTCATCGTTTCTGGGGTTGTTATTCCGACCATACTCGGGAGCGCGGCGTGAGACAGAGCGCGGCTCTCCGAGCCCACCCCGGGCTTTTCTCTCCATTTCCCATCAACGACCCGGACAACACAGACCTGCCGTGTTTATAAATCAGGCTCCCATCCCTCCCCCGCCTCCTCCCTGCCGTGCTGGGCTATTCCTGACTCAGGCAGTGATGAGTCGGGCACCGGGACTTCGCCGGCGACTTCCCGGCGGATGCACGAAGCGGAGGGAGAGGCGTCAGAGCCGTGGGTGCTGCTGGCTGGGAGCCACGGGCTGCTGGGGAGCAGTGGGATGAGCAGAGGGAGGTTGGGAGCCATGAGAAGGGCTGTCACACTGCGGTGTGGTGGCTTTTCCATGCACAGATACCCTTCAGGCCCTGAGATGGAGGGTTGTCGTGGTGAGCAGCTCCATGCCTTGGGAAAGCCAAAATCCTCTGAAGCTGAAGAGCAGCAATCCCAGCTGGTGGCGTTTTCCCTGGGATGGTCCAACTTTGACCTCACTCCTCATGGGATGACACCAGGGACATGTGTCAGAGAGAGTAGCCCAGATGGCTCCTTTCCTCAAAATCACACTATCACACTTCGTCCTCCATAGTTTTCACCCCGAATAGTGGGAATGGAGAAGCTGATCCCCTTTATCTGAAGTTTTTCCAGCCCACCTTCTTTGCCAGCTGCCACTTTGGGGCAGCATTTTGGTGGGTGCCAGGCTGCTCTCAGGGTGCTCTGAACCCACCCCCCCCCGGACATGGATCACCCATCTGGGATCTCACAATATTCCAAACCTGGTGTCTCCATTGGCAATGGGAGCACTGGCAGGAGCAGGCACAGCTGGAGCACGGATGGATTCCTGCAGCACATCTGCCCAAGAAACAGTTGTCAGGGCTGGATGGTGTGCATGTGTATTTTCCCACCAATAAACTTCCACCACAATTACCCCATTTTTTATCTTTATGGCCTCGGACGCTGCGGGAGATATTGGATCCATATCGGAGCAAAAAGAGGACATGAAAAAAGCTACTAAAGCAGAGAGGAGATCAGTCAAGCCGTCGGGTGAAATACGCTGTTTTGATTAAGCATTCTGCAGGTAACCCGGACGTAATTTATGGGCTTTAAACAGCTGCACCAAGTGTCTCACTCGGAGCTGGATCCTTTGGAGAGCACAAGGATTGGCGTCACCCCCGGCTCATCACGGCTGATGGAGGGCGGGGACATCCCCGGGGACACGCAGAAACCCTCAGAGCCTGGGCACTGCACCTCGGGACTGCGATTCTGGGAGGCTGAGGGGGATGAGAAGCGAGTTGGTTGGACGAAGGGGTCCAAGAGTAAAGAGAGGCAGCGACAGAGATGCTTTCCAGGAGCTGGGATTTAATTACCGGAGCAAAGGAAGCTCCTCTGAGGGCACAACCTTTGCCTGGGGGAATGCTCTGACTCACCCTGGCTGCAAAGCCCTGGGTGCCCAGAGGTGCATTTTGGGGTGACCAGGGTGGTTTTTGGGCAGGGGGGTTGATGTACCGCCCCTGCCTTGTGCTGCTGCCCCATCGTCTGGGACCCCCTCGGTGCTCCTGTGCCAAGGGGACATTTGCCCTGGGGATGGTTTATGGTCCTCAGTCCGTTCCCTGTGCTGATCCAGGCATTTGCAACCCCTCCTGCCCGCAGGTGATGTGTGGGCACGGGCCCAGCTGCTGCGCTGGGGTTATGATGTGTATTAAAAAAAAAAAAAAGTCAATAGGAAAGGGCCAGGAGGGATGGCAGGGCACATCCATCACCCGTGAGGAGCCATCAGCGTGGCCAAGGCTTATCCCAGCGAGGGGACTGTGGAGCCAGTCGGCAGCTCCATCCACACAGCTCCTCACTGGGGGGGGGGGTTGGCTCCCCCCTTTGCTCACTCCCCTCCCTCGGCCATCCGTCACCCGGGGGAGGGGATGGCAGCGGGGCTCTGGGTGAGGAGACAGGGATTTATGGGAGGGGCGAGGCTGGGAGGTGGCCGTGGGAGTGATGCAGGAGCAGAGGACCCAGCAGCAGCTGGGGATGGATGGGGCAGCGTTGTGGGGGCTCCTGAAAGGGCTGAAAGGGTGCTGCCCCACACTGTGATCCCTCTTCTGCTCCTGCCATGAAATCTCTCCAGCCAGAGCAGGACAGAGCCCACGGGACTGTGCAGAGTGTGTGGGTGTTTCTTGGATGTCAATGGAAGGAGCCAGTGTGGACTGAGGATGAGCTCAGGTGACCCCCAGGGCCCGGGCAGCCCCCTGGGTGCTGATGGTGGGGGGCTGCTGGATCAGCTCCCGGGTGCCCGGGGCAGAAAAGGAGCATTTTCCTTAATTATCCAGCAGAAGGAAGGCCTTGCAAGAGCTCAGGGACCCGGTGGTGCCAATAAGGATGTCCCCAGCTTTCGGGCACAGCTCGGTGGCTCTGACCTGGTCACTCTCCACCAGCGTTCAGAGGGGGACACGGTGCTGTTTGCAGTGTGGCATCACCTGCTGCTGACCCCGCGTTACAGCAGGCAGGGACGGAGGGTGGGAAAATCAGACACAACTGGGCATGATGCTGGGACCACCCCGAGTGGGGCTGGCAGCCTGGCACCTCTGGCTTGTCCCAAATTCCACCTCGGGGAGCTTGGACTCCCCTGAGCAGGCGGGAAGGAGCGGTGGGAGGCATCCCTGCCGTGTTCCGGAGGCGGGGGCTGTCACTTAACATCAGTTAATGAGCACTTAGAGCATTATGGAAATTCGCTCTTCACTCTTACCCCGAGGAATCCGACAAGAGCAGGTGCCTTTTTTTGTCCCTTTCTCTTTTAATCGTCTCTTCTTTTTTCTTCTTTTCCCTTTCATTTAACAGCAAAGCAGCCAGGAGATCACACCGGCTGCTGAATTCCAACTGGGGTCTGTGGGTTTCAGACATGGGCATTACCTGGGTACCTGTGGCATGGGGGGGGCCGTGTGAGACCCCCTGCCCAGCCTTCTGTGCTTTACATCCCTCCCCAAACCCTCGGTTGCTGTCAACCCCTGTCACGAGCATCACGAAACGCTGGCGAAGGTTTTTGGATCCTCAGTGAATAATTCTGGATGTTCCATCCCTGGAAGTGTCCAGGGCCAGGCTGGACGTGGCTTGGAGGAATGTGGGGGGACAGTGGGAGGTGTGGCACGTGGCAGGGGGTGGAACAAGATGATCCTTAGCGTTCCTTTCAAACCATTCCTGGAAGATTGCACAGCCCTGACGCCACAGGCGATGGGCTCTGCCCTGGGGGTTTGTGTTCATCTGAGTGCACATGTGTTGGTTCAATCCTTCAGTAAACAGGGAAAGAAAAGACACTTGGCTTTGCACACATCCGCCTCCTGGAAGTACTTTTTAGCTCCTTTCCTTAGTAATTATCCCTGGGATGAGAAGGCAGCTCTAAGACCTGGGAGGAAATGTGTCAGTCATATAATGATTTTTCTTGGTATTTTTTTTCCCCCCTTCAAATGAAAGTTGGCTAATGGTTCGTTTCGAAAAAAATAATTGCCACTGATTTCTCCAAATTGCAGAAAATGTATTAATGACACTTTTCAAGACAGAAATAACACAATTTGCATTTAAATGTGCCTAATCTTTGCAAACTCCGCTTGGTATTTTCTTGTAGACACATAAAATACTGAGCGTTTCAGCACATGGTGAGGGCGCTGAAGCTCTGGAGCTGTGGCAGGAACAGGTGCCTTGGATCTGGGAATGGTGGCAGGGAGTGGCCCCATCTCGGAGTTTTGGCACTGCCAGCTCTGGTGCCACTGGTTCAGCTGGAAATATCCAAGCCATGGATGTTTAGGAAGATCCCTATCGACCCTCTGTGCTGTCAGGAGGGGGGAGCTCAGCCTTGCTGAGCTGCTGCATTTTATTATTAACAACCTGCCCCTTGATTTTTATTGCTGCCTCGTTAGTGAGAGCCCACGGGAATGGGAACATGAGTGATTTAAGCAGTGGGACACAACTCCTCCGGGATGGGGAGCTCAAGGAGGGGCTGAATAGCCCCATCTTGCCAGGATAATGTGGGGTGAGGGTGATATTGGGGTGTTCTGTGCTTCTGCTTCGGGTTTTAGTGTCTGCAACAAAAGCTGGGTTTTTGGAGGAGTTTGGATCAGCAGGTCCTTTTATATCCCACTGACATCCCATTGGGAAAGATGATGGCAGGAGGAGTGAGTGTGTAGGGATGTGGGATGCCTGTGCAGGGAGTGGGATGGTGGCACAGAGGGGCTGCTTTGCCCCCGTCCCCCCAGCCCTGCACCCACCCTCTCATCCTCTCGGCTGCCGTGGTTTAATTCCGCATTAGGCATAAAAGCACTCGGTTTTAAGAGATCAGAACGGGCTCAGAACTGTGGAAATTGGACTTTTCCCTGGCTTTGGCAGGGCAGAGGAGCTGAGAGCAAAATCCCCCCGGTAGCTTCAGTGGGAGATCAAGACTAGTCCAGAAATCACGATGAATCCTTGGTCTAATCTTCCTCTTCCTGAGTAATGATCGTTCCCAGCTCCTCCTGCACCAGCTGCCCGTGGAGCACTGGGCCAGAACCCTTTCCATCCAGGCCTGTTCCCAGGGATTCCCAGTGCCCTGTTTTGCTGGATATGCCAGGGGTTCTGGCTGTATCTCCAGCACTGCCTGGCTGTGCTGGGCAGCCCTCGGGGGCACTCACCCGGTTGTGTTTTATGTGCAGCTCACTCGGATCCTCCCCAGGGCCACCAGCTCCATAAAAAGCAAATGGATGCCCTAAAAACTAAAATGAGGAGGAAAGCACTCTGGTTTATTCCCTGCTCCTTGCCCTCTCCTGCCTGGTTCCATCTTTCCAAGTGATTTTGCTCTTCTGCTGGGGTTGGACCCTTTGCAGAACCTACGGAGGGGCAGAGGTAATTCCCTCTTGGGAGCATCCCTGAGGCTTCCAGCTCTACCCCCCCCTGTCCATGCCACATCCTGGGGTCAGGACTCACCCCTGGTGTCCCTGTTCCTTGGGAGGGGAGCAGAGGAACGTGATGCCCCATCCACAGTGTGCTTCTATGATGTGCACGATATTCCCTGGAGAGGGGATGGGGAGATGGGAGAGAGGGATCAGGATACAATGCCAGGGTTTCTTGCAGAGCTCCTGTGCCCTCAGCATGTCCCCAACAAGGCCATGGCAGTGGGGGACCCCCTCCAGCCCCTCTTTCCTCCTGAAGTTCTCCTTCCCCTCTCTCCCCTTGTGTTTTCCTTGCAAACAGCTCGCCTTTGAAATTCAAATGTTGCCGTAGCCCTTTCCTAACCCTCTGCAGGAATATCTCCCTTTTCATCTGAAAATAATTAACAAATGAACAAAACTCCTGTGTGAAATTAAAATTCATGCCCAGAGGTGACCTTTGAAGCCCAGCACTGCTGCTGGCTTGGGTTGGGTTTTTATATTTTCTCTTCTTTTTTCTCACGCTCTCCCCTGCTTCAGAGAGCTCCTTTACACCTCCTCTCCCCTCTCTTTTTAATTGGAATAAATTGCATTCCTCCAGGGATGGTCTCCCTCCCACAGCTGCCGTCTCTCCAGTCCTGGATGTCCCTGTGGGCTCCCAAATCTCCCCCTGGAGAGGGAGCAGGCTCAGTGGGATGCTCTCCATGGGCTCGGGCACAGCATGTCAGACTTCTGTTGGATCAATAAGGTTATTAAATCCCCACCATCCGGCCGTGGCCGGGCTCCATCTGGCCAGTTGGCACCCAGACACAGGTCCAGGGTCAGCTGTCATGGGAGGATAATTGTTTGTAATTGGTAATGAAGAGCTTCACAGCCAGAGCCCTGCCCTGGTAAGGGAACTTCCCGCTGGTCCCCTTGGGGATGGGCACGTCTCATCGCTGCTCATTTTAACTTGATGCTCAAGGATTTGCCTTGTCTTCGTGGTGGGATTCACCAGGCTTTGTCCTGCTGGTGAATCCTCTTCCTGAGTTGCTTCCTGGTGGGATGGACTTTCCCCATATCCACTCATAGAGAAGCCAATCCAAAGCCCTTTTTCTCACTGGAAATACCGAGCCAGGAATGGTTCCAGATGCATCCTGGGGTCTTTTGAGGAGGTGTGTGCCTGTTCTGGGGGAATCCTGGTCCCCTTGGTCTGGTCTTGCTTTTCATCCCAGTTGGGATGGATGGATGGATGGATGGATGGATGGATGGATGGATGGATGGATGGATGGATGGAGGGATGGATGGATGGATGGGCTGGGCCATCCCAGTGCCTGTGGTGGGGTTTGAGAAGCAGTGAGGGCAGGAGGGAGCCAGGGCAAGGGCTTATGAGGCCACTGGTGCCTGGTGGTGGTGCCACAAGGAGATGGAAAAGGTCTTTCCTAGGATGGGAACAGGCTCTGCTGTCTTTGCCCTGGTATCCAGGTGGATTTTGTCTACCCAGCGTGGCCAGCCACGGGTGGGATTCCAGGGTTGCTCCGTGAGGATGCTCCTTTGGGGCTGGGCTCCCATGGAAGCTTGTGGGTTTGTCATCTCCTGTCCTTCAGCCCTGGCTCTGGGGAGCAGGGAACAAGCAGACCCCCACCCCCACCCCCCCGCGGAGGCACAGCCGGCTCTGTAATTAAGCCAAGTGGGAAAGGTTGCCATGGTACCAAAAGCAAAGAAACGAAGCTGCACCTTTATTGCTGCTCCAGAGCCTCCAGGCGTTCCCAGCCCCTCTGCCCGGGGTGGTGGGATCTGTGGGGCACGAGGGACCCCAGGATCGCCCCCCCTGCCCCCTGGCCCGTCCTGGTGGAGAGGCAGAGGCATCAGGATGGGGCAGCTGTGCCTTGTCTCTTCCACAGGGATCTGGGCTCATCCCAGTGGGCTCCATCCTGCTTTCCTCATATCCCCGCAGTGCCACGGCCCTGGCTGTGCCCACTGGGCTGTGCTTGGTACAGTGCAGGTGGCTCTTGGGGGGTTCCCCAAGACCCTGGGCTTGCTGGGCTGATTGTATCCCATGCACCCCAACATCCCTGTGCCTGCCCTGATGGAGGTGGCTCCATCCCCTCCCGTTGTCCTGGCAACAGACAAGGATGCTGCTGAGCCAGCCCTGGCCAGTCCCCTCTGCCCTCACCCTGGAATGTCCTCCCTGCACCTGGATGTGAGGGTCCTGCTCTTTCCCCAGCCAACCAGTGAGGGAAAGTGCTTTTTTCCCCCTGGGATGATGGGGATTGTCCCCTTCTCACGCCCCAGCTCGCTCCACGTGCAGGACAGGAGGGAGTGGTGGCATTTGTGTCCCTTTGTCCTGCTCAGCTCCTTGGACTGAGGAGCAAAACAGGGGAACATTGGCACAGCCAAGGCACTGGTTGTGATGTGGGACAGACCTCAGCCATTCCTGTGTCTGTCTGGGGTTTATTTTTTTCTGCCTCTGTCCCACATTTCGAGCCCGTTCCTTGCCCTTTCTCTGGCCTTGCTCTCCTGTTGTGTTTCTGCTGCGACAAAAATAGACGAAGAGGTGCTAAAATAGAATTAAGGATATGTAAATGCTGTTTGTGCTCGCCCTGTTGCCTCCTTCATTTCAGCAGCAACGATGATTTTCTGCCAACCTCAGCCCGAGGAGGCGATTTTGGAACACAGAGCTGTGCCTGGGGGCGAGGAGCTGGGCTGCCTGAATTTGTGAACTCCTTTTGGCACCAATGACTCTTTCCCCAAAAATACTGTCTGTCCGCGCAAAATTGGCGAGTGCCATCACGAGCTCCCTTTGCCCACCCCGGGGGGGGACACGGCACTCCCTGCCGAGGGATATTTTGCAGTCAACATCTTCCCGAGAGGAGGGTGGGGAGAACCAGGCTCAGCCCTGCGGTGCCTGGTTGGACTCCTCGTAGAGGAAGAGCTTCACAGTTCCGCGGATTCCTCCCCATGCAGCGAGGGGGGATATTTTGGGAGCACTGCCATGAATCTCGGCTGCTCCCGCGGCTGCCGAGGGGAAGGAATTAAGCACTTTGAGAAGCTGGCAAAGATCCCTCTGGGAGCCCTGCGGCGGCTTCTTCAAACCCATCCTTTTTCTTCTTCCCATCAGAAGTTACAAGACGTGGTTGCTGCCCGTGCCAGCACCAATCCCTGCTCTGCTCCATGTGCTGCCCGGTCCGGGGGGGGGGGGGCATTGCCCCATCCCTGCACCAACCTGGGAGACCTGGGTGCCCCGAAATCCCTGCCAACAGCCGTGGGCTCCCATCCCACCCCCTTCTGTCCCATTCTCCTCGTTCCCTTGGTCTGGTTTCTCCCCGTGGATCGTGCTGGGAAGGCTGGGAGGGCTCGTGGCTGTGGGTGTGAGCTCTGCCAGTCGGCGCAGATGCTGTATTTGCTCACACAACAGCTCTGCTTCCCCCTCCAGATTTTGCCCTGGAAAACTAGGGCGCAGCCGTGCTGCCCACGTCTCCTCATCCCCCCATCCCTGGCATCTGCTGCTCCTCATGCTGAGGATGCGGGGAGCAGACGGGTCCCTCCCGGGGTGCAGCACCTGCGGGGCTGGAGGGCTCCAGCGATGGATCAGGGGGGTTGGATTTGGGGGTGAGACCTGCGGCTCCATTTGGTCTCTGCCTGGCAGGGAGACATTCCATGGCAGTGCCACCCTCGATGTGCCAGGGTGTCCAGCTCGAGAAGGAGTATCAGGGCATCGTGGAGGTGTTCGCTCCGGATCCTACTTCCCTGCCTCGGGATGGAGTGGAGCAGCAGGATGAGGCCCCAGCATGGCCATGCACCCACCCACCCTCCGGCTCAGCACCAGGCGGTGCAGGGAGGCAGCACAATCTGCATGTAAATGGGGATATTTAAAGCCGGAGCCGGGTGGGAAGCGCAGGAATCAATTTCCCAAGTGGGAGGGCGGGGTGTTATTTTTATATATCACTGGATACGCAGCTTAAATCCGGCCCTGGAAGATGAAGGGGAAACGGGGCGGACGGGGAAGGCAAATCTTGTCCCAGCGTTTTGGTTCTGCAGTCACTGGATCCAGGAGAGTTGCCATCACTGCCAGTCCCAAGCCGTGCCACGATGTGTCCCTCTCCTGTGCAGGCCTGCATGGGGTGGCAGGAGGGGACAGGGACCTCTGTGTGCCCATGCCCATGGCCCCACTGTGTCTGTGCCAGCTGCTGCCCTCGGCTCCGAGCATTCCCTGCACTCCAGACATCTCCAGTTCTTTTAGTGCCATTGCTGGCCATGGCCTGGATCTGTGGGTGTCCCCACAGAGCTGTGGTTGCTTCTCCAGCAGGTTCTGCAGCAGCGCCGCCGGGTTTGGAGGTGGGCAGGGGCTGCTTTTGTGCTCGCTGTTAATTAAGAGGATCATTCAGAGCCACTAGTAGTGTAGTGTGTTGTCTTATAATAGTTGTGATTCTGTCCCTGTGCCAGCTTCCATTAGCAACAAAACCCACTTATCTTGTTCTTTCCTATCTCTTCCCTTTATATTTTTATCCTCCCCTCTCCCTGCAAGTCTCTCTCTCCTCTTTTTTCAGCCCCAGCACCGCAGTAATAATTCTACCAGTCGTCATCTCGGTTGACAAAACACTGTTGATGTGACAGCTCCGAGCTATGAAATCTCCGTTACCGCTCGATAATTAATTTACTAATTGCATGCACTGCTTCACCACGGAGCTGGGAGCCAGCTCTGGGGCTGGCAGTGCCATCCTGACCTCGGGATGCCTGGGGTGGTGCCCTCCCTGTGCTGGGCATGAGGAGATCTCCATGGGGATGGGGCCTCGGGTTGCTCCATCCAGCAGGTCGGTGTTCACATGTGGTTCTCCTGGGGAATGAGGGAAACTGGGATGGAGGAAAGGGGATCAGGCCAGTGTGGAATGCAGGAGAGTCATCAGGGAGGCTGGTGTGCCCCATTGCCCCTTGGCTTTCTGCCCAGGTGAGCTGCCAGCACTGCCAGGCACGCTTGAATGAGTCAACGTGTCATCTCCATCCTCTGTCTCACAGGAGAAGTTTCAAAACTGGTCCAGCATGTGGAATAAAAAAAAGGCCTTTATTGCCTGTCTCCTGGATGGAAATATGGATATGTGCTTCACTCTGTTCCTGGGTGCAGGATGAGACCTGTCACTGCCTTGGCACAGGTGAGGGGCAGGAGGTGTCCCCCAAACCCCTTCCACGCATCCCTCCAGCACCCCACAGCCAGCTGGTGCCCCATCCTGTGTCTCCTGGACGATGGGAAGGTGTGATGCAGGCAGAGGGGAGATCTCTCCTCTTGCCCATCCCTTTCTAAACCAACTCAGAGACTGCCCAGACCTCCTGCCCAGCTCCGTGCAGGGAAGGCAGTGCTCAGCAAAGCTGATGGTTCCCACATGAGGATTTTACTGGCTGTGAAATGTTTTGATTTTCCCTGATTGCAAGAGTCAAAATGAACAAAGTCTGCCGGCGCTGCCAGAGCCAAGTGACATCTCTCACTTCGACACTGCCACTTGTTCCTGGAGGGGAATGTTGGATTTTGCTGTTTTGCTGATTTTTGTTGTGTGGTTTGTTTTTTTTTTTTTCCCCTTTTGTCGTCTCAAACCCCAGACGGTGCTTTGTCATCTGGGGGAAAACTTCTCCATATCTTCAGTGGGAGGGGTGGGGCAGGACTTCAGCCATGCCCCTGCTTAAGGAGCAGCACTTGGGGTGAAATCCCTCTGTTTGGGGTTAAACACCCGTGTTTGGGGTTGTGTTGGGAGGAGAGACCCTGCTGTGCTCCCCAACCTTTGGAGACTCTGCTGTGGGGCCACAGGTTGGCCTCAGGGACAGATGGCCCTGTATCTCCCTGGGCTTTGCATCCAGGGAGGTGACACGTAGTGGGATCATTGTAAGGAAAGGGAAACCGAGGCATGGGCAGGTGAGCTGCTGGGGAGCTTGTTTTCCTGGTCGCTGGGCATGAGGCTGCCTGGCTGGACCGGGTGTCACTGTCACAGCACAGCACGGCCACCTGATGAGGGGTTAAGTGCCCTGTCCCAGTGCCAGGAACCTTCCAGGGCTGCCACCTCCTCACTGGGTAAATAAATAACGTCTCGCCTCCGACGCCGCGGGGCCGGTGGCGTGGTAATTGCTTTTTGGGAGATGCAATTACCAGGCAATGTTGTGGAACATGTCGTGCCCGTGGACTGGCGCAATCTCCTGCTGGGATCCAGCCTGGCTGAGGGTCGGGAGCTGGTGGCAGGTGGTGACGTCCCTGAGGGCTTTAAGGAACAATGCTGAGCTTTGGGTGCTGCTCAGGGGGGCAGTGGCACTGTCCTCACCTGAGCTGGGCTTCCCATGCCACACACTGTTCATGCCCAAAGCCAAATCCAGCTTTTCCGTGTCCTTCCCCACTCCGTGCAGACAGAGCCCCCAGACCCACCTCGCTTTAAATCCTCTGCTTCTCCTCTTTGGGAGTCTTTGGGCAGGGGGGAGGCACCACACAGTGTCCTCCCTATGTTGTGGGCGCTCTGCCTGTGCTTGTCGCCCTCACCCAGAGCCCTGAAAACACTGATTTGTAATTTGGGATGGGAGGGGAGGGCAGGGCGAGCGAGGGCAGGAGCAGCTCAAAGCCGAGGCTGTTTGGGTACATGAGTGATGGTTTTGAAGCACGAAGCTGTGGCTCTCAGCAGCTTTTGAAGCTCTGGGAAATTTGTCTTTTTGACTCTGCAAGGTGCTCAGGCGGGGAGGGAAATGCATTACAAGTTGAAATGCTTTGAGAGCAGAGGGGAAACGTTATGTGATTCAAGCCCCGTTCCTCCCAGCCAGAGGAACCCGGGGAACACAATATATTGTATTCTCCACATTCCTTCCCTCCCTGTGCCGTGTGTGTCAATGTGCTCGTTCCTTCCACAGCTCCTGGAGCAGAGAGCAGGAGCTGGGCGGCTGCAGCAGCTGCTCCCCAACCAGTCAAGCATCCAGGAATTTAGGGAAAACTGGGATGGGGCTGGGGGGACAGCCCAGATCCTACTCAAGGATAAAGCCCTTCCCATCCTGAGCATCCCAATGCTCCCCTGCCTTACCCCAGGTGGGCTTTGCACACATCAGAGGTGGGAAGGGACCTGAGAAGGGACGAGGGGACTGATGCTGAGCATTCTGAGCATCCTGAGCATCCTGATGCTCTCCTGGCCTCCCCGAGGTGGCTTTGCCCGTGGCAGAGGGGGGCTGTGGGGGCTGTCCCTGGACTGGGGGGGTGGGAGCCGTGCTGTGCCGAGCCTGCACAGCCCCACCAGGGATCCTGGGAGCTCAGCTTGACGTGTGGGGAGTCGAAAATAGACTCAGTGTCGGTTCGTTCATGATAATAAATGGGAGCAAATTGCAAACAGTGGGTAAGTGACTGACAAATGCCGGTGTTTTAATGTCCTCACAAAAGACCCGTGTGTAAGTGGGACTTTGCATGAGTAATTCCATACATTTTTAATGATGGACCCTGGGGGAGAATCAATCACGAGACGCAGTTGAGTTTCCCTAATTCAAGGGAACACAAAGCAATCTGGTTTGGTAAGGCAGCGCTGGGGGGCAGGTTCCCAGAGCTGGGGGGGCTGCACAGAGCCACTGGCTCCTCTCCCCCCACCACAGGGACCTCTTCCTGGGAAACATCCCTTTGGCAAAGTGCAGGAGTCATTGGATGGGCTGGAGGCTCACTTGGAAAGTTTCTCCTGCAGTTTTGGGGGGATTTGGGCATGGAATAAACATGCTCAGCTTGGCCTCGGGTCATCCACACTATGGAGGTGGGTCTGGAGGTGTTGGCTGTGGAAGGGAGATGCTCTTCCTGATGGTGGCCAGGGACACTGGGATGAGGTTGTGCCTTGGGATGTGGGACTGGCTACCAGTATCCCTGCAGAGCTCCTGGATTTTGGGAGCATCCTGAGGCTGTGCTCCAGGCTCACCTGTACATCTCTCCTGTGCATTCTTGGAGAATCCAGTGCAGCCAGTGGCACCAGGGAGAGGCTGAGTGACAGGTCTGGCCAAGAATAGCTTTTTTGGGGAAAAAAAAAATGTCCTTATTGGTATTCTGGGTGATTCCAGCTCCATTCATCTCCACTGGCAGGATCTTTAATACACATTAGCAGAACTTCCCTACGGAACGACCATGAGAAGCAGCACCCCTGGGTACAAGGTACCACACAGCCAGCACAGGGTGCTGCTCCCACAGCTGGAGGGTGGCTTTTAGGGATCAATTTAGGGGCATTTTGCTCATTCTCTCAGAGGCCGAGGGCTCCATGTGGCCCTGCAGGTCCCCTGGCAGCGAAGGCAGGAGCCTTTACCGAGCCTTTTCCGCACGGGCAGGCAGCGAGCAGGAGGTTTTTGTGATGGAGATGTGTCCCTGCAGGAGCCAAAGGCTAATGTGCCCCAGGGAGCTGCTAAAACTTGTGCTGGGGATACAGAGCACCTCATTTACAGAGGTACTTTTTTATGCCGAAATGGGAGAAAGCAGCTGCTATCTGTACAAACAAAATTAGGCCAAAGGAGGAAAGTAATTTTGTAAAAGAAATAGGGAGATGCAGGGGGAGATGGATAGGAGACAGATGAATAAACACAATCTACATAGAAACTGATAAAAATTCAATTTCTGCTCACACACGTCCTGGTCTAACTCACTCCCTTCCTCTCCACGCGCTCCCCGATGTTGTCTGCAGCCCTCGTGCTTCCATCTGGGATGTGGGAGGCAAACACAATGATCCTATTCTGTCTTCAACATGCTGCAAAAATTTTCTTCAATTATGGCGCTTTAATTGCCTCGACTCCATCTTTATATTCGGTATTTTTCCCTGGCAAGCAGTGGGTGCATGACCCCCTGGACACGACCCTGCTCTCACTGCAGTGATTCCATGCAGTGTGGCTATGGACTACCTGGATGGGGATTTGGGATTTGTAACGTGGGAGGGGGTTGGAAGGATTTGGCAGCTCCTGCGAGTGATCCGTGGTCCCCACAAATTTGGCTTTATCCCTATTCTCCCTGTGAGCTCCAGCTCCCAAAGCTGTGGGTGCACAGCAGGCTCTCCTGGATGCTTTTGAGTGCCTTTTGCTGTGAGTTGTAAAAAAACCCCAACACTCCCAAACTCTTCCTGGGGCTGCCTGTGCCCCACAGCAGCAGCTTGTCTGTGGGCTGGGATCGTGTCCTCCCACCGGCTGTGCAGCTGGAGTGATGCTGAAAGGGAGGGATCCCCAGTTCATCAGGGAAACCCTGGCTGGAAAATTCATCAGTGTGAGCTTCCTGGCTGGCCAGAGGTCGGCCTGGGAGCTGGAGGTGGCAGATAGGTCGTGTTTGCTCCATTCCTCACCGCTCCGATGGTCCCCTGTCCATCCTGGCACAGGGGCAGCACTGCCCACTCCTCTGGCTCCTCTGGCTCCATGGCCAGCCCAGCACAGACTCCTGGAGGAGACTTTTCCTGCCTCTTTCTTCACCCTCTGGTCACGGGGGGGGACCATGTCTCCCCCTGATGGTCCCTTGAGGAGGATTTTTTGGCGAGGCTTCAGGGGAATCAGCTGTGATGGCTGGTTGATGCTAATGGTGGTGACCCCTCTGCCCTTCCCAAATCCAGGGTTTTAAGGTCATTTGGAGCAGCAGGAGGCACGTGGGGCTGAGGCAGAGCAGGTCTGTTGGAGTGGGGCTATCCCAGGGGGGTTGCAGGGTTGACTCCCCTCCCGTCTTCCCCTGACACCCCTTCCACCTTCCTCTCTTCCCTTTTCCCACCACAGCATTCCTGGCCCCGCGCCGGGTCCTGGATGTGCTCCGGGGTGTTGCAGAGCCGTGCCTGGAACATCCACACGGGGTGGGGAGGGGGGGGTCTTGAGTGTCCCCGTAGTTGGGGACATGGGGCACAGGGCTTTGCTCCAGCGACGGCTCCGGGCGAGAGGGGATGGATCGATGGGAGCAAAGTGAGTGCGCTTTCCAATCTGTTCGAAAGGCAATGGAGCGTGGAAACGGCCGTGTCGGGGTGAGCGGGGCACGTGCTGCTCGGGCACAGGGACAGCCGGGGCTGAGCCTCCCCCTGCCACACCCGGAGCTCCGGGGAGGCCAGACACAATTCTGCCGGGTGCTGAGCATCCCCAGCCCAGCCCTGGGGGCTGGTGCTCTTAGGAGTTGCTGATTCCTTCTGTCCTGCTTCATCCCACAGTGGTACATTCCCAGATGCCCCTTCAGGGAGGGCCATGCCGTGGAATCGCTGTGGGGGAAGCGAGGTCATACCCAGAAGGACCCCCGCACCCCCAGGGCCATCCTGCTCGCCCTGGCACACACTGCTTGCCAGAGAAAACTACTGAACATAAAGCTGGAGTCAAAGGAATTGAAGAACCATCATGGATGTGGGGCTTGCATCATCCCCATGGATCCCCACTAAGGGGGCTCTGCTCCACTCCCATCCCTGGCTCAGGCATTGGGGAGGCTCCAGGCTCTGCATGGGGAGCTGGGAGAGGAGACGGAGGGTGCAGGGCACACACATCCCCCCTGCACACCCACAACCCTCACGCACACCCACATCCCCCCTGCACACCCACGTGTGCGGAGGCTGAGCTGAGCTGCAGCCTGGTTTCCCTAGGAAACCAAACGGAGCCCAAAAATCCTGCAGGGAAGTGCTGGAGGGGCTCCAAAACGTGGCTGGAATAGCTCTGCTCCCAGGGAGCCTCACTGTCCCACCCAGTGCTCCGGGGACAATGATGGCAGTGACAGTGTGGTGGCACTTGGGTGCCTGGGGGTGTGCTTGGGGCTGTCACTGGTGCTGGCGTGGCCCTGCCATGGCCCCGTGCAAGGATCAGGGATGTTCAAAGCTTGTCCAGAGCATCCCCTCCTGAACCACAGGGATTTTGGGTCTGTTCCAGAGCCCCCATCCCAGCGCAGCCTGTAACCCTGCTGCCACAGAGGCTGGAAAGCACATTTTTTCCTGGGAAAGCCCCCGTGCATGAGGAGGAGGAAAGAGAGCATCATTTCAGGGTCTATCCTTGGGGGCCACGCAGGTGTGTGAGAGAAGAGCTTCTCACAGCCGGCAGGGTCACACCTTCACCCCGTGTGCTGCCTTCCCGCCAGCTCTTCTCCACCCCCTTCTCCTCCTCCTCCTCTTCCTACACCTCCTCTTCCTCCTCCTCTCCTCCTCCTCCTCCTCCACGGGCCTTTCACACGCTGCCAAGTGAAGATGCATTTACCGGGCTGCACGCTCCAAAAGTTGCCATAGTCTCCTCCAGGCAATTAAAGGGAAGCTATTTCTCCTCAATCAGGCGTATTTGAATATGGAAATGATTTTTAATTACTCAGAGTCAATATCATTTTATCACTGAAATGTGTTTGAACGAGGTTCGCCGTATTTGCAGGGCGTCTAATAAGCTGAATGCAAATTCACCGTGATTCACGGTTTTTACGTGTCCTGATGAACGAGGGAAGGTGCTGCCCTTTGGAGGTTTCATTCCCAAGCTCCTGATGGGGCAGGAAATGCCAGTCATCACCGGACGAAGGCAGCAGGGGCACGGCAGAGGCCACCAACCTGGCAGAGACACGGGGACAGCGCTGCCATCCCCAGCTTGCCTGGCCCCGAACATGCCCAGGGTCAGCTCCACATGGAGCTGATGACAGCGTTAGATCCCCGGCTATTGTCTCCTGATTAATTTGCTAATTATGTTCTGCTTTAATCCAAGGGCCTGGCGGCGGTGTGGAAATGTCAGGCACTTGTTTATGCCCCGGGTTGCTGGCGGAGTGACAAAGGCAGGATCCCGGAGGAGCCACGTGTAACCTGCCCCCGCCGGCTCCGGCATCACTGCCACGGCTCCCACCGGACCACAACGACCTGCTGCCTCTGCCACTGCCTCTGCACAGCCCCAGGCCTGTCTCTTTGCCTCAGTTTCCCCCCACGGAAGCTGAAAATACCTGGATCCATCCCTCTGCACACGCTGGGGTGGGGAGCGCTGGCACCGCGTCCTCAGTGGCAAATGCCACCAGCAGTGTGGGGCTGTCACCTGAGCTGGGCATGTCCCACCCTTCTCACTGGCATTGTGCAGGGTAGAGGCTGCTAAAACAACAGCCCGTCCTGAGCAACAGAGCCCTCAGACCAAGTGCAGCCTGTGTTCCCACCGGCACAGGGGCTGGAGGGCACATTTTCCTGAGAATGCTGGCTGTGTTCTCTGTGACTCAGCAGGGCTTTCACAGGAGGGGCAAAGCACACAGTACCCCAGGGAAAGGTGACCGGGGCAGCTTTACTTGTCTCTCATAACAGCCTCCTGCACTCCATGCATCCCAGTTCACAGCTTACTGGGAGGCACTGGCGCTCCAGCCCCCCTGGGAGATGCCACCCCCTTGCTGATAAGGGATGAGGGACATGGCTGAATGGTTTCCCAACATCCAGACTCTGGGTTTTTCTACTGTGAAAACCCATCAGGTGTCAGGTTTGAACACCCAGCTCCTGCAAGACCGAGCAGCCGATAACATCCCGCTGCAGCCGGGCTTTCTGCAGCCCTCATGTATATTAATCGAGATGAATATTTATGCAAAGTTCCTCGCTCTTGAGCGGCTGCTCGAGTGCAGGCGTGATCTGGCCCCTGCTGCTGGTCTGGGCAGTGAGATGGCTCCGGTGGATGGAGGTGAAAAGGAGCTGGGGGTGGGATTGCTCCTTGACAAGCTGCTCTGGCTCAGGGATGATCTCACAGCATGTTGGAATCTGGAAGGATTTATCCTTGTGGAAACACTGGGATGCTGCTTTGTGGTGCATGGAGACCTGGTGGTGAAAATCCTGCAGTTGTGTAACAGATGCTGTGCTCGTTCCTCAGTCCCTCAGACCCAGGAGGCAGCTCAGCACCTCACCAGGTAGAAACTCTCCCAATTTCTCCCAGAAATTCTCCCCAGTGCCTTGAGTCCGTTGTGCTGCCCTGCCTTATGCCAAAGCATCACCTTTGCATTGGCACAGACCACACGGATCAGCTCCAGTCCATCCTCTAGGGCATAAAAAGCCTGGAAATATCAAAATGAAGATGCTGAGGTGAAATCCATCTTCCTGGCCATTTTTGTAGGTCCTGAAGCTGCTTGAGATGAGCTGTTGGCTGGGCTGCCACGGCAGTGTCCTCAGTCAGGAAAAAAATCCCTAAGTGGTATTTATTCCAGGGTTTATTCATGTCCTTCCTCTTCTCATCACCCACCTGGGCTTCCCTCGCTCTTTTTCCTTGGCTTTTCTCCCTGCCACCAGTAGGAGAAAACTCCATGTGAAGATCCCTGGGAAGGGAGCAAGTGGCCGTGAGCAGCTGGTGTGGGGCAGGTCCCTCCATCTCGGTGATGGGCACCAAGCGACTGGTGAAGGCTCCTCCGCCGGCACTTGCTGCCTCTTCCCATCAGAGCGGATTATCTTGCAAACCCAAACTTCCCTGTTTATCGCTGCTTTTGTTTTTCCACTGGAGCAATTCACAGCGAAGTTTATGGGAAGCGATTCAGACAAGTGGCTGCCGTTACCGGCTGCTCCGGGGCTGCGGCCGCTCCCGTCTCTCCCGGTGGTTCGAGCTGAGATTCTCCTGCTAAACCTTTCTGAAAAGGTGCTGCTCCGCGGCCCTGCTCAGGGAAGATGATCCCTGGAGATCGAGCCCAGCGGGAGCCACAGGAGCTTGGGGGCTGGTTGAGCATCCCCACATCCCGCCGGCCAGGAGCTGGACTCAGCTCTTCCCTGAATCCACACCCAGGGCTGGGCACAGAGCAGCTGCCACATCGGTGACTCTCCCTGTCCCTGATTTCTGTGCCAAATGAAGGGGAAACCAGAGGTCTGTGTTGGAAAGCAGCAGTGCCGGGTGCCTGGGGTGGCCGAGGGGGCTCGGCCGGTCCCTGGCTGTCCCGGTGTGCCTGTTCCCCGTGGCAGTGGACGCTGTTAACTGTGGTGGCAGCGGCTGTATAATGATGGTGGTGGCACCGGGGACCTCGTGTCAACCTGGCTGGTTATTATTGCCTTAATGGACAGGTCTAATTCCCACCCAGCCATAAAACCCCAGTGTCACCACCTCTGCACGCACAGGCACTGCTCTAATTACACCCTGTGAGATGCTCTGCTCACAACCAGCCCCAACCCCACAGGGCCCAGCGAGGCTCAGAGCCTTGAGCACTGTTTTCTGCACATCCCAGCAGCTCACGGGGCTGAGGAGGATGATGGGGGCTCTGGGCCCTCACCCTGATCAGCTGAGGGGTCTCCAGCGCCTTCCCAAACGCTGCCTGGGGGGCTGAGCATCCCTCTTGCCTTGCTTTGGGCCGGGGGTACGGTGGGAATGGAGCTCATGCTGTGCTGGGGGAGGCTTGCAGGGATGCAGCAGCAACAAGCAGCTATGGAGAGCACCCAGTTGTCCTGGTAACAGTGGGTACTTCCAGCTCCCACAGCTCAGCCCCCCCAGCACTGGAGCCCCCTCCTCACCACGGGCAGGGTCCCGTCCCACCTGGGGCAGAGGTGACTTGGCAGGGAGGTGATGTGGGGGCTAGGAATGACTCCCTGGCTGGACAGGCAGCAGCAGGCACAGGGGGTGTTACATGCATGGCCACAGCCCGTGGCCAGGCCTCGTGGTAGGGAGTTCTTGTAGGACAGTGATTCAAGCCAGGCTGTGGCACAGCTGGCACGTGGGGCTGGGAAGCGCCCATGGGCATCGTGTCCTGCATTGCATTCCTCAACTCATCCTGCATCACAACCTGCGTTGCATCCCGTGTTATATCCCCCATCCCCTCCTGAATTGCATTTTCACAGCATCCTGCTTTGCATCCCGTGTTGCATCCTGCCTTCCTTGCAGGGCGGTGGTAGCTGGTGCAATCGATGCCTTTGGAAATTTCTAATTCCCTCAAGCATGCAGACCTACTCAGCTGTGGGAGCAAACACCTCGTGGGAAGCAGGGAGTGACCCGGGGAGCTGTGGGTTTGGGATTGTTCATCCACAGAGCTGTGCTGAGCTGTATTCACAGAGCTGGGTTTGGGAATATCCTCCGGCTCTGTTGGAGCTAATGCTGCTTTTTTCCTTGGGATAAAGACCAGCCTGAAAAGCTGGTGTGCTTTCTTCCAGCCTTGACCCGGAGGGGATGAGTGTCTGTCTGGGGCTGCTGGGTCAGGCATCCAGAGGCTGCAGGGGAGAACTGGGAAGAGGGAATGCCGGGGAGAGAAGGAGCTAAACTGCACAAAGGTCTTAAGTGGATGTGATCCTGTATTTCCAGCAGTGCTGGGATGGATCAGGGCTGGTGCTGAGCCACAGATTCCCAGGGTGCTGAGCAGCGATCGTGGTTGTGCCTCCTGCCCTGCCCCTCCGCCCTGTCCAGCCTGGACGGAGAGCACAAGGGACAGATCTGTGCACCTCCAGGGTGAGCCCAGCACTCGCAGCATTGGGCAGGATGTGTCCAGCAGAGGTGGACAGGCAGCAACGGGAATGTGCTGCATTCCCAGCTGTGCTGCTCCCGCAGCGAGGCAGCCAGGCCCTGCCGCATCCTGCTGAGCTCCTCCTGCACTGCTGGGGCTCGGTGGCCCTGTCACCCTGTCCCCTCCAAGCCTGAGCTGCTGGTGCTCCTGGTGAGCTCTGCCCAAAGCAGAGGCTGCAGTGGAGCCTCTGTGCCAGCGGCTCAGTCGCCCACAGACCACCAAGACACTCGGGTTTTTCCCATCTGTGCGTTGCCTTAACATGTGAAACCACAGCTCTGCAGCCCCTCAAACACCCCCTTGGCTCTGGGGGTCCGTCATCCTCCGTGCCACACACACTTGTGCCATATCTGTGCAAACCTGGGGTGTGACAGCCCCATCTCTCAGTCTCCCCGCACCCCACGGCCCCTGCAGCCCTGCAGAACACGCCACGCCGAGGCCTGCACGTGTGTGCAGGTGTGGAGCACACGCACAGGGAGCCTCACTCACAGCTGCTGGGGGGAAGAACACGCACCCCCCCAGCCCGGTGTGTGAGCTCCACGCACGTGTGTGTGCACGCCACA